>JAPDVR010000008.1:31301797-31901797 GCA_026230005.1 Gila orcuttii
AGTCTATGTGGCTAAAATTATGCTGTTCTATGAATTTTTCAGATTGTGCTGGAGGCAACTGAGAGTCTCCCCAGCTGCCATGCAAAACCTGACAATAGCACAGACCTGCTTCATTTTACCCTTGTGTAGCTGGTACGGTTGGAAATATTCAACTCAGAGGGTGTAAGTGATGATACAAACATATTTTACAACATTATATGGGTGTTATTTAACCGTTTCAAATTCAGACTACTAGTTCCCTTTCGAGAGGTCTCTCCTATTGCGTAAGTAGCTTACGCTATGGGAAAACTCCTTTTCTCGAGAATATTGAAGTCTTTATGTAAAACGCATTGCAGCTGCACAGCTGACAGCAATGAACGAAGGAGCTCGGTCATTGGCTGTGCTGCGGCAACTTGCTCGAACCAATGACGGGGCGACTCTGAATGCGCGACCAAATGAGCGCGCTTCGCGCCTGCGCGCGTCAGAGCCCGCCAAGATGGGCGTGGCCAAGCTATATATTGGGCGCCCCGTCATGAGAGTTCTTTAGATTTAATCTCCTTCAGCGAACACCTTCTTCGCTGGATCCTCCGGATTATTGAAAGCCTTCGCCGCCGTGGAAAAGCATACCAGCGGGATTGCTACGAGGACGTCGGCACCTTCAGCCGCCTTCGAACACCATCCTACTGAGCCATCCGGCGCGCCACACACGCAAGTATTTTACATCTGTTCGCCCCGCGACATTTGTAAAAGAGCAATTTTTCTGAGGCGTTGTTTCAAATGCCTTCCTGCGCGTCGTGCAGAGACCTTCTCCCGGACGGGGATCGTCACATCATCTGCGCTCGCTGCCTGGGCCGGAACCACGCAGAAGCTGCTTTGACCAAGGGCGGCTGCCCGGAATGTGACGACCTGGGTCTCTCCACACTGCGGGCTCGCTTCGCCGCTTTCGCCGCGAGCGAGCCCATCGCCGCCACCCCTCTGTTTGAGCCGCGCTTTAAAAAAAAAATAAATAAAAAATAAAAAACCGCCGCTCACAGAGGCTTCCTGAACCTGAGCTCAGTGACGTCACGCCGAGCCAGTCTCCGCGTGCTTCAACGCCGCTCTTGCCTTCCCCACCGCCGGTTCAGTTCACTCAGCCGGACCCACACCCCTCTAGCAGAGCGGTGGGCCTTGTGACTTTCGGCGCGTCCGAGGACGATGGGGGAGTGGATGACAGCCTGTCCATCGACGCTGCATCTGATGACTGGCCGGGCTCCACTTTCGACCCCGCCCCGTCGACGCTAGCTAGCACGAGTGTGGGCTCCACCATGGATACGGAGATTATCCGCATCCTCTCGAAGGCCGTGGAGGACCTCGGGCTCGATTGGTGTTCTCCGCCAAGTCATGGAAAGCCCCCCACTCTGCGCGCCTAAAGCCTTCTTTTTCTTCTTCGCTCTCCTCAGTGGACGGCGCGAAGGAAAGAGGCTACGAGGGAACGCCGCCCCTCGAGGAGGCCGTGGCCAATCATCTCTGCCCGCCCTCCACCACCGGATGGAGAGCCAAAGCTTCCCACCCCTCGAAGCCCTGCCGCACTACCTCTGCTCTCGCCGGTCGCGCCTACGCCGCCGCCGGCCAAGCTGCATCAGCGCTTCACTCAATGGCGGTACTTCAAGTGTTCCAAGCCAAGCTTCTCCGCTCTATGGACGAGTCTGCCCCCGAACCCGAAGCCTTCAGGGACCTACGCAGCGCAACTGATAGCTCTGCGAGCCACGAAGGCCACCGCCGAGTCTATTGGCCGTGCTATGGCTAATTTGACTGTTCTCGAGCGCCATCTGTGGCTGACTGTGACTGAGATGAAGGACGCGAATAAGGCGCCATTTCTCGACGCACCTATCTCCACCAGCGGGCTGTTTGGACCGGCGGTTAAAGGCTTCGCCGAACGCTTCACTGAGGCCCAGAACGCTTCACAAGCTATGCGTCATTTCCTGCCAAAGCGCTCCAGCTCATCGCAGAGCAGACAGAGACCGCCACAGCCGCAGCGGGCTAGAACAGCTCCCACCGCCTCTCAGCCCGCGCCTCAGGCTGACGCTCGACGCCGCTCGCACTCTCAAAAGCCGTCCTAGCCACAGAAATGAGAAGAGAGAGTGCGTGTCTCGCAAAAGCCGGACCACTCCCTCTGCAAAAGCTCAAACATTACCCAGTCCCCTTACAGGCGGCTGGATATGTCCATACAGCAGTCAATGGGCCAGTCACAGAGCTCGCTCATCTGCAAACAAACGCCGTTTTTACGGCGACGCACAGAAAACAAAAAGTAGTCTTTTTCTGCCTGCGTCACTAAGGTTTAACATGTCCACAAAGTGTGCATTCCCAGATACTGTCAAAACAGTGCCAAATTCATTCCCAGCTCAGGCTGCGCTTCCCATGAATGTAGATCATGTGCCTACGGTCATGTACGCACCACTACACACAAGCACTGTTCACACAGTTATAAATTCATCCCCAGTAAAAGCGGGAAACATTATAAAGGTGACGCGTGTGCCTACCACTGTTTATGCACCCCCACTTATAAACACTGTCCTTACAGTGTCAAACACAACCTCAGCTCAGGCTGCGAGTTTTACAAACACAGCGCGCGCTGTTGTAATCACACACGCGCCCATTCACTCAGCTGCTCAGCGCGCGCCCGCACCTCTGAGAGCTACGAGCTCAGGCGATTCGCTGGCCAGGTCCCTACGTCACAGCGGCCCGCCCCTAGCCTGTATTCAGCCCATATCTGTACATGCAGCGGCATGGGAAAACATTCCAGATATGCCGAAATGGGTATTGAATATAGTAAAGCACGGATACTCGCTCCAGTTCGCTCGCAGACCACCACGTTTTACGACTGTGGTCGAGACAAAAGTGAGAAAGGAGTGTTCACATGTTCTACGCACCGAGGTGCGCAAACTAATAGAAAAGGGTGCTGTTGAAACTGTTTTTCCCCCTCTCTGAGCGGGACAGGTTTTTACAGCCGCTATTTTCTCGTCCCGAAAAAGGATGGCTGTCTCCGCCCCATCCTAGATCTCAGACACCTGAACAAAGCACTAATGATTCGCTCGTTCAGAATGTTAACAACCAAGCATATCCTCGCGCAAGTACGCCCAGGAGATTGGTTTCTCTCAGTGGATCTGAGAGATGCTTACTTTCACATTCCAATAACGCCTCATCACAGAACGTTTCTGAGATTCGCTTTCGAGGGACAGTCATACCAGTACACAGTACTTCCGTTCGGCCTGTCCCTGGCTCCCCGTACATTCACGAAATGTATGGATGCAGCACTTTCCCCCCTAAGACGAAGGGGAGTGCGAATACTGAATTATCTCGACGATTGGCTGGTTCTAGCACAATCAGAGAGTCAGTTAATAACACACAGATCTTGGATTATCGGCCATTTAGAATGCCTGGGTCTAAGAATCAATTTTGCAAAAAGCATACTATCTCCCAGCCAGAGGATTTCTTTCCTGGGAATAGTTCTAGACTCGATGCAAATGACAGCGCGTCTCTCATCAGAGCGCGCGCTTACCATCCGGAGCCTTGCAACATCATTCAGGGCGGGCGCGCGCGGCCCCGTCAAACGGTTTCAGAGGATGCTCGGTCTCATGGCCTCAGCATCGGCCGTACTCCAGCTAGGATTGTTGCATATGCGCCCTCTCCAACGCTGGCTCAAAGAGCCGCGTCCCTACTCACGCGTGGCGTTCGGGACACTTTTTAATCAGAGCGAACCACGGCTGTATAAAAGCCCTGACGCACTGGAAAGCCGCCGACTGGTACCAGTCAGGCGTGAGTCTGGGTGTGAACACAAGGAGAAAGATGATAACGACAGATGCCTCCAAAATAGGTTGGCGGGCCCTTTACAAGGGCAGGCCTGTCTCCGGCTTTTGGTCAAACCCGGAGAAGCGCCTACACATAAACTGTCTGGAAATGAAAGCGGTCGCTTTGGCTCTCAGAGCCCTGCTCCCACATTTAAAAAACGAACACGTCCTGGTCCGAACGGACAACATGACGGTAGTGTCGTACATAAATCGCCAGGGTGGACTCAGGTCGAGCTCCATGCATTCAATGGCCAGGAGACTCATTTTATGGTCCCAGCACAACTTGCGCTCGCTGAGAGCAGCGCATGTGCCAGACGCCCTGAACCAGGGGGCACACATGCTATCCAGAGACAAGATTCTCCCAGGAGAATGGGCTCTCAACCCGCTGACGATTCAGTGGTTATGGAAAACCTTTGGCAAAGCGGAGATCGACCTCTTGGCCTCCAAGGAGAACGCGCACTGCTCTTTTTTCTTCACAAAAAGCACGGACGCGCTCGCCCAGAGCTGGCCGAGCCGCCCCTTATATGCCTTTCCCCCGATCGCGATGCTGCCACAGGTCATCAGTCGGGTCAGAGAGGAGAAAAACGCAGTGCTGCTGATAGCCCCACTCTGGAAGAACCAAACATGGTTTCCAGATCTGATGCAAATGCAATCTGCACCACGGCCGATTCCACTGAGGCCAGACCTCCTCAGTCAGGCCAGCGGGATGATATTTCATCCCCGCCCCGATCTGTGGGCCCTTCATGCATGGCCCCTCAACGGGTTCCCAGGAACCTCGCGAGCGGAGCACTAAAAACCATCGCTGAGGCGCGGGCGCCCTCCACGAGACGCTTATATGCCCAGAAATGAAAGTGTTCAGTGACTGGTGTAATGCCAAGGGCCTGAACCCTGAGACATGCGAGATTACGAATGTACTCATTTTTCTACAAGGGCTTCTGGAGGCGGGCCGCACCCCCTCCACGCTCAAAGTATATGTGGCGACCATCACAGCGTCACACGACCCTGTAATGTAACGTCCATTGGGAAGAAACGACCTAATTATTCGTTTCCTAAAGGGCGCTAGGAGGATGAACCCTTCACGCCCCCCCTCAGTGCCGATCTGGGACCTAGCTACTGTCCTAGACGCTCTTAAAGGGCCCCCGTTCGAACCACTCCGAACCGTGCACCTTAAACAGCTCTCGCTCAAGACTGCGCTCTTGCTGGCACTCGCCTCGGTCAAGAGAGTGGGCGACCTGCACGCGTTTTCGACAAGCGCTGCCTGCCTAGAATTCAGTCCTAACGACTGCAGGGTCGTCCTTAGGCCGAAACAGGGGTATATTCCTAAAGTGCTCACCACTCCCTTCAGAGCACAGGTTATCTCCCTAACTGCGCTTTCGTCTCCAGCAGACGAACACGACGCTAATCTACTCTGCCCCGTTAGGGCTCTCAGAGTGTATTTGGAGCGTTCTGCCCTATTCAGACAGACAGAACAACTGTTTGTATGCTTTGGCGACCGTACGAAAGGTTCCGCCGTTTCAAAGCAGAGAATCTCTCACTGGATAGTTGAAGCTATAGCGCTGGCTTACGAAGCTAAGGGACTTCAATGCCCCTGGGGAGTCAAAGCACACTCCACCAGGAGTGTGGCTTCTTCCTGGGCATGGTCGAGCGGGATACCGATCGGATATTTGTGCGGCGGCAGGCTGGGCCTCACGTCCACATTTATCAGGTTCTACAACCTACAGGTCCCGACATTGCATTCCAATGTGCTATCAGCATGATGCTAGTTGAACTGCGAGTTCGCATCTAGATTATGTATGTGCTTGTGTCACACTGAGCGCCTTCTAGCCGCTCTGTATTTTTTCCCACATATAAAGCTCGCCTCTGCCGGCTAGTTGGATGATAACTTTGCTTTTTAGCTCAGGCACCTGCCTCTGGCTATCATAAGGCGAAGTTCAGCACGCACAGCGTTTTGCATGGTGTTCCCATAGCGTAAGCTACTTACGCAATAGGAGAGACCTCTCGAAAGGGAACGACTCGGTTACTAACGTAACCTCGGTTCCCTGAGAGGAGGGAACGAGTATTGCGTAAGCTGCCGTGCTTGTGCTTGGTTAGTTCGCTTCAGTCGTTTTAACCTAAAGAACTCTCATGACGGGGCGCCCAATATATAGCTTGGCCACGCCCATCTTGGCGGGCTCTGACGCGCGTGGGCGCGAAGTGCACTCATTGGTCGCGCATTCAGAGTCGCCCCGTCATTGGTTCGAGCAAGTTGCCGCAGCACAGCCAATGACCGAGCTCCTTCGTTCATTGCTGTCAGCTGTGCAGCTGCAATGCGTTTTACATAAAGACTTCAATATTCTCGAGAAAAGGAGTTTTCCCATAGCGTAAGCTACTTACGCAATACTCGTTCCCTCCTCTCAGGGAACCGAGGTTACGTTAGTAACCGAGTCGTTTTCAATTGTGTTGCTCTTTCCCGTTTTTCATAGAGCCTGAATCCTCAGCTGTCAGCATGTGAGAACCTAAAGGTAAAACGTTTAAAATCAGATGACAACCTCTGTAAAATGTTCTCAGGTCTTGAACATGACGGTTGATTGATTACCGTTTTCCACAATATTACTAAAGAAGAAGCCCTGTCCAGTGCCAGGGGTTTTTTGGTCAGCAGGCAGCAGCTATGTTGAGTTAAGCGATGTATTATATCTCCAGGTAGGGACAGGCCGCTGCATGAACACATTTTCAAACGTGGATACAGAAAGAGCTGTAGATCTCAAGAGGATGACACAAGATGGCTTCAGTTCAGGACAGTCATCATACCATATATACCTATGATTCTTAGGACATCACTCAGCTGCTGTAAAAATGTGTTCAAAACCTGCATGTGCATCATGATAGCGATTTCAGACAAGCTTGTGGCAAACATGGCATTTTAGAGATGATAGGTTGTCTAGAGAAAACAAGTAGCCTAGTTACCCAGCTTCTTGGCAAAAGAGAACAGCGTCATTGAATAGTATGATCTAGACTAGACCAACGCCTATGACTCATGTGACTTAATCCTAGTGATCCTGTTTAAAGTCTAACTGAGGAGGAGTAAAACAGATAAACACATAAGTCTGTCATTGTGATACGAATTGAAATGAATGTTATATAAAATGATATAGTGGTAAATCAATTATTCATACACTATTTAAAAGTTTGGGGTCAGTAAGGTTTTTAAATATTTTAGAAAAAAGCCTCTTATTACCAATACTGCATTTATTTGATTGAAAATGAATGCAGGAGAAATGGGCAGGAATAAAATCTGAGTGACTGCAACTGGGTCAGAGTATGTCTGAAATGGCAATGCTTGTGTGTTGTGTCTGAGGAGGAACAAACCACAAACCCACGACAGGGTGTTGGGCAACCAAGGCTCATCCAGGCTCAGACCAGACAGGATACATGAGGGAAACGAAGTGGAAGAAGCAGTGGAAGAAGGTCGACTGGTCCGATGAGTCCCTCTTTCTTTTACATCACGTGGACAGCCATGTACAGGTCCTTCTCAAAAAATTAGCATATTGTGATAAAGTTAATTATTTTCCACAATGTAATGATAAAAATTAAACTTTCATATATTTTAGATTCATTGCACACCAACTGAAATATTTCAGGTCTTTTATTGTTTTAATACTGATGATTTTGGCATACAGCTCATGAAAACCCAAAATTCCTCAAAAAATCTCAAAAAATTAGCATATCATGAAAAGGTTCTCTAAACGAGCTATTAACCTAATCATCTGAATCAACTAATTAACTCTAAACACCTGCAAAAGATTCCTGAGGCTTTTAAAAACTCCCAGCCTGTTTCATTACTCAAAACCGCAATCATGGGTAAGACTGCCGACCTGACTGCTGTCCAGAAGGCCATCATTGACACCCTCAAGCAAGAGGGTAAGACACAGATAGAAATTGCGGCGTGGCATGGAGGCAATCAGCCTGTGGCACTGCTGAGGTGTTATGGAGGCCCAGGATGCTTCGATAGCGGCCTTAAGCTCATCCAGAGTGTTGGGTCTTGCGTCTCTCAACTTTCTCTTCACAATATCCCACAGATTCTCTATGGGGTTCAGGTCAGGAGAGTTGGCGGGCCAATTGAGCACAGTAATACCATGGTCAGTAAACCATTTACCAGTGGTTTTGGCACTGTGAGCAGGTGCCAGGTCGTGCTGAAAAATGAAATCTTCATCTCCATAAAGCTTTTCAGCAGATGGAAGCATGAAGTGCTCCAAAATCTCCTGATAGCTAGCTGCATTGACCCTGCCCTTGATAAAAGACAGTGGACCAACACCAGCAGCTGACATGGCACCCCAGACCATCACTGACTGTGGGTACTTCAGTGCTGCTTCTCTGTAGCCCAGGTCAGGCGCTTCTGCCGCTGTTTCTGGTTCAAAAGTGGCTTGACCTGGGGAATGCGGCGCCTGTAGCCCATTTCCTGCACATGCCTGTGCACGGTGGCTCTGGATGTTTCTACTTCAGACTCAGTCCACTGCTTCCGCAGGTCCCCCAAGGTCTGGAATCGGTCCTTCTCCACAATCTTCCTCAGGGTCCGGTCACCTCTTCTCGTTGTGCAGCGTTTTTTGCCACAGTTTTTCCTTCCCACAGACTTCCCACTGAGGTGCCTTGATACAGCACTCTGGGAACAGCCTATTTGTTCAGAAATTTCTATCTGTGTCTTACCCTCTTGCTTGAGGGTGTCAATGATGGCCTTCTGGACAGCAGTCAGGTCGGCAGTCTTACCCATGATTGCGGTTTTTAGTAATGAAACAGGCTGGGAGTTTTTAAAAGCCTCAGGAATCTTTTGCAGGTGTTTAGAGTTAATTAGTTGATTCAGATAATTAGGTTAATAGCTCGTTTAGAGAACCTTTTCATGATATGCTAATTTTTTTAGATAGGAATTTTGGGTTTTCATGAGCTGTATGCCAAAATCATCAGTATTAAAACAATAAAAGACCTGAAATATTTCAGTTGGTGTGCAATGAATCTAAAATATATGAAAGTTTAATTTTTATCATTACATTATGGAAAATAATGAACTTTATCACAATATGCAAATTTTTTGAGAAGGACCTGTATGAGTCGTTTACCAGGGGAAGTGATGGCACCAGGATGCACTGTGGGACGGGGACAAGCCGGTGGAGGGAGTGTGATGTTCTGGGCAATGTTCTGCTAGGAAACCCTGGATCCGGCCATTCATGTGGACCTTAATTTGACACGAGCCACCTACCAAAACATTGTTGCAGACCAGGTACACCCCTTCATGACAATGTTCCCTGGTGGAAGTGGACTCTTTCAGCAGGATCATGCACACATTGTTTAGGAATGGTTTGAGGAACATGACGAAGAGTTCAAGGTGTTGCCCTGGCATCCAAATTCCCCAGATCTCAGTCCAATTGAGCATCTCTGGGATTTGCTGGACCAAGTTTGATCCACGGCGGCTCCACCTCGCAACCTACAGGACTTAAAGATCTGCTGCTAATGTCTTGGTGTCAGATACCACAGAACATCTTCAGGGGTCTTGTAGAGTCGATGCTTCGGCGGGTCGGGGCTGTTTTGCCAGCACAAGGAGGACCAAAAGCATCTTAGGCAGGTGGTGGTCATAATGTTTTGGCTCATCTATGTATATTGTGGTTATTAAAATGCTGAATTTGTATGTCCATGTTATATGCAGTAAATCTACAGTATAGTAAATGAGTCTTCTCAAAATTTATTAAAGTTGAACATAACAAAAAACAAGCTGAAAATATATCAATGCTTGTGTGTAAAAAAAAATCAAAGAATTTTGCCACACATTTTTATAACATGTTGACACGTTAGGAGGTCATAATGGCAGTGCTAACCTGAAATAAATAGTCTAAAGACTTTCAACAAAATAACAAGGGCAAAATTGGGTAACTCTAATCCACTATTTTGAGTGCTAATCGCTTTGGCGGGTTTTCTTCTATTATAACACCTGGTTCTGGTTGAACACAGCTAAACATACTAAATCCATTTTATTAGTATAGGTTCAATTAAACTTTAGATGGGTAACTCTGAAATCTGTTAAAGGTGCACTAGGTAATTTTAACTTTTTAAAGAAATTAACAGTACTTTTGTTTATGGTTAAAATGATCAGTGACACTAAATAAGCTGTTTTTATTTTTACATGGATTGGGTTGGCGCCTCATGAGGACAGACGTGTTGAGATCACATGACTAGCCAAATACTACTCACTTTATCTCAGTAACTCACTTATTACAAAAATTTTTTGCTTACTGAATAAATGAATCATGGCTGACTGTGATGAGAGCATTTCTACAATGGCTTCTGTAACTAACAACTAGTAACAGTCCAAGGCCACGGTCATACTGGCCAACACAATGTAAACCAAAAATAAATTGCCAAGTGCACCTTTAAGTGAGATGGGTATTTCAACAGTCTTTAAATTCTGTAAAACCTGGGAAAGTTGCAATTTATGGCACAGGAACAGGAAGTGCTTGTATAAAATAAAATAAAAAGAGGGAACGGTTCTGGATTTAAAAGGAAGATCGGATTCTCTCCATAGGGTCAGTGTCCCACATTTTAGGGTCCCAAGCCTGGAACCAGCCTGTGAAGGTTGGGGGCTCGGCCCCCTGCTTTATGGTTGTGATGGGCAGCCCACGACGTCCAGAAGGATCGGAGTCCACATAATCCTTAGCTATAGACAGAGAACATCATTTTAGGCTCAAAACTTGTTTAACAGAACATAGAGTGCTGCAGGTATCATTTATTTTTGCCAACCCGGAAGTCAGCATCAGCCTGGTTCCCTTGACAAAAAGCCAATAGGATTTTTCCATTGGCTTTTTTGATTGCAGAAAATTCTCTGATTATCATTCTTACAAGGTTTGTTCATTAAGGTACTCTTCACAAATAAACACAACTATACTGAATTTTGAAGCCTAAATACAATAGCCAGAAGTAAAAAGCTAAAGGTAGGTTATAAACAAACTATACACCATTGCATTACTTCAACATCACCGCCATTAAACTCTAATCTTTACTTAAAATCTACTAATTGAAATATCCGAGTTAGAATAGTTTGCAAGAGCCGATTATAAACACAATAAGGCTGTGAAAGGGGACTAGCGAGTAGACGAGTTTAATGTCCATGATATCTCTTCAGTCCCATTTAGTCACTTGTTAGAAACTGACTTTTTCAAGATAAGTAAAAGCTTAAAAAATTATACCCTGGTTTCACAGACAAGGCTTAAGCCTAGTCCCAGACTAAAATGCATTATTGAGCCGTTTTAACTGAAAGCTACTTGCACTGACATATCTTAAAATATGTCAGTGTCTTTGTTTTGTCTCAAGATGCATATCGGTAATGTTTTTCTAAGGCACATTCATAAAAGATACTTAAATGTCCTAATTAAACTAAGGCCTAATCTAAGCCATGTCTATGAAACCAGGCCTATGAGTGGGGTATTACAGCTGTATTTTATGCAGTAGAATAAAACATGACAATTTGTTGAGCTTGAGCTCACCATAGGCCTTATTTCAGGTATTTAATCAAATCCTATTTTAAAACAAAAAGTAATTGACTTCAGGACAATGGAACCAGAAGTTCAAACATGCTCACTTGTTTTCAGATTTTAGGGCTCATTCCTGAAGCACTCTATTAATAGAACATACTGTTGAGTGGATTATGACTGGAATTCTGTATTGAACAATCAGCATCCAGAAATATATGTTTTATGATGGAGGATAATGTGAGTGATTCTGCTTTGGCAAAGACAGAAAAGCTAAAACTCAATATTATGAAAAATGATTTAGTAAGCATGTCACTCACCTATTTTTGGTGACTCATTTTTTTCGACCTCATTGGCTTCATTACCAATCCAAAGAAAGATCTAGAAAGAGCAGCAGTTTTTAAACATTAGGTTCTTTAAAAATGCTAATTTAAAAAAATATATTTTTGAGTCACAACTATGGTCATTTCTCAGCAATTTCTGATTAAAATATTTTAGAGGCTGACATAACTAAAAAAAATTATATCACAGAAATTTCTTAACTTTTTAAGATGTTATTATTTTCTATGCCTTTTAAGGTCTAGAAATCACACTTCTCCACAAAAATCCCCAATAGGCATTTTCCCCACAAAATCCCCTATATGGGTTAACTCACCTGATCCCAGGTGTCAAGCAACATGACATCATCGGTAGCCAAGTCTGTCTGATTAAAGTCTCCAGGAACTTCCTCAACCTAAGAAAAAGCACAAGACAATCCATCCACGACATCATCATCACATTCACAAACCGTAGCTTTCCTCCAGCCAGCCTGTGTGGTTCTGTGAATCTTCACTTACCATCAGCCGGCCCGTCTTATTGGAGCAGCCGAACAGACGTGGTGGTTTGACCATGTTTCTTAGAGTTGGAGATGTCTGGTATTCCTTCTTCCCGCCCAGAGCCGACCAGAATCCAGCTGAAGAGAGACACATAAGAAAGGAGTTAAAGGGATAGTTCACCCAAAAAGGAAAATTCTGTTGGTGTATGAGTTTCTTTCTTCTGTTAAACATAAAATAAGAAATTTTGAAGAATATGGGTAACCAAACAGTTGACTTCCATCGTATGGAAAAAAAATACTGGAAGTAAATGGGGTCCATTAACTGTTTGGTTACTGACATTCTTCGAAATATCTTCTTTTGTGTTCAACAGAAGAAAGAAATTCATACAGGTTTGGAAAAACTTGAGGGTGAGTAAATGATGACAGAATGTTTATTTTTGGGTGAACTATCCCTTTAAGACAGGATCACATAATGCACCTCACACCAAAAAAACATGGCGGACTCACCTGGTTCTTTACCCTCGGTCACATCAGTGGATTTTTTCTCCAGCACACTCACGACATACTTAGCAGCGACCATTTCTTCCTCGCTGGCACCTGCTCCTTTCCACACAAACACACAGTCTGGCGACCTCAGCACGAACACATCATTGGTGTTTAATTTGGATGCAGATGGTTCAACCTATGGAAGATAAATGCAGTGATTAATGAGAAGCATCATACTATATGTATGACCGTGTACAGACTGTGACTGTGACTGACCTCTACGGCACGTGTGGCTCTAGAAGAGCTCTGACGGATGTGGAAGAGGCGTGTGCTGCCCGCTTTGGTCTGGCCGTCCTTGCGGGACGTGCCTCCACTATGAATGATCATAGGTTTGCCTTTGAACAGACTCATCAGGTGAGGGGGTTCCTGACCCTGTGTCACTCGCACCTGAGCAATGTATTCAGATGGATGAAATCGTTTTAGCATCTTTTTAATGATGGTACATGAGACTACAACTGATAAAAGTCACAACACACAAGAGTATTGTGGGATTACAAATTTAAGAATCTGTTTAAGATCTGCTGATCCTACATCCTTACACAACATCACATGAAAAACTAAGGGGAAGTACATTGTATTAAGAATTTAAGGTGTTACGTCCCAGGACGTAGGCATTTGTGTTTTACAATAATGTGTAAGTGTCATTCATTGATGTATTGTGTGTGTGCTGCCAATGGACACAACGGCCTGCTGGGAGTTGTAGTTTTTGTTGTATGTTCTGTCCAATTTCCTGTGCTCCTCCCTGTCCTAATCTAGCCGATGGGACCTAGCTGCTCCTCATCAATGGCAAGGGGATCCAGTATTTAAGCAGAGCCGGAGAGAGAGACAAAGAGAGATTTCTTCTCCCAAGAGTCTCAGACTGTTGATGGCAACAGTCCCAGAGTGTTGCTCTTGTTGGTGTGTTTTAAGCTTAAATGTGTTGTACGGCTGCAGTGGCAGTTTGATGTGTTAAGCTTAAAACAAGATTAAACTTAAATGTCTTGTGGCTGTAGTGTACAGCTTTGAGTTGTTTGTCCGCTATTGAGTGCTGGAGCAATAGGGAGATGGGTGCCATTTTCTTTTATTCTCATCTTCTCCTGATTTTGTTCGTTAGGAAGTAAGGTAAGAGTTCTGTTGTTTATTTGTATTTATTGTTGTAGGTTAATTAGATTTCCTTCTACCAGGTAGTGATCTTTTGTTTGTGGTTTTGACTTTACCCGCTCCTGAAGAACATACTTCATTCCTTTTTATTTTTATTTTGGAGTTGTTTGTTTAGGGTTCTTTTTGCACTATATTAATGTTATCACTTGTTTATTGTAAATACATTTATTGGAAGTCTTACGGTTAAAAATTGGTTAAAAACTTCTCTTTGTCGCTGTTAACTTTTGCTTTAAAACGTTATTTCCCTTTTGCCCCTAGAAAACTAACTGGGAACATAACAAAGGTAAAGATGATAACATAAGATGAATGATTCTGTTAAGCAAAGATTTTAGCAAGAGGTTTCTGCCGGTCCTTTTCTTTTTATTGCAAGTCAAATGAGTCAGATTACTTAGTCTCTCTTGAAGCCCCTGTCCCATCTTTTGAATAGTTATGCTGATTGGATTAGGACTGGTGACACTCTAGAGTCTGGGGTCGGTTCCTATACCTGGATACTTCATTTGCATGCTTCATTTAAGGTCCTCTCCCAGGTGCTTTGTCTCCATTTCTAAGCGCTGCCCACTAAAATCTATGTAAACTACGATGCATCATTGCCTTAGTTAGACTTGATGACTGCAGCTACCAACAGCTCATGTTCTCAATACAGAATCCTGCTGAAGATACAACCGAGTCTCCTGGTCTTTGCTTATGAGTTTCCAACAGTTTTGGTGCCGTGACCCGGATAGAGCTTCTCACCCTACATCGCTCCAGACTGAATTTTTTTTATCTCAACCACGATTTGGTGAGTGTCACTCTATCCAAAGAACCACTACAGACCAGTACATTTGGTTATCCTCTGCGCTGCCAGAGAAGTGTTAACAAACAGCTGCAGGGTTTTGTTAACAATAGTTATCCTCTACTTTGCTAGAGGAGAAGGTTCATCCTCTGTTAAGTCAGGGAAGGTTACAACTGTTACAGTGTGTTAGCAAACTGGTTCTCCTCTGCTCGTCAGGGAAGGTTGAATACATTATGATGTGTATTAACTAGGTTATCCTCTGCTCTTGCAGGGAAGGTTAACAAGAGTTGTGTTAACAAATTTACAAGTTATCCTGTGCTTTTTCAGTGAGGTGTTGGAAGTATCCTGTTGTGAGAGAAAGACATTACAAAATGTTGAGAAGGAATACTAGATTAATTCAATGGACAGACAGTGAGATAAATCATTGTTAGGGGAACACAATGGACTCCACAGTGACCGAGTCAGTCAGGTTGGATTTGACAAAGAAATTTGGTATTGAATCCAGAAAAAGTATGGTCAATTGAAGAATGCAAAAAAGTATTTGGGGCATGTATCACAAAGAAAAAACATAAAAGGCCTTTTCTGCTACCACAGAGAATTTAGCTATCCATTGCACAAGAACAAGCTCAGTGTATTGCTAAGTTAAAAGGCCAGAACAAAAATTACACACTTGAGTGTCCAGGCCTCAACCAAATGTGACTCATAAGACCAACAGTCAAGATTAAACTTATCCTGACTTACAGTCTTTCTGTAGAATAGAGGACAATGGCAATGCTGGATTGATGAATAAAGATGTAAATGTAGTTGGTGTGTGTGGAGCAAGACAAAATGCTCAGAGTAGGGTCGATACTGTTCCATCTGCAACCCCCATAGTGCAGTGTTACAAGCAGTCAATACAACTCTAGGTCCTGAAGCCATAGAAAGACTTGCTGAGAGTTTGTCATCAGTGCATAGAAATGTTTCTTTTTTTCTTTTTTCTTTTTTTAAAGTTTAGGAGAGAGTTGTCCAGAAAGATGCGGCTCTATGATATGTCTCTAGCTGAGGTCACCCAGCTAATATCACAGATTTTGCCTTGAGTCAGAATTGAATGATTTTGAAAGTGCTGTAAATAAATCTAATTTTCAACATGTCCGTAAAGATGAATTGAGAGGGGGAGTTCTGAGAGTGTTAAATGACATTGTTGGACCAAAGGTGGACTGGTCAAAGATCACTTGTTGTGTAAAGAAGGAGTGTAGATACTCAACTAGGCACGAATCTGATTGTATGGTTCTCTCTTATGTGGACTGCAATGGAAACTATGCTGATCTAACATGTTAGCCAACACTACTGTATCAGTGATAATAAGAATTATTAGGGCTTAATGTTTTGGGACTCTTCACAATGCTGTTTTCTTCCACGAATGGATTATTCCCACCTGAACGGGAGCTCCTCCCATGGAGTCGTCCAGCTGGACAGTAAGGAAGGCGGAAGCTGCCAGCTCATCCTGAGTGCACTTCAATCCCTGCCTGCAGCACAACGACACACACACAATATGATGACACTTTGTTCATGTCACAAACTATATAGATATTATGACACAAAACACTTTATGATTAAGATGTTATGGACTGACCAGGTGTAGATGATATGCTGCTCTCTGCTTCCCTGTTTGTAACTGTAGAGGATCAGGTAACAGTCTCCTCCAAAGAACTGACCGTAGGTAGAGGGTTCCACCGGGACACGGTCCCCTCCTTCCACACGCCAGATCTGATTCAGACAAACACGAGTGATTAAAGAACATTGCCTTGAACTTGATCTCCCCTTTATACGTATAAGCAGCAACATTAAACCTCATTACGCGCCGAATGCAAGACAAAATTGGATTTTTGCAGCTGGCAAGAAACTTCAAATTTATAATATGGTTTAAATTGCATTATAAACATGATATTAGGATCCTCACTGATGTAAGTGATGTGGAAAAACAATTATAAGGGAAAAAAATCCCAGTCTTATCTCATCTTTTTTTTTTATCTTATTATCATAAGAAAAAATATATGCATATTAAAATTGTATAAATGAAAATACATATAATGGCTTGTAAGAAAAAAACATGGTTAGTAAATGTTTTAATAATTTATAAAAAAAAAAAAAATTAAAATCAGCCTGCGCAGCAAAAAGTAAATTTGATTCTATAATATTCTACTTTAACAACTTGCAAAAATCTTGGGGTGGCCACTTTATTATTATTTTTATTTTTTTGTTTTGCCTGAATTTGTTCAAGGGTAAGCCTATAGATCTAAAATTATAGCAGGCCTTAAACATATCAAATTTAATAAGACCATCGTTCAAAAGATTGGGGTCGGTAAGATTTTTTCTATTATGCCTGACCAAGACTTTATTTGCATTTTATCAAAAACACAGTAAAACAGTAATATTGTGAAATATGAATACAATTTAAAAGAACTGTTTTCTATTTGAATATATTTCAAAATCTAATTTATTCCTGTGATCAAACTTCTTCAGTGTGTGACATGATCCCTCAGAAATCATACTTATAATTCTATGGAACCTGTGATACACTTATTTTTTTTAAATGGAAATCTTTTCTAACTTTATAAATATATTTACTGTCAATGTAATGCATCCTTGCTGAATGAAAGTATTAATTTTTTTTTCTCCCAAAAAAAATAAATAAAAAAATCTTAACGACCCCAAACGTTACAGTAGTCTGAACAGTAAACAGTACAGTAGTCAGTGTGAGAGAGTTTGATGACCAAAATGAAATTGACCTGGACTTTTCCAGAACCATCATCGACCATGTTGTGCTGGGCTGCCATGGCCTTGTTGTTATGGAGGCTGGAGGCATCGAAAGGAATCTGCTTCACATGGGCTATTTTGCCAATGGTGTAGGCCTTGGTAGGGCCAGTGGTTTGGTCCTTGTCCTTCCAGTCAGAGAAGAACTGCTTGAACAGGGTGGTCTCGCCCCCTGCAGGAAGCACTTGGATCTACAGCAGCAAGCATTGAAAGTACAGCATCAGTAATCCAAACATTAACTCTTTATATATACAGTACTAATGTAGTAAACATATCTTCGATCATGTTTTATGTAATATGAAATCAGCAAACATATAAACCATTGCGTATTCAGAACATGTATTATTGTATAATCATATACATTGTTTAATATATAATATAATATTTTTGTCAATATTATCAGTGTGTTGGTAATACTTTACAATAAGTTTTCAATTGTTAACAACATTAGTTAACGTGAATAATACTTGTAGAGTGTTTATAAACCTTAGTTAATGTTAATTTCAACATTTACTTATTAATTTACAAAATGTGTATGTTAACATTAGTTAATGCACTGTGAACTAACATGAACATGAACACTTATTAACTACACTGTAAAAAAAGTTGCTGCCTTGAATTTAAGTACAATCAACTTTGATGTTTAAGTCATTTCAACTTAAATTACATTTAACTGACTTAAAAAAATAAGTTGAATCTTGTATAACTTATAAAGAAAGTTGAAAAAATTGCTTAACTTATTTTTAATGAGTTAAAGCAATGTAAAAACACGTTGTCATAACTTATTGATCATATAATGTTTTACAGTTTAACATTATCAAAAGTTAAAATGCTGTAAAAAATATTTCTCATAAAAACTGTCCCATAGTTCATGTTAGTCAATGCACCTAATGTTAACAAATGAAACCTTACTGTAAGTGTTACCAGTGTGTGTGTTTGTTTAAAATGCTCATTATGTATGTACCTGTGTTTTATTAGAGTAGTTCTTCTCTTTAATGAACTGCTCTGCTGATTTCATAGCCGCTTTGCGTTCAGATGTGTTTGCATTCGGTCCTGTCAGGAAAGGGAAGACAAGAGTCATATGCTGAATGAAGCTCTTTTATCTTTATGAAAAATATGTGGCACATTTAAACAAAGGGCCTCTAGTGATCTGCAATGCCTGCCACACAACACACAAAGATGATATCAGTGTGACATATATATAATAATACATAAGATACGAGGCACATGCAATGTCTAAAAGGATTCAACAACTGGCTGTTGGATAACATTAATTAATAATTGACCTGCATGGTCAGATGACATCAGATGAAAAGGAAAGTTGTTTCAGAGGCGGTTCAAGTTATTTCATTTTGATGAATTTGTTTTCTTTGGAATAATGTGCACCGATGAATGATGCACAATAAGACTAGGAATGTGTATTAGAAAAGAAAATATGATTGATTTTGTTTTCAAGTTGATTTTCAAGTTGTGCATGCACATTGAGAGACACACCTTTCCATACAAACACATTCTTATCAACTCCATTGTCCAGGATGTAGCACTCTTCGAGGGAGAGCATCTCCTGCTTGAACGGGCTGCTCTGGGCCACGACAGATGTTTTCATGGAGCCAGACGCATCTGAGATCTACAATAACAATAGCAAACCACATGAATTGAGAAGAGATAAATAAAGGTATTACGCTTGTAACGCTTAAAAAATATAGCTGATGGGGAAACACAACGTTTTGTCCTTGCGTGAATGATGTCGGCAGGATTTTAGGCTTTACAGCTGTCAGTTGTGTAAATGTAAAGCAGTCCACATAAATAATTAAGAACTGAATATGTACCAGTGAGCTAAAATATGAGTAGAGATAAGAGACTTTCCCTGCATCCCAATTCACATGCTTATACTACACCCTAAAAGTATGTAATTATTTTGTGAAGAAAATGTACATGCTTTTGAGTGTGTGGCAGAAGAGTAGGCAAGCCTTGACACTTATTTACATGCATCCTGTCACTGTTTTAAACTGCCCTGTCAACCATCTCGTCACATTTAACATATTCCATGTTTCATTTCCTACCGTACTGGAGAGAAATGTAGTAGCACGTTGATCTGCCCGTTGTGGGTCTTTCATGTGGAGAATTCTCCTTATGTGTTTAAATAATTAATTTAAATGTGAAAGAAAAGTCGCTGTTTGGATTTAAATTGGCAAATGCTTAAGAGTCTATGACTGGATCATTATTGCTGTGATTATTATGTTTCTAGCATGTTATATGTTTGGCAACATTTCTTCTAACCGTAATTAATGGAGTGTGTAGCTTTTAATTTCTTGAACAACCATGTATGAGACACATCATGGCCATATTCCAGGATGACAAAGCCAAGATTCATCAGGCTCAAATTGTGAAAGAATGGTTGGGTGGGAGCATGAATAATCATTTCCACACATGAATCACACAAGATCTTGACCAAAAATAGATGCACCACTTGATGAAAATAACATTACAACATTTATTTCCATCAAGAGGTGCATCAATGTTTGGTCAAGATCTTGTATTGACAATGCAAGAGTCAAGCACTCTGTAAAGTCTCCTCCAGCACATCCCAGAGACTTTCAATGAATTTGAGGTCTGGACTCAGAGGATTGCCGATTCATGTGTGGAAATGATTCTTCATGCTCCCTCCCAACCATTCTTTCACAATGTGAGCCTGATGAATCTTGGATTTGTCGTCCTGGGATATGGCCATTGTGTGTTTTCCTACATGGTTGTTTAAGAATACTGATTATTAAATCAAGCTAAACCTCTCTACTTAGCCGTCAGTCTCACACATCTGCCACGTTTGTAGTTTTTTAACACTTTTTAATTGTGTTTGTAGTTCTAATCCAATCCTCATCCAACACACAATGGGCAATTCAAATAAAAAACAGTAAACCATCCTGATATTGTTGGGATACTCGATTCAACATACTTCAATTCGGGAAATTCTAATTTCAAATACTATATAGGATGGATAGTATGCAAATTTGGAAACAGCATTTATTACCATGTACAATGCTCCCTTCTTCTTGTTGGAGGATTCCACTTCCTCATCGTCTGGAGTTGCAGGGCTGATGGTGGTTTTGGGCCCTAGAGCCTGCGGGAGGAAATACAGGATTAAGGCTCATATGGTCACAGTGGGGCTTTATTTCTAACACTTATCTGATGCCAAATGGACCCTATTCAACCCTGTGCTGAATGACCTGAAAGCAGACAGAATATTTGGCATGCAAAACTCTTCCTTCTTCATTAAACACATGATGGATGCATTCTCATTAGCAAAATACACAAGCCAGAGCCAGAACACAAACAACTAAGCCATAGTGCCAAGTTTTACATCAGGCCTGGCTGATGGTGTCAATACCATAATATGTGGTCATTCAGCATCCATGGAAATGTAACTTTTTTTAAAAGCAGGCATTTTTTTGGGTAGTCCGCTTTGAACATTTTGAACTTAACCAGCAAACACAAACAACTCAAATGAGAATAATTTTCAAGTGGATTTCTACTCATATTGTAGAGTAATTCAGATGATGGTTGTGTGAAAATTGTTACGGGAAAAGTTGAGTGGAAACCTTTCACTCACTTTAGTCAGAGCCTCTGGTTCAGCCCCGTCCTCCACCATGACCAGCTTGGCCCTGCCGTTCCTCTCATTGTCCCGGATATCAATGGCCAACTGGGAGGCCTTCAGACGCTCAAAACGATTGCAGTCACTGCCACACCACTGATAAATATCCTAGCAAAAAATCAGAGAAGTGTCTTAAAAATAACTCAAATAAACACTACCGTTCAAATGTTTGGGGACAGTAAGATTTTATTTTGAAAGAAAGAAATGAATACTTTTATTCGGCGAGGATGCATTGATCAATAGTTACAGATAATACATTTATAATGTTGCTAATTGAATTTCAAATAAATATTGTTCTTTTTAAATTTCTATTTATCAAAGAATCCTGGAAAATTATGTTTAATGGTTTCCACAAAATGTTTTTAACATTGATAATAATAATAAATTAATAAATTGAGCATCAAATCATCATATTAGAATGATTTCTGAAGGAAATCTTATCCGTCACAATAATATGTCTTTGAATTATCTTAAAAAAAAAATTCTTTGCAAATATTGAGAAGTAAATTGCAATTAATTAATTCCATTTGAATGTTTTCTATTGGCAGCCCTAATTGTTATAGGAAAGTATCTAAATAAAATGAGTGGTCAAGTAAGGTTCAGATATCCATACCTTCCCCAGGTCTACAATAAAGCAGTCTCCTTTGTTGAAGCTGCTCCAGGACATCTCCACCTCAGTGGCTCTGATGGCCCTCCTGCCCTTGATGTGCAGCAGACGCTTAACATCCACATCATTGGTCAACACGTGATGGAAGCCGGACGCAACCCCACCTTGCTGAGGAGTCGAGAAAGACAGTTCACTCATTACATTACATAAAACCGTACTGGGATAGTTGCCAAAACACAAGCAAAGAACCAAATGCAAACCACTCAGCAGAGTGCTTCTCAAAGATCCAAGCAAACTTACTGAGCTCAACAAATTGCTGAATATAATGGAAAGAATGTGCCATGACTAAACAGTAATGGATGTTTTGGAGCCATAATTGACTCAACCTTGGTGCTTCAACAAAGCAAAGCCAGCAGGAATTCTACTTTTGCATTCTCACTACCAGTTAATGATGAACTCTGCTTCTGAGAAGGGCCATTTTCATTCATACAAAGCTGAGTTTACCTTATACTTGATGCCAGACTTGAAGTAGCCCAGGAAGGTGAGCGACTCGTTGTTTTGGACCTCGCGGAACTGAACGGGACCACCTCCGAGAAAGTCATCCAGCTGTGTGGAAAAGATAGCCGCAGCTCCACTTTCATCTTGAGAACACTCATTCCCTGAAAGAGATCGAAATCATCACAGGAGAATTAGTGGAAGACGGTTGTTTGTTTGTTAGTGCTTATTAATATAATCAAAAATACATTCAAATGCTATTCACACACAGAGGTGTAAAGTCCAGGGGTCAGAAAGTAAAAGTCCTGCCATATGTTTATTTTTACACAGACAGCTGATTTCACTAATTAATTTTATCTCCTGGCTGAAAAACTGCTAATTAGCAAATCCAGGTTATTGGAACAAAATACTGAGAAGGACTTTCTGAACCTGGATTTTACACATGACGTGAATACAATTTCTGTATTGAATTTCATTTTAATATTATTTGGGGGCAAATAATCAAAAACATTTTGATACAACTGTGCTGATGTCATAATGAAGAGAAAATCCTCAATAAAAGAATGAAATTCTTGAAAAAGAAATCCTTTTTAAGTAGTTTTGCAAACTATATTATTCTAATTTTAATCTATTATTATTTATCAGAAAAAATATTTTAACAAAACTGCTTCACTGTTTATTAATATTTAAAACACTTTTGGTGCGACCAACAAACATGCAGAAAGTGCAGGAAATAAGCATAAAACAGGAAATGGTATCATGGGATACTCAATTCAACATTCTTCAATTTGGGACACACTAATTCTAATTTCAGATATTATATAGAGTATGCAGATTTGGACGCAGCATTTATTATCATGTACAATGCTCCCTTCTTCTTGTTGGAGGTTTCCAATGATCAAATAGTAACAATGATCCTCATGTGTTATTTTATTATATTTTTAATTATATTTTAAACTTAAACTTCAATTTTGTTTTATTGTAGTTAGCTGCCATGGCAACATTTTTAATTTACATTTAAGTTTTTCATTAAATATTTATATTTTATTTTAATTCATCTTTATCTTAATTAACTAGAACTATTTTAACAATAACAACCCTGGTGTGTCAATAAGTCTTAAAATATTTAATAATTTGGCACCTTTTTGACAAGTCAAGGTTAGTTCAGGTTGTAAAATGTCATGTGGTGTAGCTCCCAAAAAAAACAAATGACATTTCAAATCATGATATTTAAAAAAAAAACATCTCATCTTTTTCTAAAATGATGTGTACAATCTCATGTATTCAATGTGTACTTTTTATGACCTCTTTAAGACTTTTATTAAGTCTTTAAATCATTAAATTAAGTTTTAAACTTGATCTTCTGAACTTCTTTATCAAAAATATTATCATTCAACTCTGACCCCAAAGCAGCAAAAGACAGTGAAAACATGTTTCAAGGCCTTATTGGGCGCTTCTGTCAGTGAAAAAATGTCCTAAAACTTACAGGAACACTATAACTGAGCTCACTTACCAAGCAGCTCTAGCAATGTATCTGTTTTTGGTCAAATGAGAACCAAATGAAAACCCCAAAGAGGCCACATGGTGCACATAATGAGTTTTTCCACTCTGTGTCCTCGAATAAACCTTTTTCTTCTCACACTAGATCCAGTCAAATGTCTGAGAACTACTATGGTTTGGACCATGCCTTCGAGCACAACGAGTGTGTTTTTTCAAACCACTTTTTCGAGTTTAACCCTTGTGCATCAATTAAAAAAAGTTACACATAGCTACATAGAGGACAAAAATGTCCACGTCAAAAAACAGTCATAAAAATTTGAATCTTGGGAGCACAGACTTAAGTTTGGTATCATTTTAAAGAAGACCCTTGGCTGAATTATTGATGAAGTAAAAAAAAAGAATTATAAGTAAATCCAAAAAAAAGTTATATAGGTTTAAGTTTGTAAAAATTATTTATGAACATTATTTTATATAAAATATATCTTTTATGAAACAAGTTGAACTCTAAAATGGTTAGAAAATCAAAGCCATAAATCTAAACCAGTTGTGTTCCAAATTTGAGGATGATATCTCAAAAAATGAGCTTTCGGTAAGATTTTGTTTGGGCGCAGTAACGACTCGGTTACTAACGTAACCTCGGTTCCCTGAGAGGAGGGAACGAGTATTGCGTAAGTAGCTTACGCTATGGGAAAACTCCTTTTCTCGAGAATATTGAAGTCTTTATGTAAAACGCATTGCAGCTGCACAGCTGACAGCAATGAACGAAGGAGCTCGGTCATTGGCTGTGCTGCGGCAACTTGCTCGAACCAATGACGGGGCGACTCTGAATGCGCGACCAATGAGCGCGCTTTGCGCCCGCGCGCGTCAGAGCCCGCCAAGATGGACGTGGCCAAGAGCTATATACTGGGCGCCCCGTCATGAGAGTTCTTTAGGTTAAAACGACTGAAGCGAACTAACCAAACACAAGCACGGCAGCTTACGCAATACTCATTCCCTCCTCTCAGGGAACCGAGGTTACGTTAGTAACCGAGTCGTTCCCTTTCGAGAGGTCTCTCCTATTGCGTAAGTAGCTTACGCTATGGGAGCACCATGCAAAACGCCGTGCGTGCTGTACTTCGCCTTATGATAGCCAGAGGCAGGTGCCTGAGCTGAAAAGCAAAGTTATCATCCAACTAGCCGGCAGAGGCGAGCTTTATATGTGGGAAATAATCTAGATACGAACTCGTAGTTCAACTAGCATCATGCTGATAGTACATTGGAATGCAATGTAGGGACCTGTAGGTTGTAGAACCTGATAAATGTGGACGGTGAGGCCCAGCCTGCCGCCGCACAAATATCCTCGATCGGTATCCCGCTCGACCATGCCCAGGAAGAAGCCACACTCCTGGTGGAGTGTGCTTTGACTCCCCAGGGGCATTGAAGCCCCTTAGCTTCATAAGCCAGCGCTATAGCTTCAACTATCCAGTGAGAGATTCTCTGCTTTAAAACGGCGGAACCTTTCGTACGGCCGCCAAAGCATACAAACAGTTGTTCTGTCTGTCTGAATAGGGCAGAACGCTCCAAATACACTCTGAGAGCCCTAACGGGGCAGAGTAGATTAGCGTTGTGTTCGTCTGCTTGAGACGATAGCGCAGTTAGGGAGATAACCTGTGCTCTGAAGGGAGTGGTGAGCACTTTAGGAATATACCCATGTTTCGGTCTAAGGACGACCCTGCAGTCGTTAGGTCCGAATTCTAGGCAGGCAGCGCTTGTCGAAAGCGCGTGCAGGTCGCCCACTCTCTTGACCGAGGCGAGTGCCAGCAAGAGCGCAGTCTTGAGCGAGAGCTGTTTAAGGTGCACGGTTCGGAGTGGTTCGAACGGGGGCCCTTTAAGAGCGTCTAGGACAGTAGCTAGGTCCCAGATCGGCACTGAGGGGGGGCGTGAAGGGTTCATCCTCCTAGCGCCCCTTAGGAAACGAATAATTAGGTCGTTTCTTCCTAATGGACGTTCCATTACAGGGTCGTGTGACGCTGTGATGGCCGCCACATATACTTTGAGCGTGGAGGGGGGTGCGGCCCGCCTCCAGAAGCCCTTGTAGAAAAGCGAGTACGTTCGTAATCTCGCATGTTTCAGGGTTCAGGCCCTTGGCATTACACCAGTCACTGAACACTTTCCATTTCTGAGCATATAAGCGTCTCGTGGAGGTCGCCCGCGCCTCAGCGATGGTATTTAGTGCTCCGCTCGTGAGGTTCCTGGGAACCCGTTGAAGGGCCATGCATGAAGGGCCCACAGATCGGGGCGGGGATGAAATATCATCCCGCTGGCCTGACTGAGGAGGTCTGGCCTCAGTGGAATCGGCCGTGGTGTAGATTGCATTTGCATCAGATCTGGAAACCATCTTTGGTTCTTCCAGAGTGGGGCTATCAGCAGCACTGCGTTTTTCTCCTCTCTGACCCGACTGATGACCTGTGGCAGCATCGCGATCGGGGGAAAGGCATATAAGGGGCGGCTCGGCCAGCTCTGGGCGAGCGCGTCCGTGCTTTTCGTGAAGAAAAGAGAGCAGTGCGCGTTCTCCTTGGAGGCGAAGAGGTCGATCTCCGCTTTGCCAAAGGTTTTCCATAACCACTGAATCGTCAGCGGGTTGAGAGCCCATTCTCCTGGGAGAATCTTGTCTCTGGATAGCATGTCTGCCCCCTGGTTCAGGGCGCCTGGCACATGCGCTGCTCTCAGCGAGCGCAAGTTGTGCTGGGACCATAAAATGAGTCTCCTGGCCATTGAATGCATGGAGCTCGACCTGAGTCCACCCTGGCGATTTATGTACGACACTACCGTCATGTTGTCCGTTCGGACCGGGACGTGTTCGTTTTTTAGATGTGGGAGCAGGGCTCTGAGAGCCAAAGCGACCGCTTTCATTTCCAGACAGTTTATGTGTAGGCGCTTCTCCGGGTTTGACCAAAAGCCGGAGACAGGCCTGCCCTCGTAAAGGGCCCCCCAACCTATTTTGGAGGCATCTGTCATTATCATCTTTCTCCTTGTGTTCACACCCAGACTCACGCCTGACTGGTACCAGTCGGCGGCTTTCCAGTGCGTCAGGGCTTTTATACAGCCGTGGTTCGCTCTGATTAAAAAGTGGCCCGAACGCCACGCGTGAGTAGGGACGCGGTTCTTGAGCCAGCGTTGGAGAGGGCGCATATGCAACAATCCTAGCTGGAGTACGGCCGATGCTGAGGCCATGAGACCGAGCATCCTCTGAAACCGCTTGACGGGGGCGTGCGCGCCCGCCCTGAATGATGTTGCAAGGCGCCGGATGGTGAGCGCGCGCTCTGATGAGAGACGCGCTGTCATTTGCATCGAGTCTAGAACTATTCCCAGGAAAGAAATCCTCTGGCTGGGAGATAGTATGCTTTTTGCAAAATTGATTCTTAGACCCAGGCATTCTAAATGGCTGATAATCCAAGATCTGTGTGTTATTAACTGACTTTCTGATTGAGCTAGAACCAGCCAATCGTCGAAATAATTCAGTATTCGCACTCCCCTTCGCCTTAGGGGGGAAAGTGCTGCATCCATACATTTCGTGAATGTACGGGGAGCCAGGGACAGGCCGAACGGAAGTACTGTGTACTGGTATGACTGTCCCTCGAAAGCGAATCTCAGAAACGGCCTGTGATGAGGCGCTATTGGAATGTGAAAGTAAGCATCTTTCAGATCCACTGAGAGAAACCAATCTCCTGGGCGTACTTGCGCGAGGATATGCTTGGTTGTTAACATTCTGAACGAGCGAATCATTAGTGCTTTGTTCAGGTGTCTGAGATCTAGGATGGGGCGGAGATCGCCATCCTTTTTCGGGACGAGAAAATAGCGGCTGTAAAAACCTGCCTCGCTCAGAGAGGGGGAAACAGTTTCCACAGAGCCCTTTTCTATTAGTTTGCGCACCTTGGTGCGTAGAACATGTGAACACTCCTTTCTCACTTTCGTCTCGACCACAGTCGTAAAACGTGGTGGTCTGCGAGCGAACTGGAGCGAGTATCCGTGCTTTACTATATTCAATACCCATTTCGGCATATCTGGAATGTTTCCCCATGCCGCTGCGTGTACAGATATGGGCTGAATACAGGCTAGGGGCGGGCCGCTGTGACGTAGGGACCCGGCCAGCGAATCGCCTGAGCTAGTAGCTCTCAGAGGCGCGGGCGCGCGCTGAGCAGCTGAGTGAATGGGCGCGTGTGTGATTACAACAGCGCGCGCTGTGTCTGTAAAACTCGCAGCCTGAGCTGGGGTTGTGTTTGACACTGTAAGGACAGTGTTTATAAGTGGGGGTGCATAAACAGTGGTAGGCACACGCGTCACTTTTATAATGTTTCCCGCTTTTACTGGGGATGAATTTATAACTGTGTGAACAGTGCTTGTGTGTAGTGGTGCGTACATGACCGTAGGCACGTGATCTACATTCATGGGGAGCGCAGCCTGAGCTGGGAATGAATTTGGCACTGTTTTGACAGTATCTGGGAATGCACACTCTGTGGACATGTGAACCCTTAGTGACACAGGCAGAAAAAGACTCTTTTTGTGTTTTCTGTGCGTCGCCGTAAAAACGGCGTTTGTTTGCAGGTGAGCGAGCTCTGTGACTGGCCCATTGACTGCTGTATGGACATATCCAGCCGCCTGTAAGGGGACTGGGTAATGTTTGAGCTTTTGCAGAGAGAGTGGTCCGGCTTTTGCGAGACACGCACTCTCTCTTCTCATTCTTGTGGCAAGGACAGCTTTCGAGGCTCAGGGTTCAGCACAATCTTGGGCCGAGGACCCCGTCGCTCAGAAGGCGGCTTGGGGTTGTGAGAGCGCGAGCGGCGTCGAGCGTCAGCCTGAGGCGCGGGCTGAGAGAAGGTGGGAGCTGTTCTAGCCCGCTGCGGCTGTGGCGGTCTCTGTCTGCTCTGCGATGAGCTGGAGCTCTTGGGCAGGAAATGACGCATAGCTTGTGAAGCGTTCTGGGCCTCAGTGAAGCGTTTGGCGAAACCCTTAACCGCCGGTCCAAACAGCCCGCTGGTGGAGATAGGCGCGTCGAGAAATGGCGCCTTATCCGCGTCCTTCATCTCAGTCAGAGTTAACCACAGATGGCGCTCGAGAACAGTCAAATTAGCCATAGCACGGCCAATAGACTGGGCGGTGGCCTTCGTGGCTCGCAGAGCTATATCAGTTGCGCTGCGTAGGTCCCTAAAGGCTTCGGGTTCGGGGCCAGACTCGTCCATAGAGCGGAGAAGCTTGGCTTGGATCACTTGAAGTACCGCCATTGAGTGAAGCGCTGATGCATCTTGGCCGGCGGCGACGTAGGCGCGACCGGCGAGAGCAGAAGTAGTGCGGCAGGGCTTCGAGAGTGGAGCCCGGCCAGTCGTCCGATGCAGCGTCGATGGACAAGCTGTCATCCATTCCCCCGTCGTCCTCGGACGTGCCGAAGGGTAGACGCTCTGCTAGAGGGGTGTGGGTCCGGCTGGGTGAACTGAACCGGCGGTGGGGAAGGCAAGAGCGGCGGTGAAGCACGCGGAGACTGGCTCGGCGTGACGTCACTGAGCTCAGGTTCAGGAAGCCTCTGTGAGCGGCGCTTTTTCTTAGTGCGCGTCTCAAACAGAGGGGTGGCGGCAATGGGCTCGCTCACGGCGAAAGCGACGAGGCGAGCCCGTAGTGTGGAGAGACCCAGGTCATCACATTCCGGGCATCCGCCCTTGGTCAAAGCAGCTTCTGCGTGGTCCCGGCCCAGGCAGCGAGCGCAGATGATGTGACGATCCCCGTCCGGGAGAAGGCCTCTGCACGACGCGCAGGAAGGCATTTGAAACAACGCCTCAGAAAATTGCTCTTTTACAAGTGTCGAGGGGCGAACAGATGTAAAACACTTGCGTGTGTAGCACGCCGGATGGCTCAGTAGGATGGCGTTCGAAGGCGGCTGAAGGTGCCGACGTCCTCGTAGCAATCCCGCTGGTATGCTTTTCGACGGCGGCGAAGCTTCAATAATCCGGAGGATCCAGCGAAGAAGGTGTTCGCTGAAGGAGATTAAATCTAAAGAACTCTCATGACGGGGCGCCCAGTATATAGCTCTTGGCCACGCCCATCTTGGCGGGCTCTGACGCGCGCGGGCGCGAAGCGCGCTCATTGGTCGCGCATTCAGAGTCGCCCCGTCATTGGTTCGAGCAAGTTGCCGCAGCACAGCCAATGACCGAGCTCCTTCGTTCATTGCTGTCAGCTGTGCAGCTGCAATGCGTTTTACATAAAGACTTTTCATTCTCGAGAAAAGGAGTTTTCCCATAGCGACCTCTCGAAAGGGAACAGATTTTCCCCATTGGGTGCCAGCAAAACTCCACTGGGGCACACAGTGATTGGATTTTCGATTTGCAGTTGAGTTTTTCTCTCTCAAATATTACAAGCACACGCACACACACACAATTTTTTTTATTACACACATACAAACCACACTCAGACATCCATACCAACACACCCACACAATTATCGTTGCACAATTTATCCAAGTGGCTCTATAATATCTCGAAGCAGAAAACAGGAATAAAGCGAGTATTTGTTTTATAGGCCAAACCTGAAAAAATGGCACCATCTGATAAAAAATAGTAAAAAATTAAATTTTGAAGCCTTGCCAACAGAATGACAGCCTCTTAACAAAGATTGCATCATTTTATAGTTAAATGGCACTGGGATTAAAAATGGCAGTTTTAATGGGTTTCAATGGGGCCATTTTTGGCAAAACGATGCTAAGAGGGAGTATTTTGTGTACCTAGTGCAAAATAGATTTTTTTAAAGAAAATGGGGTGAAATATCAAAATTCCAATAAAAATACACACCTGTGGCAAATTTTATGCAGTTAGCATTAACACAGACAAAGTTATCAAAAAAACAAAACTGAAAAAGCCAAAAATGTCCACAAGGATGCACAAGGGTAAACCACTGGGCGGGACAAAAACAGTTCCTCACTGATCAGTCTCTGGAATTGAACAGGGGACCACATGAACCTAAGTGGGCTGAGTGCCAACTGCCAGACAAACAATTGAAGGCGCGCTGTAATCTGTTGGAAGTGATTAAACCTCAAAGTGGCTACACTTCTAAGATATGACATCTGTACTTGGTCTAACAAAATTCTCCTCAGGGGTAGGAGGGATTGTCTAATGGGGAAAGCTAATGAGTCAGCATACTGCCTAAGGGTTTTCATTTATAAGAACAATCTGAGCAGTTATTATTAGCTTTATTATACTTCAAAGGCAGGGTAGGTGATTTGTTCCAAAAACATATTTTGTGTTGGTTGAAAGTCTTTCCACATCCTGATTGCAATCACTAAGTTAAGTGGTCTAAATGTATTTATATTAGGGCTGTGAAAAGATTGTGAAAGTTTGTGTTTACATAATATATGTGTGTGCACTGTGTATAATTATTTTGTATATATATAAATACACACACATGCATGTATATATTTAAGAAATATTTGCATGCATATACTGTATATATTTATTTATAATTTATATTATATATAAATATAAATATTTTATATATAAATAAAAAAAAAATCTTAAATGTATACATGCATGTGTGTGTATTTATATATACAAAATAATTATACACAGTGCACACACATATATTATGTAAACACAAACTTTTATTTTGGATGCGATTAATCGAGATTAATCGAGATTAATCTTTTCACAGCCCTAATTTATATGTGTATATATATATATATCTACTGTGGAAAGCGTATAACCATAAAATGTCTGAATGCAATGATACAATGTCCTATCTGCCTGTCAATGTGTGGACCTTCATGTTGAACGTGATTTCACCAAGTACCACATGTTCCTGGATCAACATCTTTGTTGATCCTGGAACAACTTTCCAATCAACCAATCAAATTTGAGGGACAAGTTTACAGTTTATTTCAAGTTTAGGCTTAGAACCAGGGTGAGGTGCTTCAACATCAGTGTTATTCACCTATCATTTCCCTCTGATTTTAGGGAAAAGTTATGGGTATGGTTAGGTTTAGGGGTACGGATAGGGTAAGAACTAAATTTTGGGACAGGAATGTTATTCCAGGATCAACAAAATATGTTGATCCAGGAACATGTCTTACTTGGCAAAATCACGGTGACCGTATTTTCATACCTCCAACATCATAAGCGTGTTTCATGCTATGCAGAGTTAGACAGACGTCAGTCACCGAGCACTGCAACCGAAACCGTAGCCACCTTTTATAGTTCCTCTTGAACCAAAACAACCAGCTTATGCTGCGTTCACCCCATAACCACAGTCTTTTGGAAGAAATGGGAAACTGTGACGTGATCGAACTTTTTCGTTTCAAAAAAAGTTATCACTAAGCCAAAGCAGAATCAATCTTTGTGATGATGAACATTTTCACAAACAAATCATAATTCACCAAAAACTTTTGTATTAAATTTATTCTAAATTTACAGAAAAATGCAGGAACAAATGAAACCACATGAATGCAAAAAGCACTTGCTGTGCGACCTTATAATCACGTTTAGAAGTTATATTTCACCTTAAATCGATTGTATTATTAATAAATAATACAATTTAATTTAATCTTTAATATATTTCATTATACTGTGTACATTGGAACATTAAGAAAAGCGTTATAGCTTCAGCTGCAAGGTTTCTCTGAATAAAGCAGATTTAGGTGTATGTACAGCTGGCTAATGAGAGGTCTGTAATCTGGGTCACGATAAAGGTGTTTATTGTGTTTGAACTGGTTTTGAGAATGAAACACTTGGCATTGCTCGAGGATCTGGAGGGAGCGCGTCTGAAGAGAGCGCCATTTGTTTGAGAGAGTGATGAAAGGCTGGAAAGGTTGGGCGAAAGGTATAAAGCCCTTATATGGAGATGGTTTGAGCATGTTTTATGCAAATGAGTAACCTCGTGCACGCAGCCGCTCATTTAGAATACTCCGAATTCTTTGGTGCCAATAGCATCGCGACATATACCGCTGTTGCGCTTCGGGCGACATTCCAGCTCGTGGACCTCTCCTAGGGTGACCAGATGAGATTGGCTGAAATTCGGGACGGTGTTCGGATGACTGAATGAAAATTAGCTTATCAATGCATATCTAAATTTGCGCCTACGGTATCTTTGTAGAACTTAAAAAAAAGAAACAAAAAAGATGTTGCAGCCAATGAGCAGCCGGCGGGGGCAAAATTTATTCAATTTACTAACATTAGAATAAGATTAAGAACAAATTCATGTACGTACGAACGTGATGTAAATTAGGCAGAGATTTTTTGTGAGAAGTTCTCCTGTGCGTACAAATACAAAATATTCCATGCAATTATTAGTGAATGAGACCCATTGTTTTATTCCTGAATGAATCAGTGTTTTTAAGTTAAATGGTTGAATGAATGATTCAATGACTCATTCAAGACATTCACTTGCCGCCATCTGGCGTAAATGTACTGTCACATTAGCAAGGAAAAAGGTCAAATTAGCAATGCATGAAGCTTAAACAGAAGTCACTTTCAAAATAAGCGACCTTCTATTGGTCAACGCCACAAATTCAGGTGACCAATTTAAATCCGTGGCGAAATCTGTGAAATCACATGAAATTCCTAAACGGATCTCTGTTTCATTCCTATCGGAATGACTGGATTATTTTCTAAAATATTCGCCAAGCAATGGTAAATGAATGTCACTGACAGAAATGATAAACAGCATTTCTTTGTAAAGATCCGTTACACAACATACATTTCTAAAGACCTAAACAAAGCAAACCGACACCCTCTTAAAAATAAAATGACACTGAAACTAAAAAGATGACAGACAAGCCACATCCTTCCTCGTTTAAATTAAGCAAATTAAAAGGTGTGAGTTTCAGCATGTGTGAGAAGATTTATTTTTAATATAGTATATCCATTGGTAAAATGCATCAGCAACATTTGGCTCTGAGAAAATACTGTTCTGGGAACCAATGATACTTCAAACTCAAACACTAGGTGTGCCACTTACCCATCCACATGTGTATATAGTAGGAGGGTGCGGTGGTGGTGTACAGCAGGAGGTAGGCGTCACCCGTATAGAAGTTGCCATAGAGATTCTTAGGCACTGGCTTCAGGTCCATGTTCTCAATGCGCCATACCTGCAGACCAGGAGCCTTTCCTGCAGTCTCAAACTCCTTATGGGACACCATAGTGACTGGAGGGGAAGCAAAAAATAAAAGGTTTGGGTCTCTTTTCAGAGCTTTACATTATACTGGGAAAACCAAAACGTCTAGTTTCGCAAAGGAGAGGAGAAGTAGGCTTTAGAGAAATAAGAAGTATCTGTTCCCATGAGAAAGCCACTGAGAACTATGTGAGGTCCGAATCTTCTTACATCTCTGATTCTGGAATCACAGACTCCCATAAAGCATGCAATCTGGCAAACTATGGCGACTATGTCTGCCTGCACCATTTACTAACATGCAAAAATGCAAATGCAATAAACCATACATCACAGCTCTGTGTCTGTGTGACAGGATATAGATAAGACCTTTGAAAAGAGGACCTTAGTCATAGTGTTGTTGACTACCTCAAACAGCTGATAAGGAAGAGAAACACATGATCAAGGTGATAAACTTGACTCGGGCGCTGCCTGATGTGAACTAACTGAAGAGTCAACATCCTTCAGCCAAACCAATCTAAACATTTAACAAGGTGTTATGCATTTTATATAATCGGGTAGTAGCAATCAGTAAATGATGGATTCTGAATTCTTCAGTCAGATTGATGGTAAGTGGGTTTTCATGCTAGTATGAAATAAAACCCTTCATGCCATTTACAGCTAACGCTAATGGGTTTTCTTCAGTCTTTCTTTTGGGTTTGTCTCCATTTGAAATAGTACACATTTAGGACATGACATTGAAGCACAAAAACCACAATACATGCAAATGTATGCATTTAGATATTCCCTGCAGCAGATGAGTAACTTTAATAGACCTTCTCATTTCATTATTAGATTGACCTGTTTTAATTATCAAATCAACACGTTTTCTTATGCTCACCAAGACTGCATATTTGATCAAAAATACAGAAAAACATTCATATTGGGAAATATTATTACAATTTAAAATAACAGTTTTCTATTTTAAAATGTAATTTATTCATGTGATGTTGAAGCTGAATTTTCAGCATCATTACTCCAGTCTTCAGTGTCACATGATCCTTCAGAAATCATTCTAATATGATTATTTGATGCTCAAGAAATATTTCTTATTATTATCAATGTTGAAAATAGTTGCTTAATATTGTTGTGGAAACTGTGATCATTTTTGTTCTGGATTCTTTGATTAATAGAAAAAAAATGTATGTATATTATTTATGCACTTTTATATTTATATTATTATTTTGTAACATTATGTATATTTACTGAAGTGTAGGAGAACATGCATTTTAGATATTAGGCTACAATGTAATGTCATGTAGTCGTGTCATGACTTCAAATCCTGCAACGATTTTTCCCTTCCTTCTCTGCTGTACTTTACTGTATTCAAAGCATGTCACCTTTCGCAGAAAATATTCACTGTGCACTTTAACAAGCACCTACAGAAAACTAGACTTTGTCTCATAAAGGGGGAATCGTGACGTGTATTAAACCGCGTTCACATCTGGATAACATATTTTGCAAACTCCGCGGGTTACTAAGTATGCACTATGAGTAAGATTTATATATATATAAAAAAACTGCATTGCTTGAGGGGGGGAATCACTCATTCATTTAATATTTATTGTGCAGAAAGAGAGATATGACGTAAAAACAGAATAATGAAAACAACTTACGAGATTTGTGGCAGACGCAGAAAGCTGTCAGTGCACGAGAAAAGGCGATGTGTTGGTAGACAAAGTGTAGAATTTCTTTTTCCGAATCCGCGATTTAACTGGAGGGAGTGTCTGTGTAACAGGGGCGTGTTTGAATACAGTGGCGAGCTTCCAAGTGTCTTCAAACCTCACGTTAGATGACTAGCTAGAGAGCATGTTTGGACATTAGACTTAAAAAAAATGCGCCTATTAGGTAATAAAGCTCACTAGGTTTTTGACAAAGCCAACACACTCATTTTGCATCTTTGCCTCAACATGTGATTCTAAAAACTTTTGTTTTGTGGAGATTTACTGACAAAAGGTGTAACTGTAGTCTTTATTGTAGTATTTTTCAACACTGCCATTTACTAAAACAACTTTCAGTGCTTTTCCCCCCATTTGCCACAAATTGTATAAGAACCATTTTAGGTCAGGTATGTATTATTTTCTCTGCATGCTACGGAGCATTCTCCTCCCTCAGGCTTTCACTGATCATTTCATCAAACACAAGCCCAGCACAAACAGAACAAGGGTGTCACAAGTGAGCTATATGTTTGCCTAATGCAGGAAACATTGACCACAATGACAAACAGGAAAGCAATGACCACACAATAGAAGAGCAACTGCAAGGATAAACACAGCTTACTCAAACACTGTTAGCAAACTCAAACACATTTACAGCTTCTGATACAGATTGCGCTTCATGACTCCAGAAAATGTCTTGCAATTAGCAGACTAAAATCATATAAAATAAGAATCAGATGCTGCTTTTGTGGGTTGCCCATCACTGAAATGGTAGAGTCCAGAAACTTAAAACTCCCCCACAAACATGTGCTTGCAATTAACCCAGAGACAGGAGAGGCCATTTAAAATGGCATCGGGTATATAGGCTATATTACATGTAAACTTGAGTGAGAGAAGAGCTGAAAATTACATTACAGAGGGGTGCAATTATATTTTATACATTCTAAAGACATTTCATTGCTTTCAACTCAAAGAAATCAGATTTACAGGCTCATGTTTCTAACTTTCTGAAGTAAAACATGCATCTATAACACTGACACTTGAACACTAATTTCTATTTTTGCAAACAAAAAAATGACAGCCATAAGCAAAATTACCATTTGGTGTTGAGACATAGTGTGACAGTTTCACTGTTAACCTAATAACCACACAAAAAGACTTTCTTTGGTAACACTTATGAAGCCTGTATTTATAATACATTATAAGCATATTCTTAATGCATTATAATACATGCATAATGCCTTACAAACAACCTTATAATGTGTTGTACCATCTGATAAATAATCAAAACAACAGTTACAATACAACATAACACTTACCTATTAGTGGTTATAATTTCTAAGAGTACAATGCATTATAACACCAGATGAAGCCTGCATTTTTAATGCATCAAAAGGGTATTCTTAATGCATTATTATGCATGCATAATGCCTTATAATGTGTTGTATCATCTCATGAATTATCATAACAATACTTACCTATTTGTGGTTATACCTATTAATAGGGTATAGATGATTTATAACACAATGAACATAATTTTATCCACTTATATTGTTATGGATTATATACCCCATAATCTCATATCTTGACATTAAGATCTGCACATCATTCTTTTACTGATTCTTCTTTTAAATATCTAAAAAGCTTTATAATGTGGTCATTATTTAAAAGTAGTCTTTGTCTGCTTTAAGTAAAGTAACAAAAGTAAAGTGTTCTTTTCAACAGCCATAAGATATCATGAAGTGGTTGTAAGACATTTCCCTTAAGGTAAAATCAAAGTACAAAGGAACAATACATTCACAATGCAAATCATGTTTTATTCATGAGATGATACAACACATTGTTTATTAGGCATTATGCATGCATTATAATGCATTAAGAATACCTTTATGATGCAAATTCAGGCTTCATAGAAAGTGTTACCCATAAAGTAACACATTATTTATCAGATCATGATTCTGAACTGTCAGCAAGCAGAGCTGAAGGAGAGCTTATGTTAAAGCCGAACTGTCAAGTTAAATAATCAACAGACAGATGGAGATCCAAAGAGCTCTCCGAACGGCAATGTATTTCTGGGATTAAACTGTAGTGCAGTGTGATCACGCTTGAATGGAAGTAACTCCTCAGCCAATGAAAATAAATGCGCTGGACAGTTGGCCGAAACTAAAGTATAGGTGGGTGACAAATAAAAGGGGCTATGGTAATGTCAATAGTCAAACAAAGAGAGGGAATCACTAGAGACTGTTAGTGTCTCATGGAAACTGTTGCCATGACTGCCATTGGGGAACTCTCAATTGTGATGATGGTCACGTTAACAAGAGCAAAAGGCTGCAGAGAAGAGGTTTCAAAGACAAAGACAGTAATGATGGGCCCGTTATTGTAACTGGAACACTGGCATTGGCTGCCCTAACTGGAAACCCATCAGGCGATCAGACTGTGGCCTTGTGGTTATTGCTAAGTCTCCGGAAAGAACAGTCCATGCTCACATGGGGATGCGTGTTCGAGTCCGTAATTGTTATACATAAATGTAAGGTCTGTTTGAAAAAAAAGGAAAAGTTAGGAGGAAGTGTTCAGGATGATAAAGCATGTGGAGCACAGCTTTGTTTGGAAAGTAAACTTTTCTACATCCTTTTTCTGATGTACAGTAGATATGTCTAATTCAATTATGATTCACATCCTCATGCACTTTTATGAAGTTAGCGTGCTTTTAAAAAGAGTACTTATAAATAATATAAATTAAATAAAAAAGTAACTAATTCCGTTACTTTTTGCCACCTTGGCTTGCTTGCTTGCTTTTGGCTTTTTAAAGTGTACTTCCATGATAAAAGTTGATTAAAATATGATTTTAAATTTCAAGTAAAACTTTGGTAACACTTTATTTTAGTGTCCTGGTTATATGTACTTACTGTGGTAATAACAGTAAATTGTTACAAGCAACTAACCTATTCTGAATCCTGACTTCAAAGCAAGTATATGTTGTTAATACTTTCAAACCTGTCGCGTGCCAGAAAACCAGATGCCCCGTTTTGAAAGAACTGAAAGTTTGTGTGGTTTCTGCTCTAAACACCACAGAAAGCTATATGCAACAAGATCAATGTTTTATGCAGACAGAGGAACCGACTCTGTCCTCTCTGTCTTTTAGATACACCTCGCACAGCCATTTAAACAATGTCATAACATTCTTTATAGATAAGATTAGTAAATATGATGTTAAAGAAATGAACTTCTGTATGAGGGGTTTCTGATGAGAGAGAATAGCGTGAGTGGACTGCTATAAATGACCACATCCTCTTCAAAGCTAACCAAAGTCTCTTGAATATATGCAAATGTTGTCGTCTCCAGCAACATGAGAGAAAAAGGAAGCGGCAATGCATTGTTAGTGTTCTCTTAGGTACTTTTTTTGCCATGCTTTTGCATATTTAATATTAGCAATATCTGCTGGGGTTATCTGGTTTTAGTTTTGTAAGTTACATTTTATTTGCAAGCATCATTGTTCATCTAGTTTTACAGAAGTTAACAGAACAGACACAAAAGACCTGTCAGACGTAATCTGAGCAACAAATACATCTCCACCTCCAGCACTCCCGACATTTACACACTTACTGGTTATTGTATCGTTAAACAATGGGCCTGTGTACATACGTGCATGAGTGCACACATACGTAAATATACACACACAGATGTATTCTTAAAGGGCTGCGTGTTGTTCAAAAAGCTCATTTAAAAGCTGCCTCACTTCCTCTAGACACGTTATAGTGGTTTAATCTTTTTAAAAAAAAGATTGGGTGTTTAAGCATGACAGCGAAGACTTTCGGAATATCTAAACATTTATTATAAATCAATCATTCACATTAGAAATATTATAAATTAGCATTATAAAATCGAAAACTTTGTAACTAAAAAATATATAGCTAAATACAAAAACACAACAGAAAGATCATTTAAAGTACAGAGTTGGGACAGACGTGATCATGATACCGGAGAAGCTCAAACAGCTCTAGCTGAACAAAACTCATCCACATCTGAACTGAGGTTAATGCAACATTTAAGCTTCATGCAAAAAAAATAATCATCTAGTAGCTCAGGGCAAAATGAATGAATCCGCATGTTTATGCAGTTATTCTGTAAAGACTTCAGGACAATGAATTGTTGGTCTGTTCTCCTGTAAGGACAGATGCAGTATAGCAGCCCCTTCATTACGTCCCTGTAGGAAAAGTAGAGATTGTCATGAAATAAATGTGAAATAAATATCCAATTAGTGGTGCTTGCACCTAGTCAAAGGTAGGTGTGTGAAGTGACGAGATTAGTAACATGTCTGTGAATTAATTGTCACTGCGGATGGGAACTGTAATGTTTATGCATATAATGAAAGTCAATGGGGTCCAAAACAACATTAAACACTTTTCTGTTTCCGCAAAATAAAGACATTTTGACAGTACTTTCATTTTTAGGGTGAACTATACAAATTGTAAATGTAAAAAACCCACATGCTAGTTCTGTCACTTGCCTGTATCGTGGATGCTGGTGTCACAGAGGGATTGCTGCTCTTGAAGGGCCAGAGTCTGGTTCACAAACCTCAGCATACCTGACAGAGACTCTAGGTCTGGTTCCTCTGGGTCCAGCATGTACGTGAGAGGATTAAAGGACATGTCTGTAGTGGAGGTGGCCTCATGGGTGCTTAGACCCTGCCAGGCTTGGTCTGGGGAAGGGGGCGGGTGCAGTGCAGTCTGCACACTGGCTTTCAAACTGTCCGAAAGCTCTAGAGAGGCATCAGAGAAGGTGTTGTGCCAGGGGGAGAGGCTGGAACGTGCTGAAGAGATTTTGTGGGAGGGGGACGGGGAGCAGTGAAGAATCGAGTCTTTGAGAGGAGGAGAGAGAGGGGGAGGAGTGCTAGGTTTGTGACGAAGTGTGATATTGTGTAGTTCTGAGGCCCTTTCCAAGCTGGAGAGCTTGGCATGAAGACGTGTGATCTCAGACTCCTAAAAAAAAACAGAGAAATGACAAGAAGAGTTACTGAAATTCATACAAAAACCTAAACCTTTCCAAAACCTAGTGGGACGCCTACCTGTTTTTTGTTTCATTCTTAATGGTTTTCGAAAATGTTTTACAGTCAAATAAAATTAGTATAAAAAAGACATGCATAGTAAATATACATTCTGTTTTATAGCCCTTGTTTTATTACAGTTTATTGTCAATTTTATATTTCACCAACAAACAGCACGGTTATTAAAAAGTTGTTAAAAACTGCCTTATGTGTAATTAAAATGCTTTGTACAACTCAGTTTTAGCTATTTGAGTGTTGATAATTAAATAGGTTTAATTAATTGATTATAATCAATTTATTCTTTGTTTAAGGCCAAGTGCATCCTGACCTTTCGGTTTCGGCCTAGAATTTCATTTCGGTGCATCCCTAAAAACTGCAATTCCAAATCGTGCAGTCCTAGTGCTGCTTGTACACATACTTTCCTCTCACTGTAACAATTGATTTGAATTGTTTTTACAGGTAAAATGTTTGATTTGAGACTGGCCATCGATCCAGTTTGTTTCCCTGCCATCGCCCTGTGATGCTGGAATAGTCCCGACATTGGACAAACGGTTTGGAGAACGGATGGATATGTAATATGGATGTAATATGAAAATGGTTTTGCAAACACCACACAGTGAGTCATGTACCTTGATAAGCAGGTTCTCATTAGCACTCTGCAGGAGCTGTTCTTTGCTGTGAAGCTCTGCGTGTAGGCGAGCAGAGGCGGATCTGGCCTCCTCGAGCTGGTCCCGGGCCTGTTGCAGCCACTGGCTCAGCTGCTCCTGAGAGTTTCGCAAGCTGCTGGAGATCTGATCCGACACCTTCAGCAGCTGCCCACGCGTCTGCTGCACATCTGAAAGCTGGGAGGCAAAGAGAGAGGGTCAGGTCCAGCAAACCAGCTCAACTGTCCTATGAGAATGAAGACAAACTGTTTCTGTTTCTCTGAACCTCTTTGTGATGCTCTTCTCTCTGCTGTTCAAGCTCCTGCTGCAGGGCAGTAATGGTGGCCTGGAGTCTGACCTCAGCCTGTGTAGAGCGCTTCTCCATCGCAGACATCTCATCTCGCAGTTGATGAACTTCACTCTCCTACAGTAAACAACAACAACAAGCCGGTTAAAAAACTCAAGAATCTGAGAGACGCGTCATAAAAAGGGAACTTTCACTTAATCGGCTCATCTAAACAATGTACTTTTGCAGACTGATGTGTCGTCAAGCCACAAACTGTGATGTTACACCATACACAACTATGTTCTCATAAAATGCAAAGTCATTTAGGTGTGAGATAACGGCCATTTTCTGTGAGCAGGCATATGCTCAAAAAAAAAGGTAGATGTAAATAATCAGCACAACAACAAAAAAAATTCCACTGTAAATATTCTATTTATCATGTGAGTTTAAATAAAGCATTAAAAACTCCAGAGGATTCTAATGTCAGTAGAAAAATTATACAGACTCATATTCTCTTATGTTTGCAGTTTCTACAACTGTACCGCTTCTCCTTCGGCTGCAGATGAGAACACATTTTTATAATTTCTTTGGCTCAAGAAAGAGTTGGAGTGTACAATACATTTTCTCCTCCCCTACAGCGAAACATTTGCTCTGGTTGGATGCACTTAAATCTGCAGTAATGATGCTTTCCTGTTACATATTACACATGCACACTTTAAAAAGATGATAGAATATAGGTAAACGTGTTTACATGCAGAGCGAAATTGAGGTAATGGGCAAAAATCTAGCTGTCGATTGGTTTATTCTAAAAAGCCGACAATAAAAGGAAATCGTTTTACAGGTCTAAATGACAACATGCATTGTTAGCTTATTAAGCATAAGCATAATCAAATTAAGAATTTGCATGAAAACGAATGACAAAAACGGTGAAAGGTGAAAAAGCACATAAGGTCAGGAAGTGCCTCCTCTTCGATGCAATTGGCTGATCGCGCTGTCATTCCATCAATGCGTAAATATCCACAACCGGTTTATAAACTGTACTGAAATTGTTCCACTCGCTTGGAAAACCCTAATGGTCACATCTGAATGGAAATGAGTTTAAAGTTGCAAATGTTTCACCTTATGACGTGCTTGCTGGGTGACTTGATCTATCTGTCTGTTGAGAGAGTCACAGCGTGCCTGTGCCCCTTGTAACTCCTGCAGCGTCTTCTGGAGCTGCTCACGATACACACGCAGCTGCTGGCCATGCTCCAGAGCACCCTGATACACACACAATAAAAATGAGACTAGTAGGCTAAGTCTCACTCTTTAACCTTTCAGTGCTATTTAGATCATATAGTGTAAACAGACTTTGCATACGTTAGATTACTTTCAGAAAAAAAAAAAGTGTTAGTTCTAAGATTGATATAATTATTGTTTGTCAGAATGACATGGCACCCATGATAAAATAAGATGAAATAACTCTGATCTTGTTAGAGTTGTTTAACATTGTTAGTGTTACACAACCAAGTTAGTATTGTTTCATTTCTGTATAGCAAGAGTTTAATGTTGTAACTTTGTTACATCTGTTTATTTAAAGTTACATTATTCACATTTCTCCCCCACAGGCTTGTGTGGCTCAGATGGGCTGCACACCATACAGGTATTCAGAGGGTTGAATCTCCCTTAGGAAACTTAATATTGTGATACTAAAGGTCAAATGCTCTTAAAATGGCACAGTTGTATTGCACTGGAGAGAATAAATTGCAGTATTAAGGGCAGGACATAATTAATTATTCATGCTTTTATCAAGGCTTAAAAATGGAAGGAAAAAAATAAATAAATCGGTTCACTCTAAGCAGAATCAGTATTTTAATGTTTCTGTTAACATTCTTTCTATAATCATTAATATTCCGAAAACCGTTTGATTACTTTATGCAAGAACTTGAATAAACAACCAAGTTAGTATTATTTAATCCAAGAACTTGAATAAACCTCGTAACTCCAGTGGATCCTCAAACTGTCTGCAAACCTCATACAGTAGCTCCACACGCCTCAATCGTGAATTAAGTCCTGCACGCATTTTGGAAACTTTCTCTACTTGTTTGGGTAAATAAAGAACTGGTTGTTTGAATAAGAACTGTGTTTGAATAAGAAAAACAAGCCTTTAAAGGTTAATGTTTTATGTATTTGAGGAGCAAAGAGAGTCTTAAGGGCCGTTCACAACAAGAAAGATAACTGTAAAGATAACCATATTAGCTTCCACACCAGCGGACGATATCGCTCTGTGTATTCTAAGCGCGTGTTTGTCTGTAACTTTGAATGCTCAAGCTCGTTACAGCAAGATGGATTCTGCTTGGCTGTCAATGTTTTTATCGTTCATCAGCTGGATAAAATCGTGATTCCAAAGATATATAGTTTCTCTGTATTGTTATTGTTATAGCTGTTGTGTAAACTCTGCTATTCTTTAATACTGAGATTGGTTTTTAGAACTATATCTTTATCGTTATCTTTATAGTTATCGTCCTTGGTGTGAACGGGCCATCAGTCTGCCAAATTAAAATATTGAAAAGAAACATTAAAATAACCTTATTTACCAGTTAATGGTAATTTCAAATAAGCATTCTGTTCAGAACGATTAAACTTGATTTAGATTTCCTGTTAAAATTTCGGTCGTTTCCGGTTTATGTTTTCATTCTTTGAACTGGTTCAGAGCCCTGGCTTTTATCTTTGAAAATATGTATGTCCTAGCCATTGTATAACTACTTCAAGCCCCTGTAATTTAATTTTGGATGCTGAGAAAGGGAGCAGTGTGGACGATGGGAAGGCAGCTCAAATATGTGTAAATTGTGTTCTTTGGAGATTTTCCTGTCATTTTTCATATTTTTTCAATATAATATGGTTAAAAAAATAAATTGGACAATTGCTGCTGTGCCTTTCGGAAATACTACTATATCCTTCCTTTCACTTTCAAGATAGAATAAACAAAATGAAAAAATAAAATGGCTGAACAAAAACATTTCACGCTACAATAAAAAACAAAAACATACAAAATAAAATTATTATAAAGAAAAAATATCTTGCATAAAGGAAATAATGCTTTTTTTAGATTGTTTGCATGGTAACAAATTTACTGACAATTAAGTATATTATCCCCCAGAATAATTCTCATTAAAATAATGCATCAGGACATTTTATTTGGTGGTAATTCTCATATTGTCATTGTCATTCTGTAATAGTATTTGTAGTAGAAAGAATGCTTTTTAAATAAGCATAAATTAATGACAGCACACTACATATTATATAATTTACATTTTAATTTAAATATATCACATAAAATTAAAATGTATGATAATTTTATCATGATTTTTGCATTACAGTAATGAAAATTGGGGATGGAGGTGCTTATTTGTCATGAAAATCAAATTCAATGCCTTAATCATCCTAAAATAAACCTTTAAGATTAAAGGGATAGTTTACCCAATAATTAAAGTTCTGTCAGTAATTACTCACCCTCATGTTGTTCCAACCCCATAACCCCACTTTCATTTTAACGACTTTATTCAACTATTCATTTTCTTCTGTGTGGGCCTGTGTGAGTAAGTTCATGTAGTGTAACAGCGCAGCGCTTCAGGGTTGTACGTCAGAACGTAGGCTCACTATTGGCCACATCACACACATGACCAGCGTCAGCCAATAGTAAGCCTACGTTCTGACGTACAACCCAGAATGAATAGTTGAATAAAGTCGTTATTTTAGTTTTTTTGCGCACAAAAAGTATTCTCGTTGCTTGATAAATTTATGGTTGAGCCACTGTAGTCCCTTGGACTATTTTAACAATGTCTTTACTAACTTTCTGGGCCGGCAAGTTTTGATCCCATAGAAGCCTACGGAGGAGTAATCCAGCTCTCAGATATAAAAAAATATATCTTAATTTGTGTTCCGAAGATGAACGAAAGTCTTACGGGGTTGGAACAACATGAGGATGAGTAATTACTGACAGAATTTTCATATTTGGGTGAACTAATCCTTTAAGCTAAATGAAATGTTCAGATTTTGAGGTAAAAAAAAAAAAAAGACCCAGACAGGATTTGTGAGATTTAACACTTTCCCTAAAATAATTCAAGCATGTGCCGTACCCTCTCAATGTCCTCCTTAACCTGCAGCTGTGATTTCAGCATCTCCATCCTCTCCGTCAGGAACTGCATCTGTCCAGAGAGCAGCGGGACCTCATCAGTTAACTTTTGTCCATTAATAAACCTATCAATGGTCACTCTCAATGACTCACCTGCTGGTCTTTCTCCCTTAACTGATTCTGGCTCTTCTCCAGAGCTTCCTGTAAATACTCCACCTTCTTCTCCATCTCCAGCTTGTGCTCCTTAATGGCCACATCCAGCTGTCCCAACTTAAGAGAGAACACAGTGCTTTAGTAGAGTGGAGACGTGGCTGTAAGGGATATTTTGCTCATGTTTGTGTGTGGTACCAGCTGCGCTCTCTGCTGTAGCTCCCCCTGTCTCTCTTTCAGAGCAGTGTCCAGATCCAGCACCTCATTGTTCCTCTCCTCCAGCTCCCTCTGACTCTCTCTGGAAACACATCCAATGATGGAGAAAACAATTATTATTTATTCATTTATTTTTTGCATTGATGATTAGAACAAGAACCTAGAATTTTTCTAGGTTAAAATACTTTTTCCAATCCCATATGCAAAGACTATAGCTATAACTATAAATATGCAAGTATCTGTTTGAGCATCATGTCTGGCCAAACAGGCCTTACTGATCATTTGACTAATCGCTGATGGGGATATTGTTTGATGAATCGGTGTGTAAACGGTAATTTTATCAGTTGCTTTTGGTATAGAAACCACTTCACTTTTAACTTGTGGCCAGTGATGTCAGATTGCTAAAAGTTTTGCAACCCTGTTAACAAACCAACAGTCACAGACACCGGAAACCACTGCTAATAGACCTTATTCAGACCAGCGCCATGACAGGTATGAAAGTGAGGCTGTTAAGGATAGACTTACTGTGTTTTCAATGGGATCCGCTGTAAAAAGCTGTATAAAGCTCCTAGATCACTTATAATTTTACACAGATCATATTGTCTGGGTTTTTTGTTCTACTAGAATTTCTCAGAAACAAATCAAAGATGGCGCTGCTGTGAATAAGGTCTATGTAAACAGAATTTACGACGGGACTGACTACACATTTAGTTCTGTTTTCAGTCCAACATGTAACATGGGGACCATAGGACGATACGGTTCATAAACGCATGACAAAAAAAATACATTACCGTACAGAATCATATATGGTACGAGTTGCAGGGATATTTTCTGTGCTTATTATGTGTAAAGTTTTATATTAATAAAGAAACCACTTGATGATTTGTAGATTTTGTCTAAGCAGATGAGGTGTAGGTCCGGTAACTGTGGCACCTTTCAACACTATTAATATTCATGATGACAAATTCACAGTTACTACTGTTTTTCCTTCTATGGCGTGACTGAAAATTTTGGGAGTGGGGTCGAGTTGTGAATGTGTGTGTTTGTTATAATCATGAATAGATGAAAACCTTATCAGTGATCATTCTAGAACTGATGTCGTTCTGAATAACGGAACAAGTGTTTGAGTTTTCTTCCTCTGGTAATTACAGACATATGCAGTCATGAGCAAAAAAAAATAAAAAATCAAGAGCAAAAATGTGTTACATAGATGTGTCACGTACACTACCGTTCAAAAGTATGGGGTCAGAACGATTTTATATGTTTTTGACAGAAGGCTCTTCTGCTCACCAAGGCTGCATTTATTTGATCAAAATACAGTAAAAACAGAAATATTGTATATATCTTCTATAAGTTTTCCATTTCAATATATTTTAAGCAATAATTTAATCCTGTAATGACAAAGCTGAAATTTCAGCATCATTACTCCAGTCTTCAGTGTCACATGATCCCTCAGAAATCATTCCAATATGCTGATTTGCTGCTCTAGAAACATTTCTGATAATTATCAATGTTGAAAACAGTTGAGCTGCTTAATAATTTTGTGGAAATAGAGATAAACGTGTTTCAGGATTCTCAAAAAAAAATACATTTTTTTGAAAACCAGACTTTTGAATGGTAGTATATAAAATCTCATTTTAAAAAGATTCACATTTAAAACACTTTTTACAAAGATTAAAGAAAGGCTAGATAACTGAGTCAAATCTTAAACAATAAATTATGTTTATCACATTATAATACATAAATAACACTGATTAGTAAAAACAAAAACACTGAAATGTAAATTATAACAATGCTCATATTTACAATTAAAATAAAATAATAGAATAAGACAATTAATATATCATAATAATCCCATATGGTATGCACAAACTTGTGTTTTGAGGCCTTTAGAGATCCATAATAATATATTTCAGAGACATTCGAGCAACAAAAGAGAGTGCTCAATATAGGTTGTCCTCAGCCAAACATGAGTAAGGGTGTAAGAAACCTCAGAGGTGCTCAGTATCCAGTGATGGACAGACTGCTGTGATTTCCCAGCAGTCAGAGCGAAGAGGTGGAGCAGCTCACCTGAGCTCAGCAGCCAGTTTATCAATGGCTGCTTGCCGCTGGTCTGACGTCAGCTGTGTCCGCTGTAGCACGTCTCTCAGCTCCTGCAGGTGGTCCAGGGTGTCTGTCAGCTCTCCACGCACCTCCTGCAACTGTCCCTCCATCAACTGGGCCCGCTGCAGCGAGTTCCTCCTGTCCGTCTCACTGCGGTGGAGCTTCTCTTCAAGGTCCATAACTGGGACACATAGGGTAGAAAACATAAGACTATTATTCAACTATAATTCCAGTCATCTTCCTCAGAGTCGTATAGAATAGAATAGAATAGAATAGAACAGAATACACTATAATAGAATTATGGATGCCCCTTTGTGGGGTTCAAACAGCAAACTTTGGGTGAGCATTTCTCAAAGTGAGGTCTGCAAAACCCCAGGTGTCCGTTGAAGGTCTGTTGACATTTGGACCGTACAAAAGAGACCAATAACTTTTTCCAAAGGTGCAGATAAACTCAAGCATAAAAGTTTATGCCCATTATTTGTTGTTGGTCACTGGAGCTGCATACCCATTTCGCTCTTTTTATCCAGCAAGCCTCTGGTCTCCTTGAGTGTCTCCTCCATCTGATTGAGCTGAGACGCTTTCGTGTTGCTGTCTCTCCTCAGACGCAACAGCTCCAGCTCCATGTCTGACAGATCCACTCGACACTTACTCATCTCTGAACTCAGCTGCCTGAAAAACAAACACAGCTTAACATTACTATCTTTTCCTCAGTGCTTTTACCATTGTCCAAATGCTGTCAGGACAAAAACTAACATTAGAAAGGACAGAAAATCAAGCAATACAAATCCTAGTGGTCTAGTTTAGTGGTCTTATGTGATCAGCCAATATGTGAAGGGCTTTCTTCCTCAGTGAAGATAGTTCACGCTTAGCAGTATATATACAGGAGGACTGCAGCAGGAGTGTCTACAGACACAAAGGCTCTGAAGCAATAGAGCAGTCATAAGATCATCTCAAGGGACACCCTCGGGACAAGACACATGTCCTACTTTTGTGGTGCCTAGAAAAAGCAATTTCCTAAATCAGAATGTCTCTGGATATATTCTCAGATGACATGCCTGCACAGGATTTCATCACTCCGTCTACTAGAAGACTACGTTTTTACCATTTGAATGAGATTCGACTTTGTTGCACATCAGGATATTATTGTTGCATCATCAATTTTTACAGGACATAAACATAGAGCTGAACAATTAATCAATTAATAGTTGATCTATCACTGCTTGAGGTAGCCTATTAGAATACAGTTTAAATGCCACAAAAATTCAAGATGTTGAGACCAAAACATTAAATGCCACAAAAATTCAAGATGTTGAGACCAAAAATGCCTTTGTCTTTTATTTGATATAGTTGAGCAATATCACATGAGCAAGAGTGCTTTTTGTCCCTAATATCAGCATGATTACAAATGTGATCTTGTTTGTTCAACTGTGGAAAAACAACAAATGAATATTAAGTGACTTACATTTTTGGGTCTGTTTATTCCTTTTTCGATTTAATATTGAAAGTAGAAAAATGAGAAAATGCATTTATTAGTAAAAAAAAATAAAAACCCGATTGATTTTATGTTTTTAGGTTCAGGGGTAGAAAATGGATAAACAGCTTGAATATTTGATTTCCACATTAAACGCCCCTTTCCGCTGACTGGTCAAACAAAGATCAACCTGTGCCACTTTCAGTTCTTCCACAGATCCATTCAACAGAACAAAAGTAATCCGCTGCTGGACGGATTCTTAAAGTGTTTATTAAAAATAATCTCTCTCTCTTCAAACAACCGGGTTAAGGAAGGCTTTAACACGCCTAGAAAGCGTTTTCTTTTTTGTAGGCATGGGTTCGACAACCTACGTGCTAGAGAACTTTTAGGTGATTTTTTCATAAATATTATATGTACCTCGCATCTGCACCCATTATCCATCAGCCTACTTCTTTGGCTGCCTACTGTACTTTATTTAGCTGTCCAACTATCAGAATCACAGACCTTTTTGACACAATTATGTCTGTTTTTGCTCTAATTCACCAAAAATAGTTCCAAACAAAGCCAGAGCAGAACCATTGTGCGTCTCTGTTAAAACACACAGTGATGTTTTGTTACTGAAATGATTAATTGCCTCATTCATTAAAACAGTGATTTGCATATCACCTATTAGCATTTTCACTACATTTTAGAAATATATCTATATCATTTCATTTTTTATTTAAATTTTTCAATATTCTTTTTTAACCTCAAAGCATTATTTATGCCATTGTAATTGCAGTGTAAATGCATTCATGCCACCTCTGAGTATTAAACAGTCTGTGTAAATAAATCTAAATGGCACGTCAGATGAAGCTTATGTGCCACTTCTGCAGTGCAAAAATGGATTGTGTTGATACTGAATTCATTTTATTGGCAACAGCCTATAATGTCTCATTATTCTAACAAAATTTCTTGAATACATTTAAGAGTTTGACAAAAGTTAATGCAAACATCGAAAAAGTTAGAAAAGAACTGCATGTATAAAAGGTAAAAATACCACTGGAAACCAACCAGGACAGCTGTTAATGTAAAGAATATGAAAATCTTTGGGAGTCAGGTAAATGAAGGAAGTGAATTGGCAGGTGGTCTCACGTTATGGAGCCGGAGAGCTCGGCAGCCTGCCTGTCCTTCTTCTGCACCTCCTGGGTGGCCTCCTCCACTTCTCTCTCCCTTCTCCTCAGAGCCTGAGACAAGGCAGTGCGCTCCTTCTCCAAATCTTGTTCCAGCTGGGACACCTGTGGGCGATCAGTAGATGTTATCCCACTATCTGCACAGATGAGATGAGTCTTTCAGGCAGTAAGGTCATGAGATTATTGTCTAAAATGATTTTGCTTTTTCTAACTCTAGCTGAATTCTAGTAAACCGAGCCATGGCCTGTACCTTGGTAACAGTCCTGGTTTTGCACAGATAGAACAGCGTTTATAGTGGGGAAGTGTTTCATAATAGGGTTCTTCAATTGCTGTGGCAAATGGTGTTACCCTAATTTTCAACAGTTAAAGTAAACTTTAAAAACCAATAAATTATAAAATGTTTGCATATTTGTATTCTGTGAAAATGTTATATATATATTTTAAATCTGCATGTTCCCGCCATACCTCAAAGAAGTAGAATTTTAAAAACAAATAAAATAGTTATGTTGTGATTTAGACTTAAACAAGTAAAACTTAATTAACTTGTTTAAAATTAATAAACATTTTGTTATATTTTAAGACAAAGTTGTGTCCCTCAACTTCATGTCTGTGGTGTTACTGTTAACGTAATGAGTGTTGTCCATTAAAGAAAAGAGGGAATTGTATTTGGACTATCCTGTGTGTAAAGGTCATTGCAGGTGGTGGTGGTTCAAAGGGGTGCATGGTCAGCTGATTCTCTCTTATTAATTTTCATACATTTTGCTGACAGTTTCATGTCTGTGGTGTAACTCTACTAACTTACAGTTTTAAAAAATGTTTTTTATAAATACAGTCTTTACAATATTTCTAAAATGTCCCCAGACATTGAAAACATCATGATGGCAGCCTCAATTTTAGAAAAGATTCTAGATTTGTGCCAATTTGTCTGTGGTGTTACCGTCTTTCATAGCAACACCACAACTCCACAGACAATATACAACCAGAAATTTTCATTTTTTATAAAAAAAAAATCAAAGAATTTTCTTAAGGACATTCCTTTATAGACAACAGAGTTCTGGATCTTGTTGTAAGTATATGGTGTTATATTACGTCTGTATTCAAAATGCATCTGAAATTTCTTTCTTTCAGAGACATATATAATCTTTTCATTTAAAGTTGAGACCTTAAAGTTATTTTTAGACCTTTAGAAGAAACATTATAAAAAGGTACCAAAGACCATTTTTCATATCTTATCTAATATCTAAATACCAGAAAGAAGCCATACCAAATGACAGTTTGCTAAATGGATTCATTTTTTTTTTTATATTATATATTTTAATATAGATAGATATAGAATATATTGTTTAACATTATACAGACCTATGGTCTGTGAATGAGAAAATTTTATTACATTTTTAGCTATATTTTTATTTTTACATTTGATGTGATTATAAATGTTTAATGAATAGTTTAAATGAGACCAAAACGTGTTTTAAAAAATGTAAATGGAGTCAACTTTGACTTTAAAGTTCAATTACTCGTTTGAAGGTTCAGTACAAACAGTTTTCTAATGGAAAAGAAGCTTGCTTTGTGCTGGAGAAGAACAACCCTGAGGCACAGATATACATATCTTCACACACATGAATGACTCCATTATTCATTGATCAGACATGAATAAGGACAACATTTAACAATCACACCCATCAGGGCAATGAATACTAAATATGCAAACATGATCAGACAGAAGTGAATATTATGTTTGATGTGGTGTGTGATCAGTTACTCCAATCAGAAGTGATGGTAGAGTTTCATGTTTCTCACAGTAAACAGTGTCCGCTAGTCAGGCTATATGCGATGTCTGACCTAAATGTGAAGCTCATCAATGTGACCTAAATCTGAAGGTTTGTTGTGTGAAATTTCAAATAGCTCACTTTCTATTTATTTCCTATGCAAAACGCAAACCCAGATGTATGGATAGTCACACGTACTGTTACAAAATTAAAACATTCAATAATTTAATAATAACAAATTAATAATTAATGATAAAAATTTATTACTTACTACCCAAATATTACAAAAAGCCTAATTCAAAAGAAAAAAATGAATCTAAACTGAACCAAAGCTTGATATGTGATGCATTAGGGTTAGTCAGTTCTAAGTAAACGGCTATATTGGAAAGCAATTGAATTCTATGGCAAAACTTTCTCAAGATAAGTGTGTATGTTTGCATAGCTACAGTAATCAATTAATTTCAATGACTTTTACAGTCGTTTGTGATTAGGATAAAAATCATGCTTGTTTAGACCAACTTATTAATTTATCATACAGACCAAGCTGTGAACTAGTTCATTAAGGACTAAAAACATTTGACTCAAAAGAACAATTTGCACACAAATTAGACTCTCCCCATGAGCAATAAGTAGTTGATTGAATATTTCACAGGAGAGGATCATAATTATATATATATATAAAATATAGTTCTGAAATATATATTTAAAAAATATTTACTACTGAGATTGCACTGACTTGACAAGCTGTCAAATTTTTCGCTGGGCAGTGATGTAAACAAAATGCTATTCTTTATTCTTTTGAAAGCGACAAGCTCTTGGATATGTCCTACCCAGATTTCTTGTTTCAATCAGATCTACATCAAAGCAACACATCAAAAACTCTTATTTCCGGGTTTTCCACGGCCATGCGAACCCTGGTGTGTGTACCTGGCTCTGCAGCTGACTCTGGCTCTCCTCTAGCTGTGCGATGCGTGACGTGCTCTCCTGCAGCATGGTGTGCTGGTTCTGCATGGAGTGCTGCAGCTGCAGGTTCTCCTCACTGGAGCTCTGATAAGCCACACATTTCCTCCTCAGCTCTTCCTGCAGCTGTGACAGCTGATAAACATACATCAAGTCATACATTAACCAACAAGTGTCACTCAAATAAGGTTCCCCAGGAGGACAGGAAGAGGAAGTGCCCAGCTCCAAGGACTGACCTCACTGTTTTTCAGCTCCAGCTGTTTCTCCTGATGTTTCTTCACCTCCTCCATCTGCTGGAGGTAATGACTCAGCACCTCTTTACAGGAGGACAGTTCTGTCTGCAGGCTCCTCACCTGGAAAGATCAAGAATGAAATGACCAGTGTCCTAACCAAGTCTGCGCAATAAAGCAACAAATCTCAAAAGTTTTTGTTCTATAAAATCCTCCTTAACATCTGCATGTTAAACATTAAGTATGTACTTGTCGGCTGCCACACAGTGGCAGCATTTTGCTTTCATTGAAGACAGAATGATTACTTCACACAAGATACTTGGGTAACACTTTACAATTAGGTTATTAAGTCACAGCCAGCAGCCATATCACCCTGTAGCCCAAGACTGGTAGCCCACTAAAGCTAAGCAGGGCTGAGCCTGGTCAGTACCTGGATGGGAGACCTCATGGGAAAACTAGGTTGCTGCTGGCACTCACCCTGTGGTCTATAACGTCCTAACGTCCCAGTATAGTGACGGGACACTATACTGTTAAAAGCGCAGTAACGTCTCACCTTCGGATGAGACGTTAAACCGAGGTCCTGACTCTCTGTGGTCATTAAAAATTTGCCCCTGGGCCTCTGTCCATCATGGCCTCCTAATCATCCCAGGGCTCTCAAGTCTCAAGCATTGGGCGTGAGACACACGCATTTCAACCCGTTCACACGCTCACACGCCACACCTTGTATTTCTCACGCTGAGGAGTAAGGGAACTTGTCCCGCTATACAATTAATGGACGAGGCGCAGGCAAATGGAGGGAAGTTCTCCGCCGAGTTCATAGCATCTGTCTCGAGTTATACAGAGTTAAATGCTAGCTACCAGCCAATCAGAAATTAGAATTAGTTGTTTCCGGGTAAATTATGTGTTCCCGCTGCAAGCACGTTCGTTACTAGACAACACGCGCACACATGGAGGGGAAGTTGAAAGAGCACGATCTGATGAATGCGGCTTGCGGACATCTTCATTTATTTTTTAGCATTTTGATTTTACAATTCCTGGACGATTTCTCTTGCCTGTGATCAAAGACAGTGAGAGCTGATGTTGAGGAGTATAGCCAAATTCGTGCTAAATTATTTTTGATGCATTCAAAAACTCTCCAACTGCTTTTAAAGGGGTCATCGGATGCAAAATACACTTTTATATGGTATTTGCAAATAAATGTGTCTTTGCAGTGTGTGGACACAATCACCATGCAATGAAAAAAATCCATTCACTTTTTTTTAATCCTCAAAAAGCCAAAAAGTTGTTGCTCATTATCATTTAAAGAGACATGCACCGAAACGGGTCACTGTGAACAGAGCTGTTTTTGAGGAGGTAAAACGAGTGTTGTTTTACACAACCATTGAGAAATTTTAACCAAAGTATGTTACAAACTTTACATGAAGACCCAAAAGAATCATACCAACTTGTGGAAAATGGGCATCCGATGACCCCTGTAAAGGTGACTGGTTTGGGTCTTGACATACATGCTCAGGGCAAGTTGTTATGACACAATGTTATGTACATTTAGCACTGATGTTCAGTTGGCTTGTTTGGGGTCAAATTTTTTTTTTTTTTTTTTTTTTTTTTTTAAATTTGTATTTTTTAAATATAACTATTTATTTTATTTGGATGAGTTTGTCTTTTTATCAGATTTAACAATTGTTATAATTTCCATTTGTGCTGGTCAATTATGAACAATAGGCAAAATTGAACAGCTAGCAAAAATTGAAGCGAATTTGGTTGGGTCGAGGGACCGCTGCTGCAAATATTTGGGTAGCTCCTCCCCTAAATCTCACTCTAAACTTTTGATAAAACTTGAGAGCCCTGTCATCCCCATATACTGATTGGCTTCATCACTGTCTCCTCTCCACCAGTAAGCTGGTGTGTGGTGGGCGTTCTGGCGCAATATGGCTGCAGTCGCATCATCAGGGTGGATGCTGCACGTGGTAGTTGAGGAGATTTCCCCTTCAATGCAAAGCGCTTTGAGTACCCAGAAAAGCACTATATAAATAAGAGGTCTTCAATCCTGCTCCTGGTGGGCCACTGTCCTGCAGAGTTTAGTTCCAACCTGCTTCAGCACACCTGCCTTTGTATATTCAAGCGATACTGAAGAGCTTGATGAGCTGATTCAGGTTTGTGTGATTGGGGTTGGAACTAAACTCTGCAGGACAGCGGCCCTCCAGGAGCAGGATTGAAGACCTCTGATATAAATGTAACAAAATATTATTATTTTTATTATTATAAGTCCCATTAGTTAGTTATTAACTAACAATGAGGAATACATTTGTTACATTATTTATTAATCTTGTTAATCTTGTTTAACGTTGGGTAATAAAAATACTACTGTTCATTGTTAGTTTAATTGTTGATTCAGGTCCATTAAATAATATTAACAGATCCAATTTTTAATTTGAATTATTAGTAAACATTGATATTAACATTAATTAAGGTTAATAAATGCTTTAGAAGTATTTTCCATTGTAATGTCAACTAATGTTGTAAATTTATTGTAAAGTATTACTGAAATTTGTCATCGTGGTGTATGAATTTCTTTACACCGTTGGTTCTCAACCAACATCCAAGGCAGCCACAGGGCTTAAAATTATTTAATTATATAAATAAAATAAAATAAAATTAATCATGGTTAGTTGATTTAATATTTCAACACTTCAGTTAATAATACATTTAGGAAACAAGTAGCTTTGTCATAATTACAATAGAAATACTAAAGGAAATATCTCTGAATATCATGTTGGACAATGGGGGCCTTTGAGTCTAAAACTTTGAGAACCCCTGCCTTAGACAAAGCAATGTAACAAAAAACGACCTGTTCTGTTCATCATAGTGCTGAGCAGACAAGAAAACACAAAAGTAGTTAGTCAGTCTCACTTTTGAAGCAGAGTCAGCAGCTTCCTCTTCGACATTTCTGAGTGTATCTTCACTGCATTTAGATTTTGCTTTAAAATCCTGTCCAGGGAACAGAAAGATACTGAGTAAGAGATTTACACAAACTCACATCATTGGTAAAGTGATTCAGAAATTGCTTATATTTTGTCTCTTTTACATTTTTAAAGAGGACATTTGAATCATAGTATATAACATGATGCTATTTGAAAAGGTCATTATTTTATCTATTGGGTGTAGTAGAATAGGTTAACATACGTAGGTTAATGTATAAAACAAAAAAACACATATTTGGTATACTGTTTATTATTGCAGCACCTCTATTTCCAGTCTGTCTGAAATGCTCTTATTGAGTTGCGGTTTCAACAAAGCCCCTCCTTCCGAAAAGCCCAGAGTGCTCTGAATGGCCAGATGACCTAGTGTGTTGTGATTGGCTAAACACTTCAAGCATGTGTCAGAAATGAAACGCCCCTTACCATAATCCCAACAACGCTATAATTCACTGAACCATCACTTCTTTCTTTGCATATACTTTTGGGCAGGCATTATGCTAATACTTAACATTGTGACGTAGACGTTTGTGGAAGTAATATCTGGCGTTTGATCAAGAGGCGGGTCTGGATCAGTGTTCTCCATTTGTGGGAGACAATGAGCTTTGTAGATTGCATACATGCACAAACAGATACATTAAAGGAAAATAAAATTATTTAAAAGAATCATACGGCCTCTTTAATATATATATATTTTTTCATTACAAATTAATGTGACATGTAAAACCTGATGATCATGTACTCCAGCATGATCTGAGAATGAGCCAAAGAACATCTTGTGCTACACTGGAAGCAAAAACATCTGACTTTCTATACAAACAGTCACATGATCAATATCACAAAATGACTGATTATTGACCAAGTATTATTGACCAAATAGTGTATAAAATTTTTTAAAAAATCCATGTAAATGAAAAAAAATTCTCAATTTTCAATGTGGTCTCAGACTTTTGAAGCCCACAGTACCAGCGGGATGAGTTTGCATGAAGGTTGTGTTCTGACCTCAGTGAGCTGATCTATAATGGTCTGCAGAACACTGGCTCTCTGCTGTGACTCCTGTTTCTCTGAGTGAAAATCAGTCACATTTTGTTCTAGCTCCTCAAGTTCAGTCTGTTTCTGAGCCAGAGACAACTGCAGCTGAAAAACACACACACATCTTATTACAATCACAGGATTTACACACGCAGAAGTGCAATATAATTAATAAACGCAAGAATTGCACACGTACCACCTCTATTTTATCCTCCAGTTCTCTGCATTTGTGTGAATTTGCATTCTTGATTTTCTCTATAGTCTGCTGATATTCCCTCTGTTTCTTGTTCAAGACTGACTGGTAGTGCTGAATACTGCTGGCCTTTTCCTAATTTAACACAGGTACATAGAACAGGAGGATAGATTATATCTTGGAAATAGCTGTTTGTTTTATGTGTGATATTGTATGTGTGTATGTTACCATAAGGTCTTGTTCAAGCTGGCCGGTCTTCATTACAGTCTGTGAATAAGCAGCACTCTTCTCTTGCAGCTGTTTCTCCAGGACAGTTATACGCGAACTCTTCTTTTTTAGCTAATAAACACAACTTTTGGTCAGTCAGTTAGAATAAGTTACCATACTTCTAGCGTATTTAAAACAATCGGCAATCTTTCTGAAAGAAGTTTGTTATGCTCACCAAGGCTGCATTTATTTGATCGAAAATACAGTAATATTGTATTTAAAACTGTTTTATACTTAAATATTATTTATATTTAGATATAGTTGCAATCGAAATTATTCAACTCCCATTGCAAATTAGGTTTATTGGCAAAATTTACAGAATGTCATCTGTTTGCAATAAACAAATCAAACAAAAGTAATTCAAATAGCTCAACACAACAAATGTTTTAAGTGGTTTCCCCAAATTTAACTGAAAATGCAACTTTTAATGACTTCTGCAGTTTAAAAATGATTCAACCCCCTGAATAGAATCCCTCACAACAGCACAAATCTGCAAAAAAAAAAAAAGGTGTTGTCAAGCACATCTAATGCAACTAATCAAGGGCTTCATTAGTTGCACCAGGTGTGCTTGAGCTAGAACACATGAAATATCTGAACTGGCTAGGTTTGTTGAGTGTCACGTTTGACTGCAAGTTAAAAATATGGTCAAAACAATGGTCCAAAAAGTTAAGAGAAGATTCCATCGCAGATTGCAGGGTTCAGAAAAACCCTAGAGCAGGGCTATTTAACTAGCTACATTCGAGGGAAGGATTATCAAATTGAAAAGTTGAGGTGGGCCGGTGGGTTGGTTTGGGGGTTTAGCTTATTTATTGAAACAATATGTATTGAAACATAACAGTTTCAATAAATAAGCTAAGGTAAACTTAAACAAAGTATAGTATTTACTTGGAAATGTGGTACTCAACAGTATGCAGATATATAAGACCATAATAAATAAAAACTTGATAATTTACAGCTGTGTAGCCCACAACTATTTTCCTTTGAACAAATAAATACATAAATTATACAAGTTACTACAGTACATACATTCATGGTAAATGTTTGTAAGGCTGGTGATTTAAAGTCTTCTAATTTTGTTCATGGCACAATGTTTCTGCTGTTTACCTCATCCGTCTGGTTGGGAATGTTGAGGCTGTTTCATCCGATTTAATACAAGTTAAATCATCAAGTGATTTGTGGTTTGTAACAGAGAGGTGTCTGTCGAATTGAAACGCTTCCCAGTGGTTGTTGCAACGCTATTTAATAATAGTGTCCGGGACCGGGAGTAAACGCAACTCCGTGCTGGCCCGTGCTGAAACAACTAGTGAAACAACTGAAAACAGCGCTATTTGTTGTTATTATACTGACTGAAATACCTCTTCAGATGATTCAGTAACAGAGCGGTCCGAACGAATAGTTTCAGACCGTCATGCAAGCGTGTTTAGAAAGAATTATCGAAGCAAAAGAATGATTAATTCATGAATGATTGGTATCGCTGTTCAGTCGACAGAAATACGGGACACACATAATAACTGCTGAAATATTCGCACGTAAAACGTTTCTCAGGTCAACCGGAGCGCGTATCAAACTAAATTAGCCACACCGCCAGGAAAAGAGGGAGGTTGGTGCTGTCGGGCCGGATGGAGATGATTGGTGGGCCGGATTTGGCCCGCGGGCCGCCAGTTAAATAGCCCTGCCCTAGAGTGACTGCAGAAGACCTGCAGCAAGACTTGGTGGCAACAGGCACTGAGGTTGAAGCATATGCTGAAAAAAAACCAAACACTGTCTACGGTTAAGCATGGTTGGTGCTTGGTGATGCTCTGCTGCTGTTTTGCATCCTCTGGCACTGGAAACCTGCAGTGTGTGGAAGGCATGATGGATTTATTGAAGTATCAGGAAATCCTAGGAGAAATCGTCATGCCATCAGTGAGGAAGCTGAAGCTTGGACCTTCAACCAGGACAATGATCCCAAGCATACCTCAAATTCCATCAAGGCTTTGTTTCAGAAGAAGTCCTGGAAGATTCTACAGTGGCCATCACAGTCACCTGACTTGAACCCCATAGAAAATCTCTGGTGGGATTCGAAGGCGGCGGTTGCAGCACACAAACCCAAGAATATTACTGAACTGGAGGCCATTGCTCATGATGAATGGGCTAAGATTCCTCAGAAATGCTGCCAGAAGCTGGTGACTGGTTATACATCTAGTTTGCAGCAGCTCATAACAGCAAAAGGGTGTTCTACTAAGTACTAAAGATGCTTGCCATGAAGGGGTTGAAGAAATTTAAGACTGCAGAAGTCATTAAAAGTTGCATTTTCAGTTGATTTTGGGGAAAACACTTGACACATTTTAATAAAAACATTTTATGGTTTAGTTAAAGATAATACTCTGTCTGGCAAAAGTACAATGTGTCATATGCAAGAGACACACTCTCAAAGGACTTTTATTTTATACATTTCAGTTTCTAGATTTGATGCAGGTTTCCAAAAGTAGTCCATACACATGAGTTCTTGCTTAATTTCGAGACATGAAAGTTGTGATGACTTACGGTTCAGTGACTTCTCTGATAGAATGATAGAATGATTGGTTGCACTTTATTTCGATGGTCCACTTTAGACATTCTACTAACTATAAGTAACTTGTCAACTACATGTCAGCTAACTCTCATCAGAGTATTAGTAAACTGTTAGGTTCGGGTTAGTGGGATAAGTTGAGATGTACTTGCTAAGTTATAAAATATAATATAAAATATTATATAAAATATAGTCAGTAGAATGTCTGTTGGGGAGCATCAAAATAAAGAGTTAGCAGATATTAAGCAGGCATTCTGCTAATACTCTAATTAGAGTTAGTTGACATGTGGCTGCAAAGTTACTTATAGTTAGTAAAATATATAAAGTGGACTATTAAAATAAAGTGCAACCGAATGACTCATTAAAATCATCCAAACTCAGGAGTTTATGATACTTTTTTCAGTGATTTATTAAAAGTTTACTTTTTTATGTGTGCAGCCAGCAAAGACAATGCAGTAAAATTATGTTTTTCATGGTAAACGGCAGAATTCAATTGATGTGATGCTTACCTCTTTCTCTAAGGAGGTGGCCTGAGTAACCTTGTCCAGGAGCTGATTGTGGAGCTGCTGGTAGTGAGAGGATCTCTCTGTGATAGAGGTCTGGAGGGAGGAGATCTCCTCCTGGGCTCTCGTCAGTCTCTCCTGTAGCCCCTGAGCAGCACTGGCCTGCCGGGTCTTTTCCCTCTCAACCGTCTGAAGCACCGCCAACAGCTTCTGATAGCCCTCACCTACATGAACAGGGGAGAGGTTAAAGCAACAGTTTGTCCAGGAAAATACTACAAAATACAAAAGAAGCATGGATAAGTGAAGGATAAGTCTCAGGAAGGCAGCAGTATCCTATTCTGAGTTAGATGCTCACCAGGTTTGTGTTTGAGAGATTCAGGGGTGCTTGTGTAAGACAGTGCGGACAGCAAACAAGGGTTCACACACAGTGCACCTTCCCGATTCTGCAACACATTACACAGCCAAGAAGATATTTTGAAGAATTGTTCTGTTTCTATCCATAAAATTAAAGTCAGTGGGGTCCAATGATGGTTTAGACCCAAATGACTTTCAATGCATGAACTATTTTTTTGTTTATAATCTTCTTTTGTGTACCACAGAAGACAAAATGTCAAAGGTTTGGAACAACATTATAAGAGTGAGTAAATGACAGGATTTAAATTTTTAGGGGAGCTATCCCTTTAAATGTGCAAAATGACATAAAATTGTAAAGGTAATTCATTTTATTTAGAAGGTCTTTGTGGTTGTGTGTGTGGCCTGGTAAACCCTACTTATGGGGACAAAATGTCCCCACAAAGATGGCAATATCGAAAACCTTGGGGAAACCTATGAGGAAAACAGTTTACATAAATCATACTAGTTTACACGACAACGATGTGCTAAAAATGGAAACGTTTTTTCTTTGTACAGATGACAACGTTATCAACCCGATCCCAGTTCACACGGATCCAGGAAAACAACTAATAACGCTATATTATGCATGCCAGACAAGTAGTTGGCGATGTCACTTTGTAAAGAAAGACTACGTACTCGCGCACATAAACATTCTTTTACTACAGTGTACTCGAGCCGAACGGAAATGCCTAAAGACACAAAAATTTGTAATAATTTAATTATTTTTTCAATAATTTATATATTTTTGTGTCTGATTTTCATTCTAAGGATGTTCATCTTTATTACTATATGATTACTTTGTCTTCTGGGTAAATTTCATCTTCACAAAGCCAGAAACATTCACTGTAACCCCAATTTTAGAATGTTCTCCTCTGATATAAGGTCCGGTTTTACTTCCTTTAAGAAAATGTCAAAACCTTTGAACACAAAGGATTCGAAAACATTAATCATCCTTGAGCCTGTTGTAAGGAACCTTTAATTTTTCATGATGACAAAATGGTATATTGTGTTGACTTTCTTATTCTTATAACCACTTGTGATGATGTCCGTATTCCTCCCCTTATTTCTTACTGTTAATATGTATCCTTTCATTTGAAAAAAAGCCAATAGACTAAACATGTAATAGCCTACGCATGCGCATGACATCACAGTTTTCACAGATTCACATTTTTGTAGTTTACACTGAGATGATAAGGGTGTCGTTTTCAAAAACTTGCACTTTGAAACCCATTTTCAAAAGTTTGCGTTTTTAAGCCACCAAAATGCCGTTTTCATGTAAAAGAACAGCCAAAACACATAAAAGTCTTCCGTTTTTAGTTTGAAAATGGTGTCATGTTAACAGTCCCTAAGGTTTAGGGGTAGGTTTAGTGTAAGTGGATAGAATATACAGTTTGTACAGTATAAAAAACAGTACGTCTATGGAAAGTCCCCATAAAACATGAAAACACAACATGTGTATGTATTCCAGCACCTCTCTCAGATGTAATAAGTCCAGTACGTTCTCTAGGCTGGCCAGCTCGGCTCTGTCCTGTTCTCTCTCTCTGTGGGCCTGAGCCACCCTCTGCTCCTGACAGGCCGTGAGTAGCCGCAGGTCCTCGTTCTCTCTCTTCAGCCCAGCCACCTCCTGCAGCTGCACCTCCTTCTCAGCCAGCTCCCTCTGCAGCTGTTTCAGCTGATCTGAGAACTGCTGAACCTGAGACTGCAGCTGTAAACGCTCAGCGGAGAGAGACTCAGAGCGGCCGTGAACCTCCTTCAGCTCACTGATCAGAGAACAGAAACATCATGAGCAATTTAACTTTTCGATTTAGACTAGAAGCTGATAACTCGTCAAATGATCAGCTTTTTGGCTGATGAACATATTAGATGATATGTGTATCGTTGCAAAATCTACTGATCGTCACATTAATGGAAAAACAACATTCTCTTTTCAAATATTTTGTTTTAAGCATAAATGCAACAAAATTGTGGGAAAATTCAATTGGGTACAAAAAATAAACAAATTAAACATATGTTCTTTGTTTCTCAGGTAAATTGTTTTCAGGATATTAAGGATATTATACACTTGTACATCTATATACATTTTGACCTTAAATATTGATTTACTTATTAAAATACTGAAATATTGGTCTAAAAAAGTTGTGTCCATGTAGTCCATTACCTCAACAGAATATACACTACTGTCTGGGGTCGGTAAGTAGTTTTTTGTTTTTTTTAAGAAATGTAGACTTTTATTCAGCAAGGCTTCATTAAATTGATTAAAAAGTAACAGCGAAAACATTTATAATGTTACAAAGGATTTCCAATTTATGTCATCAAAAAAATGTATCATGGGTCTCACAATATTAAGCAGCACAACTGTTTTCACCATTAATAATAAAAAATGTTTCTTCAAATCAGCATATTAGAATGATTTCTGAAGGATCATGAGACACTGAAGACTGGAGTAATGATGCTGAAAATTCAGCTTTGCCATCACAGAATTAAATTTACATTTTAAAATATATTTAAATAGTAAACAGTTATTTTAAATTGTAATAATATTTCACAATATGAATGTTTTTACTGTATTTCCATCAAATAAATGCATCCTTGGTGAGCATAAAAGTTCTTTCAAAAACATTTTAAAAACCTTACCGATCTCAAACTTTTTAACTGTAGTATGTATTATATTGACATTATATTAACCGTCATATGAGTGATCTTCATAGTCCACAACAACACAGATCAGTTTAAGAAATCCTCTCTTACCAGATGCTGTGACGTAGCCCCTCCTTCTCTCTCTCCAGCTCAGCACACTTCCTCTCCAGCTCCTCTCTCTCTCTGTCACACTCCATCAGACTGACCTTCAGCTGGCCCTCGCTCTCCAACACCTTCAACAATGCAGAACATGCATGTCAAATGCATGGAACAGAAAAGGAAGTAATATCTCTGAACACAGAATGATTTATATGAATCAGTTTTAGTCAGATTACCGTCCTGAGTTTTTCAGAAACATCATCTTTGTATTCTTTGAAGGTGACCGTGAGCTTCTCTGCATTTTGGAGCGCTTGGTTTCTCTGCTGCTCCGCACTTTGAAAGAGAATTTTTAATTAAGAATTTTTTGTGTAGAAAAATGTACAAAAAGACTTCTTGTACATTTCAGGTAATTCCAGCTTAAAGAGATTACTGCTCCCAAGATGAATTAGTCTGTGAAGTTTTCATTAGCATAACTAATCTCATACCGTTTCCCCAGACGTGTTCTTTCAGCTAACTCGGCTTTAACAACTCTCAGCTCATCTCTGAGCTTCTCCGCCAGCCTGCTACTATGCATCACTGTCTGTTCGCTTTCTTCCAATTTCTGCTCTGCATCCCTGAAGAAACAAGAATATTCTGCACCAGATATCTGACAGAAAAAGCTTCTGATTTTTCTAGGAAGCTGTAAGTGGTAGAATAGATGCACCTACTCTAAAGCTTTGGTTTGGGTGTCCAGCTCTGCTTCTAGACCCAGAATCTTTTCCTTCATGAAAGACACACTGGAGGTCCTTGCTCCCACAGTGGATCCCAACATACGGATCTATACAACAAACGTCAGTTAACAAAATAAACATCAGCTGCGAACAATACTTGAAGAGACCAGAGAGAAACCAGAGAGAGATCAGTTGTTTCACCGGAAGATCGAGTTATGACACCAATGGATCAAAATTTTCATGCTGACATTAAAGTGTTTAAAGCTTGATCCTAAAGTGATAGTCCACCCAAAAATGAAAATTCTGTCATCATTTACTCACCCTCATGTAGTTCCAAACCCGTAAGACTTTGTTCATCCTCAGAACACAAATTAACTTTTTGATCAAATCTGAGTTTTCCGTCCCTCTATTGAAGGCTACGCAACTGACACTTTGATGCTTCAAAAAGTTAATAAAGAGATTGTAAAACTAATCCATAGAATTGAGCAGTTTAGTGGAAATTTTCTAAATAATATAAACATTAATCAGTGAGCATAAACAGAAGCTCAACAGAATCTGCTTGACGCATGAGAACAAACCTAATTGATTCTTGCTGAAGCTCAAACGTGCGGCGCAACACACAAGAATGAAGCTCATTGGTTCTTGCTGAAGCTAAAACATGCTGCGTAACACGAGAATGAACCTCATTGGTTCTTGCGTAAGATTTGTTGATTGGTTCTCATTGGAACCAGTTGCTTAGTGGTAGTTGCGTAACTGTCAATGGAGGGACAAAAAACTCTCAGATTTAAAAAAAAAATGTCTTAATTTGTGAACAAACTCATGTGACAAATTTTTTTGTGTACAAATATGTTCACAAACTTCATTTGTGAACAAACTCAACAAACTCGTCCCCATACGCGCGTGATGACTTCGATCTTCAACCAGATGAACTGCATAATATAATGTTCTGATCCAATCTGACTTCTGATCTGTAATGCTGCCTGAATCATAATCATACACTGTTCGTTCGTTGGCCAGAGGAGAACTGCCCCCCGACTGAGCCTGGTTTCTCCAAAGGTTTTTTCTCCATTCTGTCACTGATGGAGTTTTGGTTCCTTGCCACTCTCGGGTTTTTCGCCATTGGCTTTTGGCTTGCTTAGTTGGGGACATTTAATTTTATATTTAACAATATTATTACAACATTATTTTACTGTTATCTCTGTAAAGCTGCTTTGAAACAATCTGCATTGTAAAAAGCGCTATATAAATAAAGGTGACTTGACTTGACTTGTGTTCCGAAGATGAACAAAAGTCTTACCGGTGTGGAACGACACAAGGGTGAGTAATTAATTAAAGAATTTTCATTTTTGGGTGAACTATCCCTTTAAGGTTAACCACTGTGACTGAATCAGTGAATCATCAACAAACCATTCAGACCCAGTGAAATGGTTCAATGGTTCATTGAAAAATCCAACTCAAAAAATTATTCTTTAAGGAATCAGACTTCACTACTCATGGCGGGCAACACTGGACCCCGAGGTCGCACCAGAACTTGAAGTGGTGCTGCACAGACTGATCGATGTATGACATCAAAGTAAGTTGAGAGCGATTGGAAAGCATACAGAGCCATCTGCTCTCTAATCACTCTCAAGGTTCTTTTATGTCACACACTGATCAATCTGTGCAGCACTGCGTCAAGTCAAACATGCTTATTATCTTCAAGATTACTAGAAAGCTAGAGAAAGGTGAGTTTGATCAATCTTGGAGATAAGCTCTAAAGGACATTGGATCTCGAGGGCCAAATCAGGTGGCTGACTGGATGTCTAGATCAGGGGTCTCCAATCCTGCTCCTGGAGGGCCACTGTACTGCAGATTTTAGCTCCAACCCCAATTAAACACACCTGAACCAGCTAATCAAGATCTTACTGGGCATACTAGAAACTTCCTGGGCTGCATTTCCCAAAAGCATTGTAAGCCTAAGTAGATCATAGAACCATTGGCACCAATGTTCTCTACGATAAACTTAGCTCACAATGCTTCTGGGAAACGCAGCCCAGGACGGTGTGGTGAGGAAAGTAAACTCTGCAGGACAGTGGCCCTCCAGGAACGAGTTTGGACACCCCTGCTCTAGATTTTCAAGTTTCGGTCATTTTCAACAAAAAAATTATCAAATGGCTTCAGAAGACTTTTGAAATATAGTCCACAAATTGTATGGATTACTACTATCATTTGTACTTAAAGTTTGTTCAAATCTCTTAACCCAAGTATGAGCAATAGTAAAACACCTATAATTTACTGTAAATAAATTATGTCCACTGTAAAAAGTTTGGGGTCATTAAGAAATGAATACTTTTATTCAGCAAGGACACATTAATGTTACAAAAGATTTATATTAGAAATCCTGTTCTTTTGAACTTTATATTCATCAAAGAATCCTGAAGATTTTTAATTAGAGATGTGCCCGAAGCCTAAATCTGAATTCGGAAAAGCACAGAAAAATGAATAACACATTCTAAGGAGCCCCTAAATGGACATGGTAAGGCTTGCTACGATAGTCGGTTAAATTACAGCAAATCAGATTTCATTTATCATGTGAAGAGAGTAAGGAGAGAGGACTGACAGGACGATGTCGGAATATTTGGTGTGCAACAGATCCTAAGCGTCATTGTCAAATATCTTATCTTGTAAAATGTGTGATCACTGCTCCCTATACACGGAGTACGCATGATCGTGCATTCAAAAGCGATTTCAAAACCACGGATATTGATAGGCGGCTCCCTGATGCCCGCAAATTATATACAATGGAATTACCCAACTATATAATTGCGGGAGAACACAAAAGCATTGAAAAAAACATGCTTTCCTCCCATCTAATTTTTTTGTATGTCTCTTTAGGAGCTCCGTAGAATTTCTTTTCCAAACATAGTATTTTCTTGAGCACAAAATCAGCATATTAGAATGATTTCCGAAGAATCAATTACTTACAAGACTTGAGTAATGACGTTGAAAATTCAGCTCTGCCATCACAGCAATAAATTACATTTTACAATATATTAAAATAGAAAATAGTTATTTGAAATGGCAATAATATTTCACAATATTACTGTTTTTACAGTATTTTTACTCCAATAAATGCAGCCTTGGTGAGCAAAAGAGACTTTTCAAAAACATAAATAAATAAATAAAATAAAAAACTTACCGACCCCAAACTTTTGAACTGTAGTGTAGGCCTACCTCTTATATAACTCCACTTAAACTCAACCCAGTACCACAAACACTATAATAACCAATCGCTATGTGAAAAGCATTACCTTGGACCTTGAGCTGGCTAACTCAAGCTGAGCAGCTTCAATGTCACCGATGAGCTGCCTGTTCTCCATGACCAGAGAAGTGTTCTCCTGCCTGATGGTGTTGAGCTTCCTCCTGAGAACAGACGTCTCCGTCTCCATTTCTCTGTCTGACTACAGATAAACATGTCAAATAAGACAAAAAACTTTGAAATCTGTAGGTTTTCGGGTCTATTTTAAGAACAAGCATATAAAAGGCGACAATACTTCAGACCATTTATTTGCTGCATCTTGTGTCTTACCCTGCAGTCACAGGTAGATATACGTGCACATGCCCTCTGCTCTGGGTGTAAATATACTGGATCAGGCTTCTGAAGGTCTTCTAATGTAAGACGACCTGGGAATCCATCCACGAAACTCCTGTTATTATCCTCACCAACGATGTCATTTCCTGATCGACTGAAATGAGACAAGTGCAATAATACTTAGCAGTAGTGCTGTAACAAAAACATTATTAATATTCAAATATGTAAATACAAAAAAGTATCAAAACAAACAAAATTTTAAATGATGTGGCTATGTGGGCCAAGGGAACATAGCAAATTAAAATAAATGTAAAAATTATTTCTCACCCATAAAAAAATTATATTCAATCTCTTAACAAATTATATAAAGAACTTTATACAATTTGTTAAGAGATTTATCCTTAAATCATTTTTTAATAGATGATCATTTATTTCTAACTCTCTTTCCTTTTAAGGAACAATACATGCTATTATTTCATCTTTAAAAACAAAAAAAATCTTGTTTTGTATTACAATACAAAAATGTTTGATAATTATGCTATTATTTCTTTAATACTGATTTTCTTTCTTACTAGTTGGAGCATATGAGTCTGAGTAAGCACACTAATGAAAGATATATTACTGGATATTTAATTGTATGCATGTATATATTTAATATGTATATCCTTTATGTATTCATATGCAAGTTACTGTTCAGTACTTGAGATTCTACATTTAAATTGTGTACACAAACACACAGGCAACATGGCAAAGAGAATCTCAGAATCATATCTGCATTTTTAATCATATCTGAAAGATCTATCATCATGTAAAACGCACAATCCATTTCAACAACAATGCCTCACCTCAGTTGTTCCCCCACTGACTGTAGGTTTTTCTCAGTCAATCGTAGCTGATTCCTTAAGGAGAAAACATCCTCTACCAACCCCCTGTTGTCTTTGAACATTGGTGATTGTTATGAAGGAAACTGTAAATAAATGTTATTATCCATGTTTAAATGGACTCAACTGCAAACAACACTGCACTCGCACATTTGTTGCCGCTTTAAACTCAATTGATTTGACTTCATTTCATGTATTCAACAGGTTGTCAAGGAGCAGACGGTCACTCTATTATCCATTTCTGCTCTCCGCTGCTTTTAGGCGGGCTAACTGACAAAGTATTTTTATACTAGTTAACAACTGCTTACCAGCATCTTCAAAACAGCAATTTTGTGCAGAAGAAACACCTTATTTTCCAGAAGATTTAGCTTAGCATTCACTGTAGCGACGTCTAAACACAAGCCGCGTCAGTTGATTGGCTGAGACGAAAAACCGTCTTCACCGTAGTGACGTAATGCTCACGTGGTATGGGCGCGAATGTTAGCGCGAATATTACAGCGGTGAAGTTGTTCTGTTTCTCGGTTTTCGTAGTGTTATTATTTACATTGGACTGTATGTTGGTTAACAACCGCTGTTTTTGCGGTTTATTTGTTAGGGTTAAAGCTTGTCAAAATATGTAAAAGTAAAATCTTTGGTTGTTTTAATATAAACAAATCTCAATTCGCTTAATACAGTCACCGTTATAGCTTGTTATATTGTAGCAAATAAATTAGCTGGGCCATAAGATGTTAATTGCATGTTTATAATTTACAAAAAATTATTGGTAGTGTCAATATGCTTACAGTAAATAAACGTTTAAATAAATTCATGTCAAATTATTTATGTAATGTGTGTCAAAATTGAAATCCCCACCCTGCTGGGTGTAAAATGTCAAAAACATAAAAAAAAAAAAAAAAAAAAGGCCAGTTACACCAATAAGGTTTGAGATCTTTATTCTTTGGCTAAAGGAGCCTGCTCAAAGCCAGTAAAATACAAAGCAAGCTTTACTAACACTGGTACACCAACTGAATAATGCTTCATACACGTAACATAACAAGAGCTTAATATTCATAGGAATTTGTTCTCTCGAAATAAGGAGGTATTAATGTTTAAGTCCAAAGCTTGCCTGATACCAACTCTACTTCCACCCTCTGCGAGGTGTAAGATAATATTATGGAGAACAGGGCATTCTCAGGCCAAAAAAAAAAAAGTTTTCCACCTAAATTTAAAAAAAAACTCAAGGATTTAAGAAATGTATGAAAATACAAAGCTGAGAATTGAAAATCTCATTTGGATGTCCTATCAAATCTTACAGCGAAGCTGTAAAGTATCCTGAGTGCTCTCGCAAATGGACAATTTGTTAGTGTATACCGTTTGAAAGCAATAAATAGCACCACAAAAAGCCTGAGTCAATTGTAACAAAACTATTGCTGCCGATTTCTGATTGTAATGAGAAGCTGAAGCTGCAAATAAAATATAAAAAAATACACAGATCTGTTTAGTTCATTGCATAGTATAACAAAAAGTACAAATAACTATCCCTGCCCCACAAAAATGAAAATCAGACATTGGATTTAAAATGAGGAAATTAAACTAAAATGGTACTTATCCTTAAAAAAAAAAAAACTCTTACTTTAGAACTTAAATTCCCATGGCAGTTTTTTTAAAGGGAGGATATATGAAGACCTCTCAACGCTACAGCGCTCTGTCATGTTTTAAAGATATACATATATATATAAAAAAAAAAAAGTTAAAAAAGGAGACCCTCAGGAGACGAATTACAAACAAAAATCTTTCTATTAGCCACCTAGGAATTTGTATAACGTCCCAGAAAATACCAAGATCTGATGTAAATATTCATGCTAATCATATATTTAATTTTAGTTTTGTGGCATTAGAAGAATTAATCATTTTACATTGTTTTTGTTTTTTTTACATCATCTCATTTCATAACGAAAATCACAAGCTAGGCTGTTTAAACTGAGACGAGACAATACTGGATGTACAGAATGAGAACTTATGTGCAATCAATTGAAATGTAAAATAAAAGTGCCCTACTGACAATAGCGCGCTCTCCTCTTGGCAATGTGAGCTATGAGAAAATATTTAAGTAGAAAAAAAGTCCTCAGTCTCCAGCAGCATATATAGTATCTGTTTCACAACCCCTTAAGGCACCTGCACATCAGAGACAAAAAGCGAGGACTCGGGTTATTTTCACATAGTAGTGAACTGATTATGTCTTTTACCTGAAACTACAGCCACCTTCAATGTGTGAATCCAGTCCATGTGAAGGCAGTCCGTTTAAATTTCCACAGAGACAGGTCACACACACACACACACACAAAACTCTACAAAGTCCCATCTCTTCATCTCTATGGTAGTCCTGAGGCCCCTCAGTTACCTCAGTCATCCATGTACATTCACTTCCCTCATTACTTGTCAAAAAATATAGTACTTTACTAGGGGCCAAAGCGGACCATACTTTCAGCAGAAATACACCCTGTATAAAGCTCAGGAGGCAGTGACGCCCTCCCATTCCACCAAGTACTGTACTTTTCCGTCGTCAGTGACGCGGCGAGCGAGTACACGGTACTTCTCCCCACAGGCCAGGCGACCCGCGGCTCCGAAGTAAGTGCTGATGGAGCTTTTGAGGTGGTTGAGCTGGGTGTCGGGGTCCAGGCCCTGCATGATGTCCATGCCGCTGTAGAGGCAGGAGGGGAGGGGGCTGGGCTCGGGTTGCGGCTCTGGGTTGGAGGGAGGAGAAATCTCTGGATTTGGCGGCTGCAGTGCTCGTCGCGGACGTCCCCGTCGCCTCTTTATTGGGGGCTGTGTGAAGGTGGGCCATAAGCATCCAGTGCGTGGTCCGGTCGGACTGCCCAAACTGGAGATGCAGGGTACATGCATCACACTTTTAAACAATTAAGTATGACGTTTTTTATCAATGGTAGAGGTCCGCATGGGCATTACGTTGAGGCCTGAAGAAGCCACCCGTAAAATAATTTGAAATGTTAATTTAACATTTTATTATACATTACATGCATTGCAATCCCACAAAAACACTAAATTAAATTGTTATAAAGACTATAAAAAAAACCTAAAATAAGCATAAATGATCAAATGCACAGAAAATTGTAATTTATGAATTTTTAAACAATTAAAAAATATAATATACACTACAGTTAAAAAGTTTGGGGTTGGTAAAATTCTTTAATGATTTTGAAAGAATTCTCATCCTCATTATTAAGTCAGTGTCAGTAATATTGTGAAATATTATATTTCAATTTTAAGATATTCCATTGATTCCTATTTTAATATATTTTTTTCCCCTTAAATGTCAGCATAATTACTCCAGTCTTCATGCGTCACATGATCCTTCAGAAATCATTCTAATATGCTGATTTGATGCAGAAACATTTATTATTATTATTATTACCAGTGTTGAAAACAGTTGTGCAACTTAATTTTGTGGAAACCAGGATTCATTTATAATGGGGGGGGGGTTAAAATCTTTCCCAAAAAAAATTTACTGACCCCAAACTTTTGAATGGTAGTGTATATATTTTTTGTATATATTCACAGTACTGAGGGGAGAATAATTGTCACGAACATAATGTCACAAATTGAAAAATTAAATCCTTAAAATGAAAATTAAATCACCTGGACTGCCTTGAGAGGCTGGTTGAGGTAGTTTCACTTGTGCTGATGGCACCAACGGATTCAACATCTGAGGTACTTGATGAAGGCAAAGATTTTTCACTTTTGGCACAAAAAAAGGTAGGGAAAAATAATTTTGTAATTTAATAAATGTAATTCGGCCTCATTTAAAAAACTACAAGATCCATTTTGTGTTGATCTCGGTCTCACCTTTTTGAGGCCATCAGGTCTATTGAGTTATTGTCTAGAGTTGAAAACTTCCCATTATTCTTCATAGAAAAAAGGTTAAAAACAAAATGTTATGCCTACATGAAACGTTTTGGAATGGTCATTAAATAAAGCCAGCAACGTACGTAAAAAAAAGTGCCAATTTACCTGTGCCAATAGTTCACTTGATCTTCTCAATTTCGCCAACATCTCTAAAGAGTGTGTGTGATGCTTCCTCTTTCCTTTCTTCACTGCTCCATTAGTGACAATGCTATAAAATTAAATGTAATGATAATTGTCTATGATAATAATGATAATGTAAATGAAAATAATAATGTCATATAATTTAAATTAACTTAAATTATATAAAATATTAAATTTACTTAGAATATTAAGGAAGAAACAAGTGATGACTTACCTGGATAAAAGAGGGGGTTTTGAGGCTTTCCTGCCTTTGATTTTGATCTCATGGGAAGCTTTTTCCGGCTCTCGGTCTGACAGGAGCTCGGAGCTCTGGGGGGCCGGTGGGAAGCGAATTCGTAATCCAAACAGGTGCTTCTTCTTCTTTATCTCTTTCCCTGACATGAACCTAGAACCCAACAGGTCAAAGACTATGTTCACACTGTCAATACAAATCTGGAAAATCTGGAATCTGGTCTACATGATTGACGATGGTCAACACTGTGAATCGCAACTGTTCAAATACGTTTTTTTGTGTCCAGTGCCTCTCTTTCGTATTTCAAAATATCCGTGTTGGTTTCCATGGCAATGATTGAAGACACCTCATCACCAGACCAAAGAGATGTCTCCACTATATATGTTTACGTGGCGTGAGAAAGTGACATAGGCAGAAAAGCTATGTGAAATCCGATGAAACAGATTTATAGAAATGCGATTTGAATAGGATTTTAAACCACATATAGATGTAGCTTGAAACATATTTGTAAAAATCAGAGAACGCTTGCTAAATATGATCAGATTCCAATCGGAAATGCATAAAAATTTGATTTGGACTGACAGTCCAAGCTAAAAGGGCCAGATAAATTAATTCAAGCTCTACCGTTTCAAGACTGAAAGCCCATGATGGGCAAATAGATAAACTCACATGTTGAGGTTGCTGTTAAGTGCTTCCAGAATGCATTCATATCGTTCTGCTCTTGGGGTATCTGCAAGCTGGAGGTACAAAGCCAGAAATGAAATAGAGCGACATTAACACTAGTTAAACATTAGTGCATATACAAAATACCAGTGGTGGAAAGAGTACTAACAAATTGTACTTGAGTAAAAGTATTGCTGTACTGAAAAATAATATGACTCAAGTAGTTTGCTTAAAAACTACTCAAGTAACTACATTTACATTTATTCATTTAGCTGACGCTTTTATCCAAAGCGACTTACAATTGCTATATATGTCAGAGGTCGCACGCTTCTGGAGCAACTAGGGGTTAAGTGTCTTGCTCAGGGACACAATGGTGTCTCACAGTGGATTCGAACCCGGGTCTCTCACACCAAAGGCATGTGTCTTATCCACTGCGCCATCACCACCCACACAGTAACTACGTTACAAAGTACATTAGTATTATTTTTCTATTTTTACCCAAAACGGGGAGATGATAGCGATATGGAGCGCTAAACACTCACATGTCATCTGTTTCATTCATACTGGAAGCCCAGTACATACTGATTCATCCCTCCCGCAGCCAGTCCACAAGTGAGATTCATAGAAGTATTAAACTTATGACATTTCAGGAAATGCCTTATATGGATATAATAACATGCAAATAGAGACGTTTTGACTGATGAAACATGAAGACAAACAGATGATAGTTGTTGTGGATTAGATGATAGTTCATCAAGCTATCTCAGGTATTGTCATAAGAATGATGCATGTCTTTAAAGGGATAGTTCACCCAAAAAGGAAAATTAGCCCATGATTTACTCACCCTCAAGCCATCCTTGGTGTACATGACATTCTTCTTTCAGACGAATACAATCAGAGTTATATTAAAAAATGTCCTGGCTCTTCCAAGCTTTATAATGGCAGTGAATGGCTGGAAAAAATGTGAAGCCCCCCAAAAAAGTGCATCCATCCATGATAAAAGTGCTCCATTTTTACTCCAGGGGGTTAATAAAGGCCTTCTGAAGTGAAGCCATGCGTTTGTGTAAGGAAAATACCCATATTTAAAACTTTGTAAACTACAATCACTAGCTTCCGCCAGACGGCCGTACGCATTGATTTATGGTGGAAGACTAACCCCTGACCCGACGCACAGCGTAATGACGACCGTGGAAGCTCAGAGGAAAGAGCTAAACAAAACACCGGTCGCGAATTAGCAATTTTGAAGAGAAATGTCAGAGGATTTCTATATAATAGAAGAGGAGCTTCAGTTTGTTGCACAGCCCTATTTGTTTAAAACATGAGAGTCTAAACTTACAATGCTCCTACATCCTAAATGATACATGACCCACGGGTTACTCTTGTGGCGCAAGTCGAATACCGTAGTACGTGTACGGTCGTCTAAATACCCTAAATAAGGGTATTTTTCTTACAAAAATGGCTTCGCATCCAAAGGCCTTTGTTATCCCACTGGAGCCGTGTGGAGTAATTATTTTTTCTTTTTCACATTTCTTCCAGCCATTCACTCCCATTATAAAGCTTGGAAGAGCCAGGACATTTTTTAATATAACTGATTGTATTCGTCTGAAAGAAGAATGTCATGTACACCTAGAAGGAATCGAGGGTGAGTAAATCATGGGATAATTTTCATTTTTGGGTGAATTAACCCTTTAATGCAATGCTAATCAACATAGCTTGTATCATAGAATTTAATAAAATAATATATTCTCACTCTGTGTTAAGAAGCAACATGAAACCAGAGAAGTAATTTCAAACACGACTGACATGTATTGTGATTTTGGAGCAAAACATGATATTAAACTCATAAATTGTAGTGTTTGACGGTATGCTAAGCAAAATATACTAGCTGTTGTCAAGAGCGATTGTTTTATTACTTTATTAATTTTGAAAAGTAAGTCCAGGTAAGATCATTTGAATGTTTTCATTTGAATCATTTCGTAATTGAACGCAAAGAAGGTTTAGAGAGGTCTGATAAAAAAGAGAGAGATTTACAACAGTATGAATAAAAAAAGTGCCAGTAAAAAAAATAAAAAATAAAAAATGAAGTGGGGTATGGTTAACATGTTAAATTAAATTCTCTTTTTTTCTTCCATTCTACCAAAAATGAGCGGGGTTCATTTACCGAAAATGAACCTTCACTGTTGCTATAGTAACGAACTACACTTTTACATGCATCTGATAAATCATGCGAACTTATTTCACTGTTGTTGAGGTTTTTTCAGCTTTGTCTGTCGAATGTCAGCTTGCCCTGTTGCTCCGTCGGCACCTTTGTCAAAGAACTTTGTACTTTTGGTGAAAAATAAATGTAGCAAAGTTGAATACTTTATTTTTATTCAACTCAAGTAAAAGTACCACAATTTAATTATACTGAAGTAGAAAAAAAATCATACTGATACCTCGCCAAGCTGAAGCCTATCCCAGTTTTCATTGATGTAAGTCATCAGTTCGAGTTCTGAGTCAAAGTATTTCTTTTTATGAATTACACTCAGGTTATAGAGACTCAGGTGTGCAACGTCTTCCCTGTGAATGAACAAACCACACATCACACATCCAAAAATCCTCTGTGAAACAATTTAAAACAAAACATTTAGATAAACACCAAAATTCTGGTAAATTATTATTATGTTATGGCTGATTACTGATATGGCCTATATTAAAGTTCTATACTATATGGTTTAAAATACACTTTCACACTGCAGCAATTGAACCAAGTGTGAAAACAGTCCAAAACTCACCATCTCAGAGGCAGGCGTTTGAGGTACTCTGGTCCACTATTACAAACGGAACAAATAAATAGATAGAACCTGAGAAAAAAGACAACGTTTTATTAAACATGACAAGACATGAATCATTGGGTTTCACATTATTCGGATGATTCGAGAGCAGTACTTCACCTGTCTCCAAAGAGCATTGGCTTCTGGAAACACTGGATGCAGGCTTCATGAAACCACTGTTTACACTTATTACACTGCAACATTTTCAGATACCAACTGTGGGAGGAGAACATAAGTATCACTACAATTCTACTTCCTGCAGGTGTTATTGTGCATCTACAATCCTCTGCAACTTATGATGGGGATAATCTTAAGAAGAACTATATCACACAAAGGTGTTTTTCAGTAATGGTGTCTGTGTGCTGCACTCACTCGCCAGGACCTCCGCAGTAGCAGTAGCACTGCTGGATATTGGTCTTGTGGCCCTGGTCCCACGCTAAATCTTCAAGGGCGTATGGCAGAGACTGCTTCATTTCCTGTAGGGCTTTGGCATTTGGCCCCTTCTTCAGTGCACCGCCTCTCTATGATTTCAGAGATACAACCACAACAACAATTCATGACAGACAAACATGCCTCTAGCCTGCATGGAGTCACTCAATTCTTAGGTGGAGTCAGAATTCTGGAGATTTATTCAAAACAGGGTTTACATATCCCTTCTAGTCATACCAAGAAAAATAACATGTATTTTATACTACTGTTCAAATGTTTGGGGTCAGTAAGATTTTTTAAGAAATAAATTAATATGTTTATTCAGCAAGGATGAATTAAAGGGGCCACGAACTGAGAAATCAAAATTTCCTTAAGTTTTGACAGAACCGAAAATTCCTGTTAGTCCAAAAACAGCTTATATTGTAACCAAGCCCAGAGAACGACTCATCATGGAATGTGTCTATCGGTGATGGGCCGTCAGGGCCAGCAAGGCCTTCTCTGCTGGCCTAAACACTATCAGAATCACTGACTTGCACTTTAATATATTTTTTCCATGAATGAGTATTAAATTATTCCCAATAGTCCATTCTCTTAATCTCACAGCTTTTCTCTTGGTTGCGCTGCTTCCAGTATTGTATATTTATTTTAGCGCTTTTATCCAATTATATTTCAGCCATCATGTGTTAACAGGGTAAAATAAATCTGCCTTGAGGCCTTCAGAATCGACAGTGCGGGCGCCTGTAGCTTAAAATGAATGGAAATTAAACCGTTGCTTTAACCAATCAGATAATCAGTCAGATTTAATCAGCCAATCAGATTTAGATTTGACTGCACAGGGGGCATCTAGCAGGCGTACAATAACGTCGGCATTTTCACGTGCTTTGATTGGGTGGTCAGAGCGCGTACTATTGCTGGTAGTCAGGGGCTGAGCTAGCTAACCGCATCTTTAGCGAACAGCATAAACTAAAATACATACCTGTAGATTTAATAGTTTTTCAACCCACAAATTAATGTTTCTTTCCCTCCTCGACCCCCAGCAGGTTCAATACTACAGGAAAAAATCCCTTATTCAGCCTTAAGATGGATTTTGTGTAAAACATAATCAGTAGTTTTGGTGAGTATAATGCTGTTTTGCCCCCGTTTTTTCCGTGGCGAATAGGATTTTCTTCTTAATTTTTCTTGTAAATTTATGATCTAATGTTTTTTTTTCAAACATTCAAACTATTGTAACGTCTGACAAGGGACTATTGTAACCCTTGAAGGACAAGACAAGGGAGGCTACGTTTCTGAACTTATAATCGGAACGCAAGAACCACTACACTAACGCACACGCCGAACTCACTCGCTCGTTTCTCTCTACCCGGCCTTTTCCGAACTCACGCATTAACCCTATAACTACCGGTGCAAAATAAAAACAGCAATTTCATAACAATTATAGAGAGTCTGTGCGCTGACACGCTATTAAAAGTTATTAATTCACTGAAGGCCTAGGTGTGAAATGCACAGCCCACCACTGGTGTCTAAAGATAGGTGAAAGAGCTTAGTGCGAGCGTTAGTGCAATGACGAGGAGAGAGGAGCGATACAGGATCACTGGACTAAAAATAACCTTTAAAAATTACCTTCCAAAGGATCCTAATAATAGGAATGTGATCATTTATTCGAAACAATGTGAATGTCTCAGTTGAGCATTATATGTTTGTATTCTGTACATTTCACTGTGGATTTTTTGGTAAATCAGTCGCAATTTCTGCGCTGGCTTTGCAAACAGACTCGACAGAAATGCAACGTTAATTCTAATGCCTGATCTGGGACCAGTGATTTCTGATATGTTATGATTTATGTAGTCACATGTTTGTCAGATGTTCAAGGTTTCAGTAAATCAAACAAGTGACTACACAGTCAACTTCACATTGTTGCTCTTAAATTATATATATAAACTTAGAAAGCGATCAAAGAACGCTCCCTTTACAATCACTGGAGCTGTCAATCAAACGGCGAGAGTTTCAGTGATTGAGTGCTGGACTCCTGTTGAGCGCCAAAACTCCTGTTATAACAAAGTCCCTTTTATCTATAGTATTTGGTTATAATCAACGAATCTCTTATTTACATCATATTTGCAGAATAATTTCTGAAAGATCATGTGTGACACTATTACACTGGAGTAATAATGCTGAAAATTCAGCTTTGTATCACAGAAATAAATTATATTTTCAACTATATTCAAATAGAAGACCATTATTTTTAAATTGTAATGTTATTTCACAATATTACTGTTTTTTTCTATATTTCTGATCAAATAAACGCAGGCTTGATAAGCATTAGAAACTTCTTTCAAAAACATTAAAAATAGTAATGTTTCCAAACTTTTGACCGGTACTGTATATGTATACATATTTTTTTTCCCTCGATTCATCCACCAGGTGTGGAAAATTCTTTATATATTCCCACATCCACAACCCTCATAGAACAATGAAGGTAACGGCACACTTCTGTTGCGACAGTATCAGGAAAGAGCATTAAAGACTCCTACAGGTCATGTAAAGACAATGGGTCAAGAGTAGTTTTTGACATGATTAAATAATGCAGCATCCTGTCTGCACATTAAAAACCCTGCAAATGATGAGAAGAAGGTCATAGGCTGCTGAACACCTTTAATAATTATTCAGTTAAGATATTGCTTAAAACAGGATTGAATGTGCCATCAACAAACCTTTGTTGTTGTGGCGAACACGCACTGTCTGCAGAGCCATTTGTCATCAGAGGCAATGACACTGGGGTCAATTATGGGTGCATGGCATAGCTGATGGTATCCTGTGGAAGAGATGTTCAGCAGTGTAATCTCCAACTCAATCCCTAATGTGTTTGAGAGAAGTGACTCTGATTTACAAGAAGGATAGAGGCAGTCTACCTTGTCCACATTTGTCACAGATGACTATTTCATTGGGGGGCTCGGAGCTTTCATTCTGACAAATAGAGCAGAGCATTTCCCCTCCACTGTCCCCTAAAAGAAAAAACAAATAAAGAAATGAACAAGTGTGCAGCTGTACACGACAGTCTTATTCATTACACCTGGGAACAGTGACTACATTTGTGAGAAGGGCAGAGACTGCATTCAGAAGCTCGAAAAATTTCTAAAGGGGGGGGGGGGGGGGGTGTTCCAAAATATTTCCGAACTTCTAATGGAAAATGTGAAAACCACTAAAGTTCACAAAAGGAGGAAAGATGTGCTATAGTTGACAACCATCAGTGATGGTGAACAAATACTTCACTGCAACTTGAAACAAATATGAACTGAAGCTAAAACTATGAGTAAGTTTCTTTTATGCGTATGCATGAACGCCTTTGTTGAAATTGTTACCAAGATACAGCGACGATGCCATAGGTACCTTCCCTATTCTCGTCTCCTGGCTCGATGTGGAACTTACAGTTTGTGTAAGCCTGGAGACTCTGAGGTCTGTCAACTGTCAGGGACAAATTAAGAAATAACTCAGGCTGAATGAAAGCGATGGGGAAGAGAAACCAAACGGCGGCAAACAACAAAACCACAAAGTCAGACGGCATGAAAGAAGCAGAATTATAGAAGAACTGACCCATCTTCTATTAAAATGATCAGAAAGAGAGAAGGAATATGATGTGTAAATGAAAGTCAGGCCTAGAATCAGTCAGTAGAAGGTGTGCTCACAAATCTAACTCAGGATGTTCATGACAAGATCTTCTCACCGAGACCCCTCAGAGATGCCATCAAGACACAAAGATGGGTAACAGGGCATCAGTATTCTTCAATCACAATGAATGTAAAGCAGTTTGTATTTACCTGTCTGAATGTCCTTCCAGAGAACCCAGGATTTAGACTGATCTTCAAAAATCACAAAGCAGCGATGCTTATGTTTATCTATCTGTGGAAAGCATTAATCAAAAGAAGTTCTGATTACTTGAGATACAAGCAAGCTTTTCTGTGATTATATTGTGATTATAGAGGGAAACAGTGCCTGCCCACTTTTTCATCAGCCTTGGCCCAAGGAGCATTTTTCCCATTCACTTTTCTTAAAAGGATTTTTTTTTTTTAAAGACTACAAACTTTGATTTGAACAAATAAAAAATTACAAAAAAACAAAATCAGTAGACAACTGTGTATTTATTGACTTTAATGGGATAAAAGAACTACAATCCCATGAAGTATTGCGAATGACAAATAAAAAAATGACAAATATAAACATTTATTTAAAGACTTTGATTACATATATACAAATGTATTTTACATTTATTATTACATTTTATTTTAATTTTACATTTATTATAATTCACCTGGAATTCTATTGTTAAACACAATTATTTAAAAAATCGTTTAAATAACGCAAACTGATGTCTTTAACAAAATCAAATACCATCGATTAGCAACCTCGGAGCTCACAGTAGGTCTGTCTTTAACAAGTCATAAGTTATCATTCAAAATCTATTTGCCTATGGAGAAAATGAATGGGAATTTTACTTACAGAACGCAGCTGTTGCACTTTATTATGCTACACCAGAATACTAGATTCTGATTGGTTAAATACTTTTGAAAAAATGCCCACTAACCTGTATAAACAACCGTTGCCCCAGGGCAACTGATTACCTACATAAGTTTGCTACTTTCCTTACATACATCTTTATGCTGTCAATTTCTTTTCATACAATTTACTCAAGTCAATATCTGACTTCCATTTATTTATGTTAAATATATTTTGATATAATGATTTATCTGAATGTATTTTATCCCTTACACACCTTGGAGATAGTTCCCAGGTAAAACAAGCCATCTGACCATCGGGCCAGGACGTCCTGCCCTTCTTCAAACTTGTTGGCTAGCCTGGCCGTGTCGCTCAGCCCATCTTTCAGGGGAAATCGTGACAAGGGCACCGGTGACTTGTGTTGGCGATTTGGAGGTGTTTTTTGATGGGCGGCCAGGTTATCTGCACTTGCTGAGTCTCTGTCAAATGAGCAAAAAAACAGCTCATGAAAAATATGATTCAACCACATTTTTGCCTACACTAACACACAAAAAAGCAGTTTACACCTGGTCAAATAGATAATTAAGGCTGAAAATGTAGTATCAGACTATCCTCGAGCACATTTCAGAGGCATTCACGTGTAAAAATCGCTGTGGGATCTTCTCTGGGACTGAGTGCACTTTGTATTGGCTGGTCAGTGAAGCGCCCATACAGAATGACAGTGAAAGCAAAAAAGCCTCTTTTGTTAGCAGCATAGCTGGAGAGGGCTAGCAGGATTTCTCATTCAAAACAATGTGCCAACGAATAAAAGCCACCCGTTCAAAACCCTGAACAAATTGTTTCACTGGCATCAGAAAACGCACGTTTATAGCCAGTAATTTTAACCTGCTGGTAAAGTGAGAGATGAAAGCCCCCCGCACACCCCCTTGTTGTACTGTAACAGACTGATGTCTGGGTCTCTCTTACCTCATTCGGCCACTTTCCCGGGTTACAATGTCGCACAAACACAAAAAAACTACACCATAAACGGGCAGCAGGAGCTCCGCTTTGAATAGTTTTGATTCTGCTTTTGCGAGATGATTCAAACGCATGAATTGTTTTACATTACGGTAAACGGCTGGTTTTGCTCGCTCTCTCTCGCCATTTTTGTTTCCCGCTGAGCGGCGATTGCATTGTGGGACGCGCTCGCGCTCCGCACGGACTCACTTTCCCTCACAAAATTTGAAAAAGCGTTAGTGGGAGGATGTTTACCTCACTCACTCACTCACTCACACCGTCACTTAACTCTGCGCTTCTTTGATCATTACACTTCCGCGTCACTGTTTTGTATTTACAGCGACAGACAGTCAAAACTTGTATTTTGCACAATGACAAATAAGTCCGCGATTAAAAAAAGCCATCTTATAAAAGTGTAATTTAAAACACATGTTCAACTATTTTTTTTTATTGATGTTGGTTTCATGCATTAAAAAAACTTAAATATTGTACCAAAATTTAGACTTAATGACTTAAAAAGCACTAAAATAATTGGCACACACACAGTGCAAGTAAATATTTATGCCTATTTTACTTAAAGGGTTTATAAACATATTTTTTCAATAACTTCATCATATGTAAAAATTCATTTTGAGCTACACTGTAAAAAATGACATGACCAATAAGTAATGACAACATATGTTTTTACATTGCTTTAAATCAGGGGTCACCAACCCTGCTCCTGGAAAGCTACTGTCCTGCAGATTTTAGCTCCAACCCCAATCAAACACACCTGGACCAGCTAATCAAGCAGTTCAGGATTACTTGATAATTACATGCATGTGTGTTGGAACAGGGTTGGAACAGAAGTCTGCAGGACAGTAGCTCTCCAGGAGCAGGGTTGGTGATCCCTGCTTTAAATCATCAAAAAAAGTTGAAATTACTTAAAAATCCAAATTGATTGTATTAAAATTTAAGGCAGAAACTTTTTTTTTTACAATGTATGAATATTTAGAAGTTGTATTTGGGTGACGTCCCCTCTGTATGGTTGTTTTCCAATAAAAGCATTTTAAAATAATTTCTTTAATAATATAAAAGATTATTTAAAACTAGTGTGCCCACATTTTCCCACAAACATTTATGCCTTTTAATGACACTTAAAAATATCACTGTTCAGCTACATTTTGGTTAAGAAAAACTGCAGCTATTTGAATATTATTTAGTGTAAGAATTACCACCGTTTTTGTTTCTGTTTTAGCCGTAATATTGGCTAAGAGGCAATGTTTAATATGAATGTTATAAAACCGTCTAAAAAAAGGCTATACAGCTAACATGCACCAGGCATGTTATATATGTTATATGTAGGCTATCTATAGCACATGGCACCAGCTTTCTTGAAAAACATGCATGGCAAACAGATGGCAATTATTTCTTATTTGCAAAGATATTGCAATATGGAGGGTGCAGGCTATGTCATAATCAACAGTCATGGAGAGATGAAAGAAGATGAAAGAGGCTGCTGAACTGAATTTGCATATTCGATTTTTATAAATATACAAATATTTTGAGCTTTAAAGACAGTTTATAAACAACTTTTAATATGAACTTGCATATAGCACTATATCATTATATGGAAGTGCTGTGCCTTACATTTATGCACCTCTACGGTGGCCTCACCAATGAGGCCAAACCTCGCATGCCAGGAATACCAATGCTGCATTGTACTAGCTGCATGCTACCATGCTTTTGATGAAAGTTATCAAAATAATCTTTACGTTGGGCAGTTTTGTTTAGTATTTAAAAGCAGATAAATAATTAGCTTGTTTCTATTGTGCCTTTTCAATTTAAAATGATTAATTTAGTCATGTATTATATTATTAATTGTTAAACATGAATTAAATAGCCTATTTTGTTGTGATTTAAAAAGTGATTTATTAATTTATTTCTGAATTATTTATCCCTTTATTTTATATTTAAGTGTCCTCCCGTGAACCAGCTGTGGTTAGGGTTAGTCTCTAAATGCTTGTCAAGGCTGGATATTAAAGGTCTGGATCATTCCTAAATGACACTGCGCATTTTTAGCAGCCTATATTTAAGATTCTAGTATAGTTTTTATTAATGTTTTTAACTATTTTTTAGTTTTATATTTTTAGTTTTAGTTAAATTATTAGTAATTTTGTTGTTTTGTCATTTTTTTTAACTTTTTTATTTCTGTTTTAGTTTTTATGTCAAGTTAAAGTAAATGAAAATTATGAGTCAATACATCATCAATCCTCTAAATCGTGTTTTTGTATTACCCTGATTCACTAAAGCTGTGTCCGAAACCGCTCCCTCATTCACTAATCCCAATATAGTGTATGGCATTTGAGTGCACTAGGGCTATATGTGCAAGGAGTGAACGAAATTAAGTGAGTGAATTCGAACCGTCGGACGCTGGTGTTTACACTGTGTGCCTCAGGTGACCGTTATGATCATAGACATAATATATATATGGTTATGATCATTACATTCGAATGAATACGCTCCCTACAGATGATTAACGAATCTTTAAATCATCCACCAAATTATCATCTCTTCGTTACAGTTTAACGAGTAGGCTGAACAACAATGCCACAAATTATTAAAACAACTGGCTGTTAATCAAACACATTTGGGTTGCTTATGACGTTCATATGGGAATGCAATGTGTGTAGTATTGCCACCTTCAATACAAAAAAATAAGGGACGCCTGCCGGCGGCCGCAGCGGGGGCCAAAGCCCTCGGGGTCACAATGACCACAGGCCCGACGGTATGCCAATGGTGGTATATCATAACTCAAAACATATTTTCAGGAAAGTAATAAGATCAGTACCAATGGACATTATAATAAGCTATCTGCTATTGAAATCAGTGTGAATATATGCAATCACTCTCTATCACAAACAACGTTAACAAAGTGTGACAATGAGACAACAAAAGAAAATTGCCTTTTCGCCTGAGTTGTATGTGAGATGTTAACCATAATTTATTAATTTATTAAATTAACAGATCCATAACTTATTCACTATAAATTAAACAAATGCGTTGATACTCAAACAAATACTAAATTTGATTGGAAAAAACTTTGACTTTAGCAAAGGATGTTGAACATCAAAAACATCATTAGACCAGTAGTACTGTGCAGTATTGGACTATGTTAGGCGTTAATGTACTTCTTGTCACTCCGTGCAGCACTGAGTAGCTGTTTCTTTCAAACATGTAACACCATCCAAACAGTGATACCACACATAAATAACCTATAATCTACAAACATTTCTAAATTTAATTATATTAAAACAAATTTTTGTTTATTCAAATTTGTTTATTTGTTTTTGTTTATAGTTCAAACACTATTTTTATTATTGGTAAGAAAATCTTTATTTATTTATGTATTCAGACCTATTGTTAATTATATAGTATTTAAGGATGAAATTCTCTAGATTTGTTAAGCATAAGTCATTTTCTTCACACATGCACATTTTTATTATTAAATATGTATTAAATATATCTCTCTCTTATTTAAAAAATGCATGTGTCTGACTGTGTACCTTAACCATAATAAACAAATCATACCATAATGTATGGATATAATTCATTTACATTGTAACATTATTTCTTAACAAATGGGCATAGGCAGCATATGAAAACTTTATCAATCAGAACATTATTGAGCTGATTAAAAACCTGTCATTACACTATCTGATTCGGGAGATGCTTGAGGTAGGAAGAACTGTGAGACGGTGCTTTGATTTCTCTGAGCTCTAGCATTGTTATCAACTCTCTGCCAAAAGACCCGCCCTCCTCTGACTCTGATTGGCCCTGAACCTGATGGTATTAAACAAACCAATCAAACCAACAATGGCAGCGAGTATTACCCAATCAAGGGTACAATAGGACGAGTCTTCACAGAATGCGGGTGGAATGATATTGCAATGGGATTATGGAGATACGGGACAAACCGCGTCCCGTATTGATTCAAAACGGGACGATTCCGTATTTTAAGGGACGGGTGGCAACCCTTTGTAACGTAAATAATCTACCTACGCTAACACAGGAGAATACATCAATATGTTTCTAAATATTGAAACTGTTCATTCATCGGGACTTAAAAATAAAAGTTTAAACCCTCATGTGTTTGCGTGTCTTGATGTCCACATGTTAATTTTCAAGAAATTACAGTGGCAGTAACATTTCTATCGTAAAGAAGTGGCCAAATTTTAAAGGGATGATCTTCCGTGGGTCTGCCATAACGAATTGGAATTTTGCCGGTTTCTCAGAAATGTGTCGCTAGGAGATTGAACGCTTAATGCAACAGATACACTGTTAACTATTTGACTAAAACATAAAAATAACAAGCAACCCGCATTGCCAGCGTGTTCACACATTACAATAATGCTTTTAACCATAGGCGACGAGCTTCTTGCAGCGTAACGTTACAGACCACGGGGTGCCCCACATTCAGTTCTGTTGCATGGATTATGGTCAAAACAAATATCTTTCAGGTATTTTTTTCACTTGAACCAGCTATTATGGCACACCCTAACTGCGCAAGGACACCAGTCTCACCACCAGTATTAAAAGTTAGCTAGTCAGTCAAAACTACACAGTCGAGGCAAAACTACGGGTTCACAATACATTCTAAAAAATACAACTACGATTAGCGGAAGTGGCTTACCGGAAATCTAACACATTATATTTCAAAAATGGCGACGCCTTCTCTTGCGTGAAATATGAAGTGGATAAGTGTATATATCTTAGATTTGTCGGGATGAGATTCGCGGGAAATTGCGTACATCACTCACCGTCACCCGTGCATCTAGTCATATCGGTAAATAGAGAAAAGTTGGTCAGCTACTTTGACGCGTGTAGGTGTAGAGACTGGTATGTTGCAAGGAGCGAGAAAGGTTGACATGGATGGAGGAGCACGATAAATCTCGAACAGAAAACGAAAAGAAAAAAACGAACAGAGAGTCTGCAGTCAGAAAGAGAGTCATGAGAAAAAAGCTCGTAATAAAACGAGAATCAAAGGGCTTTTCGGAGATGGTGAGAACTGACGGATTTGAAATGTTGCAAAAGGATATTTTATTTAACAGATAAATTACCATATGTAGCTCTAACAGAGTTCATTGTGAAGCACGATTGTGTGAAGAGTCATATGTTAATCCGCACAGTTAAGCAGAGCCAGCACAACCAAAACAACGTTCTTCCGCAAAATGCATGCAATTTAGTTTTTTTTTAACCGCTAGAGGGCCATACATAGTGTTACATGGTGTACCTTTAATCATAATAACTCTGCTCAAGCATGAATGAATCCTAACAAAACACAATTCAGTGTAAAACACATTCAAGATATCCTAACTTTTAGCACTGGGCAAAAGTAAAACTGAAATAGTTTCCTAAAATTAAAGCAAGCCAAAGACTCTTTCCTAAAATAGATCTAGATTTCAATTAAAAATATAACTTTCGGGCTCATACTAATCTACATAATAACAACAAATAATATATACAGACGTGACAAATACTTTATTTTTTACATGTTTAGGCTATGTATTGCAAGTTGCAACTATGTTAGCATTTATGACTATAGGTGTTTGAATTTGCATATGATACCACCAAAAATGTATTATGTGCATGGTGTTCAATAGAGGGCGCCAGTAAACATGACGCACAATTTGCTCAAGAAAAAAAACCCCACTAGCCCTACATTAGGTCGGCTGCAGAAATTGTATGTGTACGCCTGCGCCCTTGACATGCTGCTGTCTCGCTGCTTTATAACAGCTGCACTTGAAAGTGTTAGATCCTGGATACTAACCCTGACGAACCGAATAACATGAATTCTTAACACAACGCGTAAATCTACACAGCACCTATCCTTCGGAGAGTCTAATAATATGTAAGGATATCGGCTGGCCGTGAGCACAGTACACGTCATGTGTCGCGCGAGCCGAATCACATGAAGTTCGCTGGACATTATTTCATTTTCTTATTCGGCATATGGAGACTCTGCTCTAGAGATAGCTCGCAGTCTTTGAGATGATCCATTTCTGCAATGGCGAGGGGTCTGTTTTCACGGGCCTGGCTGTCAAAGACTTACCACTTTCAGGTAATAATGCTTTTGAAAATGTATATGCAGTAGCCTATTTTTTTATGCTAAAATGAAATGCTACTATCTCAGCGAATGCTTGGTGAGGATGAACGGAGCAATGTGAATGACCTTTAAAACCGAGAGAATTTTTTTCTTATATTTAATTTATTGTTTTTAACGGGTGCAGCTGCTGCTCTGAGGGTTAAGGACCCTCAGAATCTGCTTTGTATCTGTCAGCTCTTGATCAACGACCGTTGTTGTGTGACAGTAAATCTCGCTTTTGAATAGCAGTTCAGAATACGTTTTTACGTTAGAGGCATATGGTTTGGGAATTCTTACTTATTATTTATGGAAATAAGTTTTTTCCATTTACCCTTGAGAGGACTGGGTTGCCATGGGCTTCTCTGCTGTGAGATTAATCCCCTTCACTGGACGAAGTTAAAACGGTCTCATGTCAGCCTGTATAACTCCACAACAGGACTATAAGGAGCTTAAACAGAAGCCAGGCTTACAGCACACATGTGCAATTTTTGTTTAATTTGCATATAAACGGTTGTGAATCATTGTTTATGGTTCATATGTAGCCTAAACTAGAGGTATTCATATAAACATTTAAAATAGCAAACTATATGTGAAAGCAATTAGTTTATATGGTCAATGGCTTTAAATGTGGAATTTTACTGGGAAATTCCACTAAAATATAATAAAGATACACTAACAACTAGAGTTAAAATATTACCAAGTTTGATATTTTGAGGTTGTTATTATTAGACAGACAGACAATATATTTACTATAAGTTCTTATAGACAGGACCTTGTATTCTTCAAAAGCTCAGTAAGAATTGTTCCAGTTTGTTTAGCAGGCTGGGTTTTTTAAAACCATTGTACACACCTTTTTTTTCATCATATTTTCCTTATTTTTAATCTGTTCTTTGCAGATTTTGTGTTTTTGGTATAACAATAATCCTTTTGAAAGTGTCCTTAACCCTTAAATGCATGAATGTTTCGCCAATCATTATTAAATTTTCGTGTCTTTAGGGAATATGTATCTAACACAGATGGATCTCTACCTATGGTGATAAGATAAAATAAAGCATATTTTGTTACCTTTTGGAGCTTGTAAGGGTTCAGTTTGAGCAGATGTTTAATACCATCATCACTGTCCTCGTCAGAGGAAATGTACTAATTTTCCAGTAGGTACATTCAGCATCTGGCTAATATTCGCCATATCAAACTTATTCTCAAAACTATAATTTTCAACATCTTCAAAATCAACATTTTGATCGCTGTCAGCTTTTTATCAGATCGACCATCAAGTAAGTGACAGTGACACTAATATTTGAATCGCTGAGCCATTTCAAGTCATTGCTGATGATACTTCCTATTCTTTTGTTTTCTGCCTGCTGTAACTGTGAGTGAAACGTCACTTCATCATTGTTTATCAGACATTGACACCTTGTGGAATAAAGGGGAATTGCATTTATTCAGTAATCAAAGATTCAATTATTGTTGTGCAGAAAAAAGATACTTACACTGTTACAATACACACCTATAACATTTTTACAAAAAATGGATGGGAAAACAGGCATTCTTTTATAATTTTATTGTTTTTAATGAATTGATTGGAATACTAAGAAGGTTGATGTATAACTTTAAAAAATGAATGAGGAAGAGGGTAGTGAATGACGTCCCGGGTCACTAACGACCAGAGGTATGCGTTTAAGGGTTAAATAAAAAATAAAACCCTAAAACACTTTTTACAGATATGTACAGTTTGCACATCACTGAAAACAATAATATCCCTCATTATGTTTATTTCTAGTGACAAGCTCCAATAAGTTTGTTTTCTTCAATTGCTGTCCTCTGCTGATTTCAGAATTACCATTTTTTTCTATTAGTCATAATCTATTATTAGTCATTAGTTATAGATTTGCTTTCTCAGAGCTACTTGAATTTTTATATATAAAAAAAGCTCTGAATAATACCACCCCAAATCAGAAAAAGTTGGGACATTTAGTAAAATGCAATAAAATCAAGAATCTGTTATTTGTTCATTCTTTTTAACCTTTTTTTAACTGAGAAAAGTACAAAGAAAAGTTTTCCAATGTTTTCACTGACCAACATAATTGTATTTTGTAAATATGAACAAATTTAGATTTTGATGGCTGCAACACACCCCAAAAAAGTTGGGACAGAGGCATGTTTACCACTGTGTCACATCACCTTTCCTTTTAATTACACTTCTTTTTAATCATTTGGGAGTTGAGGATACTAATTGTTGGAGTTTTGCTAGTGGAATATTTGCCCAATCTTGTCTAATTCAAGACAGCCGCCCAAGCCGTCTGTGGTCATCGTTGCCTGATTCTCCTTTTCATGATGGGTCATACATTTTCCATAAGAAACATATCTGGACTGCAGTAAACAGGCAGGCACATCCCTTCTATGGTGCAGAGTGTCTAGAAACCACTCAGTTGTAGCATGTGCAGAATGAGGCCTGGCATTGTCTTGCTTCCCAGGAAAGATGTCATCTTGATGGCAGTTTTTGTCTCGTACAATCCAAATACATGCCTCCATGTCAATGGTAACTTCACAATAATGCAAGTTACCCATACCGTTTGCAATGATGCACCTCAATACCAGGACAGATGTTTGCTTTTGCACCTGTCGCTGGTGAAAGTCTGGTTGGTCCCTTTCGTCTTTGGGACTGAGAACTCGATGTTCATTTTCTCCCAAAAACAAGCTGAAACATGGACTCATCTGACCACAGCACACATTCCTACTGTCTTCTTGACCATCTGAGATGAGCTCAGGCCCAGAGAACTCGCCGGCATCTCCACATAGAACTGATGTAAAGCTTTCTCCTTGCGTAACAGAGATTCAAGTGGCATTTCTTGATGCAGCGTCAGACTGTGTTCAGTGAAAATGGTTTTCCAAATTACTCCTGAGCACATGTGGCTGTATTTAACGAATTAGCATGATGGTATCTTGTACAATGCCATCTGAGGGCTCAAAGGTCACGCACATTCAACAGAGGTCTACTGCCTTGCCCTACACAGATTGAGATTTCTCTGGATTCCCTGAATCTTATGACAATATTATGTATGGAAGATGATGAAAGGCATAAATGCTTTGCAATCTTGCATTGAGAAATGTGATTTTTTAATTGTTTGACAATTCTCTCAAGATATTTGGCACAGACGTGACCCATCTTTGCTTAAAAAGACTGAGAAGCACTTTTACACTCAAACATGATACCCTCAACTATTACCAATTCACCTGCTCATTGTGGACTGTTTCAAAATAGTTGGATAATCTAATTTGGATAATCTTTTCACTTTTATTTGGTCTCTGTCCCAACTTTTTTGGGGTGTGTTGCAGCCATCAAAATCAAAATTTGTTGATTTAGTAATAGTATTTACAAAATACAATTATGTTGGTCAGTGAAAACATTGGAAAACGTTTCTTTGTACTTTTGTCAGCTAATAAAAGGTTAAATAGAATGAACAAATCACAGATTCTTGATTTTATTGCATTTTACAAAATGTCCCAACTTCTTCTGATTTGGGGTTGTAATGCCAAATAAAACATAATAATAATATTTAATAATAATAAAGTATATTAATAATAATACTATTAGTATTGTGATATGAATAAATATTGCTCATAAACGACTGTTGAGGTTGTATTCTCAATTGAACCGAGTAGAAGCTTAGCTTGCGTCATGACTAGAGCTGTCAATTTACATAAATTCCCATAATCAATCATTGTTTAAATTAGCGATCAATTAATTGATTATTCATTAATCTCTTTAATCCGAAGCAGGGTGCTACTAAGTTATCACATTACTTAACAGCAACCCCTTGCTCAACCAACACAAAATAAGTGTTGTTTTAGACCTTAGAAGCTTGGCCAGTTAGGGAATAGACCAACACTTAACACGTTTAGATGAAAATGTGATCTGTAAAATGCTCGTACATAAAAGAGATACACTTGTGTCATATATCGTTGACAAAACTAACAGAACACAACAAGGATATTTGTTTCAGTTAAAGATACAAAGTATTTGTATGAAAAATGCACATGCGTTTCACAAAGTTTTTTGTTTGTAACTTCACGTAACATTAGTTAACTATAGTAGATCGCATTATCTTTATTTAGAGCATGTGGTCTCGAACGAGTCCAAACATAACCTAAGACAATGCATAGATCACAGTTACATGACAAGCTGCTTTGCTGTAGCTATAGAACTTTCAGGATCCGATCGTGTCATGTTCATGACGTTTTCCAACATGAGTATTATGTTTTGCGCATGAGCCGCATGCACCTCAAAACTACTTAATCTAAGGATTACCTTAATCTACCATCGATACATTTTATTGATTAAATTCTTATCGGCAATTAATCGATCGCCGATAATCGTTAGCATCCCTAGTAGGGGTCGACCGATTATCGGCGCCGATATTGAGCATTTTTATGGTTATCGGTATCGGCCATTTTCAAAACCGATTTGCCGATAAAATAATAAAATTTTGAAATGCGCTATATTTGGCTCTGACGCAGCCACCTCTGTCGGAACTCACCACTCTGTAGACTAGACCAATGCAATGTCCCGCACATCTGATTTGTTGGGAGTCACGAGTCCGGCCAATCAATGCGGAAAGCTGAAGCCACTGAAAGTTGCTAACACTCACACCGACAGCACTCGCTGACTGGAACTGCTGCACTGATCACGCATCAATTGTCTTGTCTCTCAAAGTTAAGGCAGCAGCAGACTTTACTGAAGTAGCAATAAATTACTACACTGAAGTTGCAAAACACCTCAATATAATAGGGTCCTGTGATGTCCGCGATGCAGAAAACACGGACCGAATCGCGGAATCCAGTCATAAAAACGGAATTTACTGTATAAAGCGGAATGTCACGGAATTTGTCAACTTCTTGATGAATTAATAAAAAGCAGGTCAGTACAAATCAAATTTCAAACCGCAAAAAGACTATTTAAATATGAATCCTGCGTGTCTCTAAATGAATGGTGCAGACGCGTGATTTCATTTACCACACACACACACACTGGAGCACGCGTGACGCTTGCGCTGTTTTCAGCCTCAGCCGCATCATTATATGAGGACATGATTGCATAAACATCATCTCCAGAACCGCTTAGTCACTTCATGAGCTTTTTAAAGCTTCAACTGAGATAAGTTATCGTCATATCATAAACACACAGAAACTCAAAGATCTCCACGGCAACCCGTCAAAATAAAAGTTCGTTTTTTCATAGGGCCCTAAACATGTAATTTTTGTTAAAATGTAAATAAATTGAATAAGTTTGATGATTTAAATTAATTAGAAATGCTTTTTGATTACTAAAATTTAATTTAACCATTAAAATAGTCTTTAAGTTTTACTGAATGCTGCGGGGTGCTCCCTGCACATTTTTTGTTATTATTAATAATAATAATAATAATAATAATAATAATGTTATTATTAACAGTTCTCAGATTTAAAGATATGTTTAAAATAATTTAAAGAAAGTATTTGTCAAAACTCTTTGTTATTCTTAATTTTGACATTAACTTACATTTTTACACCAGACATAGGCTATATATCGGTTTTAAAATATCGGTTATCGGTCTACTTGATCTGTAATAATCGGTATCGGCATCGGCCCTGAAAATCACATATCGGTCGACCCCTAATCCCTAGTCACAACTTAACAAGTGGATTATTTCAAATGTGTTCTAGCAGAGTGTTTATTGTATAATGATATCTTGAGCATTATATGTATTTGAGGTAGATTTGATAATTGTTCAAACTGACAGTTTATTTCAATTAAAGTCCACATGAACTGGAAGTATCAACTGACTTTACTTCAGTATTGTAACCAATTTGAAACAGAATATTAATTTAAGGGCATCTTAATTTTCAGATTTTGACTAAAGATTCTGAAGACAATTCTTTTCTGTGGATTAATTTGCACAGATTAATTGTTCACCACAAGACTGTGTGCTAACAAAGTACATACGGTCGATTTTGATTTAAATTGAAACAAGTTGAAGAATTTGACAAATAGACAATTTTTATATGGTTAGTAAAAATGTCCTCAAAAAGAAAGTTAATTCCAGGGGTCATATCCTTAATAAAAAGTTTATTTCTGGCAGTACTTACAGTGATGAATGTTGTATCGCACATGAACTGAAGTGAAATGGCGTGGAAGTAGAGTTTCTCATAACTCATGACACTTTCCAGCTGTACCAAAAACAAGAAAATGAAGGTGTGTGTGGTCGAGTGAATCACATCAGAAGGAATCAGCAGCATGATGAATTGACTTGAGCTCTGTGCTGACAGTGCCAGAGCTGGTGCTTCCATGCAGGAATGCTGACTCTAGTCTGGAAAGCAGCAGGCCGTAGGAACAGGGAGCATGTGGCATCAGATTCTTCTGGTGTTGATGATGTGATGGACCACTGATTTGTGGAAAATAAAATGTACGGCAGCATGTTTTTATCCATTGTCAATTGATTAGATGGTGTTTTTTTAAGAGAATGAAACCAAGTCTGAACGCAAGTTTGAAGTCACTTAGAGGACTACTTTCCTCCTGAAAGTACACTGTTAAATGTTCAAGCTCTTGAAAGTCGGATTGATTCTGATTGGCTGTCAGTGTTTATTGTTCATCAGCTGGGAAAATAATAATGCTCTGAATGTGATTCCAACACTATCATTCTACTATGCTGTTATCATCCTTGTTGTGAACAGGCCGCCATGGAACGGATAAAGTCGGCATGAAATGGATGTTGCAATCGTTTTTTCTTCCCTGTTGTGACGTATATCCGAGTGAAGCATCTTCTGAAATGAGAAAAAATTTAAGAAAGGACTTGATATTGTTATAAAAAAAATAAGAATTGCCCATGATTTCATAGTGACTTTAAAACTGACAACAGCTTGCTGACAACAGTTTGTCATCTGACAAGGAAAGTTGCTTCAGAGCAAGTTATTTCATTTCTCAAGAAAGATTACTTTAACCTCAGTGATTTATTACATTGGCATTAGGGCTGCACGATATTGGAAAAAAAACTGACATTGCAATATTTAGTTTTTCTGTAAAGCTCTATTTGTAAAGAGTTGATCATTCTAAGATGTTTTAGGGTGATTTTGTAGGAGAGTGCATCTGCAGAGAAAATAATAAACCAATTACAAGCATAGATAAATACAATAGAACAATGATACAAATGAAATAAGCAGTGCTTTGTTTTTCAGGTAAATAAGGTACATAGATTGAATAATCAAATGTAAAATAACACTGCATAGTCTTCACTGTATAAATTAAACATTATAAATTTAATTTATACAATTTGTAAATAATACAAAATGCACGTATCCAATATAATGATACGCATCCGTTTTCTTTTTCAAATGTTTAACACAACCGTCTGTGTTTGAGGATACTCATCGAGACAGGCATTTTGACTTAATTTTGCGTTCACCTGTCCGTTCAAGTTCAAAAGACGAGAAAGAAACCTGAATTTGGTGTTCACGTGCTGTCTGCGCGGCTCTGTGTGCGCGCACAGAAAACGGCGCACAAATTCCAGTCTTCTTGCTCTTGACGTTTAAACTGACATGACTTAAAAACACATGCAAAATAAATGATAAACTTTCACTCTATGGTGGTTAAACTTTGCAATTAATCCGGGATCACATGAGTTCCGAACCGGAGCCGATCAACTACGATCCCTATCGCGCATGTGATACTAAATCGTGCAGCCCTAATTGGCCTTGCTTTTGGGTGACAACTGCACAAGGATACTAAAGTGCTCTAGGGCTTAAAATTAGAATTTCGAATATTCTTTGAATTTAAAATAAAAATCCACATTCGGAAAAAAAAAACGTGCATTCATAGTGCTGGAGCTAGACGGACATCTTTGACCGTTGCACTCTCATGACAGAGCCACATGTTTAGAAAGCCATGTAAAGTTAAAAGAAGTTCAACTTTTAAAAAACATGTCTAAACTTTGTGGGGAGGGGGGGGGGGGGGTATATTCCACTGCATGTTTTAAACGCAAAAAGTACTCTGTGTGTTTGGCTCCTTGGCTCTTTGTATTAAACTATGCATAAATACTGTTTTGTTTAATTGTTTGTGCAATTTACGGAATTATATTTGATTCTAAAATTCAAATTTAGTTTTTCAGCCATTTCGACATTCCTAAAGTACTCTTAGATTTCAATGCTAGCAATTATCTTTATCCTCACTATTTTAAATAGTCTAAGTATAGAGTTGGACCCTTTAGTTTTGCAAATGTTGAGTATAGATAGCATGAAGAAAGTCAATTTTGAAAACGCCTTAAATTGACAAGACAGAATGGTTTGTCTTAAAGTTTTCTCCTTAGCGTTGTGTCTGCCAGACTGGCTCTGTAAAGGGCTGTCAGATTGATTTCTGAAAATGGACCCAGGGCTGCATTTATGTGTGAAACAACTTCTCCTTAGATAATTGTTTTGGGCTGCAGCTGCTTGTAAGCCAAAACAGTTAATTAAGCCATTTCAGCAGCAAGACAGCAGTTTACTGAACTCCTTTTCACACTGAATATTGCTTGCGAAGGTTGAGAGGAAATGTTATACATAGTAATGTGAAGGTTTGTGGTGGTTGATTTGCTGCTCTATACTTGGACACCATCCTCATGTGCTCCATAAAACACAGACTAGCGTGATTTGGCAGCAAGGAGCTTAGTCTGAAACAAGCTCTACTGAGACATTTGTCGGGAATCTGGCATTTTTCTCAGTTTATTGCCTCACATTCATCTCATGATCACACACATCTGGATGGAGTTTTTCTTGGAGATTTTCCTGGACTTATTTTGTTCAAGACAAGTTCATATGCTGGACAACATGATTGCTTCTTTTCAAATGGGTTTGAGTAGCAACTTCTTAAATATTTCAGCCATAGAACAGGATGTTTGTAAAGTGATGTACAGTGATGGTTGTTTGATACAAAGGATGGGGGGAAGGGAGGCTTCCAGTGTTTGAACTTCATTAGATGACATACTTTTACTGTTTTTTTGTGTGGTATTACAGGGGTGTATTCCAGAAAGCAGGTTATGCAACATACCCGGGTAAGTTTACATATAAGTAGGCCTATGTGGATAACCTCAACTTTCAGTTTCCAAAAATGGAATTAACTTTCAGGCTATGTACAGTAAGTAGCCATAGCAACTTATGGCGCTTTTCCACTACACAGTACCAGCTCGCCTCGCCTCGACTCGCCTTTGTTTGGTTTTCCACGGTGTAAAAGTTGTACCTGTACCTGCTTTCGGGTACTTTTTTTTGTATCACTTCCGGCGAGGTTCTGAGCGAGCTGAAGCGAGCTGAGGCGATACTAAAATGTGATGTGTAAACACGGCAGACTGCTGATTGGTCAGAGAGAATCGTCACTATTCACTGCGTCATCATTGCTCACGCCAGACGGAGTATCCTGAATAACCCCGCCATTTTTAAATAGTTTGACCTAGGGATGGCTCGATACCACAATTTTGGCTTCGGTACGATACCAGAATTTAATACCTCGGTATCGATACTAAATCGATACCACAGGTAAAAAAAAAAAAGTCTCAATTTAAGTGATGTAAGGAACTCAGCTTTTTGGAAATATTAATAATCAATAATATCTTGTTATTATTAATTATAAATATTTGGGTCAGTTAATTGGATTAACTTGATGTGGCTGAATTAATATTACAATCAATTAATCAGTTTGTCCAACGAACTCTTTTGATTATTAATTTATTCTAAGAAAAGGGTATCTTCCATGGCCACAGAAGAATAATTATTTCTTCACATATACTGCACGTTGAGCCAGTAGCAAAAACCGTGATCATAAAGTGACAATGTATTGCAAACAAATCAGAACCAAATACATATTATGTACAAGTTTTATTAACTAAATATAGATATTTATATGAATATAAATAAATTAAACAACATACACACATGAATACATAAATAGGTTAGTGATAGGATGAAATTGGAAACCAGAAGAGGGTCTATGAGAAGAAACATCAGAATTTCATTTTCACATTTCATTGAATTGAATAATTGCATTTGTAATGGGAACAATTCTTGAAGTTGTTGAAAATTGAAGTCGTTGATGGTTCCGGCAGTGTCAAGTGGAAGTGTGTTGAGCGTTCTCTTTCTCCAGGAACGCATGATTGGTTTGGTCAAGGCCTGGGACTCTGTTGAGGCCACGCCGAGTACCCAGGAGAAGTGAGGCAGTCGGAAGGATGGGTGATTGGAGTCGTTGTTGGTTGGAGTCTTTGTTCCAAAACTCCTGAGATTGTCTTTGGTTCTTTGTGAAAGAGTCTCCTCTCTTTTCCATGAGGCCGGATTTGGTTGGGATCCAGGCCTGCTGGAAGGCCTCTTGGCCCCCGGGGAGGGGGGGTTTCCCCGTATCACCCGAGACCGTGTTTGCGGCAGGATGGAAAACCAAGAGAGGGCGGTCACTGTTGCCTGTCTCTGATATAGTCTGAAAAAGAACCATCCATAAGGTTCGAATGGACCTATGAGTAAGGGGACATGTCCAAGAGGGGAAGCGGCTCTTAGTTGATGTATGGTCTTTGTCCCCAGCATGCTTAGACTGTTCATTCAAGCTCAAATAGACATAACAAATTCAAATTGCATTCTAAGAGAAGGTGATGTACATCAAAGTATGTGTCATTAAATGAGGATTAATTAGGTAGGAGGAATGATACAGGTGAAGTTATATTGACCGTTGGGTGGTTGTGCAACCACATACACCCCAATCAAACATACCATGTTGTTATACCTAATAGTACACGAGACAGTAAATCATCATGGTTTCTGTGAGGCATGTTCCTTCATAGATCAGAGTAATACCGCAAATTTTATTTAATTAAAGATTGTCTCTCTCTCTTGAGCATGTGGCGCATGTGGCCACATTCCTTTGAGGTCGTAAAAGTCTGTTATCAGTCTTAAAGTGTTCTGTAACCGGACACCCGGCTGACAAAGTAACTTCATTTGTGAGGTTAGTTTTGGGGGAGAGTTTCATAGACCTTTATATTGATTAAATATAGTGAATATGAATAATTAGTGTGTGTCTGAATGGTCCAGACCCTACAGTGACACTTAAAAAACGCTGCTTGAAACTCTCCACTACCAAATGTGCAAAGAAAAGGTATCAAAATGTACATAAAAATAAATAAATAATAATAAAAAAAATCAGTCAGGGAACATACAGTAGGTTAAATTTTGATTTAGAAAAAAAAATACCCCTGAAATTATACAATTAAAATAGGTTAATATCTATAATAATAGATTCACATATAGGCTAATAATAGAATAATGAAATGACATGTAAACCATAGCTGTCATGCATCAACAGAGAATTATCAACATTTATTGGATTTATTCATCTTGGTTTGGTTACTGTTTGGGTTCATATTAGTTTAATGCATTGCATAAAGTAATGTTAACATGCTAAACATGTATTAGTATATTAAATTTTTTAGGTCATTTAATTACTGATTGATATAGATGAATAAATGCTATAATACTGTTAGGTCAGTTTACCTAATGAATGTTGACAAATGTAGCTTAATTGTAACATTAGTAATATACATATTACTACTATCTCTCTCTCTCTCTCTCTGCTTTGGTCGCCACAGCGGCACTAATATGCCATTCATTTTACTATCACTAATAAATTTTTATTCCTTATTCAATTAATTTTGTTTGAAAGTATTACAATGATGAGACCTAAACTGAATTGGTTCTAGCGTGTCATGCAAGGAGATTTGAGCTTTCGTGTTTACCGTATCATATATAATTGATAAGCTCTTACGTATGTGCGCTGTTCAGTGTTCAATAAAAGTCTAAATTAAATCAGTTGAATGATGGACTAACCTGTCGATCTCTGAACTCTTTGAACAAGTCAAGATGAGCAACTGACGAGTCAAGTGAGGCAGATTTGATGTGTTGCCTCCGCATTTGCAGAGTGGTGCATTGACATCTGTTTCTTTACTTTTCTCATGACTTTTGAAGGCCTTATTTCACTCATACTGCTCTCTCTATCTATTAATTTCGGGCGTGTAGAAATTCGAATGAGCTTCGTTTGATCCGGGCGGTTTGATCCATCGTGTTCCTCTGTCACCGTTTGCCGGTTTCGCATGACCCGCGTCAGTTTAGGTAGCGCACTGCCGCCTAGCGGTGAACTTCGAAACAGCAGCGCATGAAATACCGAATTGAACAAAATTATGATATTGTACCGTTTGAAATATAATATATATATACCGGTATACCGCGCATCCCTAGTTTGACCAGAGATTGCGTGATTTTTTAAATAGATATAACTTTACCCATGGCAACTCGGAAGAATACGCTGTGTGAGAAACAGCCACATCCCGAGGATCAAAAACAGACACTCGATTTCCTCCATTGTCCTGTGTGTGGATAGCGGATGTGTGTCGCATCGAAGATTACGTCATGGCAGTTTCCTGCGGCGTCGCTATGACGACCAGGTACTATTGGGGAGGTACTATCTGCAATGGAAAACGGAGCTAAAAGCGAGGCGAGTCGAGTTGAGCTGGTACTTGTAATGGAAAAGCGCCATTACTCTCTGAACCTGCTCCAGAGCAGGTTATGTCACAGCCTAGGGTTAGTTTACTTCAGAGGTATTCAGCGCATACGTGCCCTATTGATGAGTGATTTTGCACTATACACATTCTTAGCGTACCTTTCCATTGTGACTCTGTGGTGAATCTGGTGCACAGTTAAAATTGTCTTTGGGCTTTCACTATGAACATACTCTGGATTGAACTTTGCATTTTTGGAACCATCATACCCCAAGTAAGCAAGGTTTGGTTTAATGAACTGAGAGTTCAGAGTATAATAAGTGACGGTGGGTTAACCTTGCTTTCTGGAATAAACCCCAGATATCAGAAATACCAAGTCCTGTCAGAGCCATAGGGTTTAAAGCATGTATTCTGAGTTTGGGTCGCTTCTAATGTGCATTTAGGAAGGCAACAGGTGCTAATCATCTTCCCAAACTTCCCTTTCCCGATTCCCATCTCCTATCCCTTTCCCTCTGTCCTCTGCTTCCTGTCTCAAACTGGTCTATCAAAATACTATCAACAATTTAAAGATAAAAAAAGAAAAGAAATGTCAAGTCCTAGCTTAAAGTGATGCAAGGACTGTATTGTCTGGATCTCCAAAAATCATGTGAGAGTAATTATGAAAGGTTGAATGATATAGGAGTCACAAGGGAGAACATTTCTGACAAATCTAATTTGGACTTTTTAAAGACTGAGTCCTTCTGGGAAACTAACCTGTAATCATGTCTGAAGGAAACCAGTGTTTATACCTATACCAGCTTCATTGCAGTTTTATCGTATAAAGAGTGAATGGGATTTCTGAGTTATGGAAGGAAATAAAATCTGAGCTTGCTGTTGTATTACAGAAGCAGCACCTCAAGCCCACATAAGGGGTCTTCTACTACTAGTAGCACCAAACAGAATAGAATAAGTAATCACCATTGTCACACCATTGGTTGAGTCAGTGTTGCTGCTCTGGGCTGGTTCTCACATTTTAAACACATTTCATTTGTCTTATTTTAAGAACAGTATGTCTTGGATCATGTCTAGGTATTAACTGTAATTTCTGTAATAATTTCGCTGTAATTCCAGATGTTCTTTAATACAGGGATTAAAGTTCTCCGTCGCTACAACGAATTTCCGTTAATTGCAGCGAGTCTATGACGGATTTCCGTCAATTGCAGGGTTCCCGTCTGTCCTTATGTTCCTTAATGTTCTAAATTCACTTTTCATAATTTTAAGGCCATAAATAGGCTTTCATTTCTCGAATAGTGTGATAAATGTCTTAATTTTAAAATTAAGGAAAGACGAGGTGTTTTCACCCTGCGGAGGGGTATGTGATAAAGCCTGGATTGGAGCGAAAGCATGTTCCTCTCTCCACTCTTCTGTAATCACTTCGCTTATGGTCCAGTCCGGGTTTTCAATTCCCGCTCACGGGAAAAACTGCTCTGTGTTCACTAAATTAATCTTTTTGGATAAGTGCATGTCAGGCTACAGCTGGTTTACTGCGGTCCGAATCCGAGCGTGTTTGTTCCCGGCGCCCCCCGCAGCATTGGTCTGGTTTCACACTCAACTTGATTCTATCCAACCCTGGTGCGTTTGCGTTCATATTACATCATCAGAAACGTGCACGGCGCATGATAGAAAACGACTCGGTTACTAACGTAACCTCGGTTCCCTGAGAGGAGGGAAGGAGCATTGCGTATGTAGCTTACGCTATGGGAAAACTCCTTTTCTCGAGAATATTGAAGTCTTTATGTAAAACGCATTGCAGCTGCACAGCTGACAGCAATGAACGAAGGAGCTCGGTCATTGGCTGTGCTGCGGCAACTTGCTCGAACCAATGACGGAGCGACTCTGAATGCGCGACCAATGAGCGCGCTTCGCGCCCGCGCGCGTCAGAGCCCGCCAAGATGGGCGTGGCCAAGAGCTATATACTGGGCGCCCCGTTATGAGAGTTCTTTAGGTTAAAACGACTGAAGCGAACTAACCAAGCACAAGCACGGCAGCTTACGCAATACTCGTTCCCTCCTCTCAGGGAACCGAGGTTACGTTAGTAACCGAGTCGTTCCCTTTCGAGAGGTCTCTCCTATTGCGTAAGTAGCTTACGCTATGGGAACACCATGCAAAACGCCGTGCGTGCTGAACTTCGCCTTATGATAGCCAGAGGCAGGTGCCTGAGCTGAAAAGCAAAGTTATCATCCAACTAGCCGGCAGAGGCGAGCTTTATATGTGGGAAAAAATACAGAGCGGGTAGAAGGCGTTCAGTGTGACACAAGCACATACATAATCTAGATACGAACTCGTAGTTCAACTAGCATCATGCTGATAGTACATTGGAATGCAATGTCGGGACCTGTAGGTTGTAGAACCTGATAAATGTGGACGGTGAGGCCTAGCCTGCCGCCACACAAATATCCTCGATCGGTATCCCGCTCGACCATGCCCAGGAAGAAGCCACACTCCTGGTGGAGTGTGCTTTGACTCCCCAGGGGCATTGAAGTCCCTTAGCTTCATAATCCAGCGCTATAGCTTCAACTATCCAGTGAGAGATTCTCTGCTTTGAAACGGCGGAACCTTTCGTACGGCCGCCAAAGCATACAAACAGTTGTTCTGTCTGTCTGAATAGGGCAGAACGCTCCAAATACACTCTGAGAGCCCTAACGGGGCAGAGTAGATTAGCGTCGTGTTCGTCTGCTGGAGACGATAGCGCAGTTAGGGAGATAACCTGTGCTCTGAAGGGAGTGAGCACTTTAGGAATATACCCATGTTTCGGTCTAAGGACGACCCTGCAGTCGTTAGGTCTGAATTCTAGGCAGGCAGCCTTTGTCGAAAGCCCTTGCAGGTCGCCCACTCTCTTGACCAAGGTGAGTGCCAGCAAGAGCGCAGTATTGAGCGAGAGCTGTTTAAGGTGCACGGTTCGGAGTGGTTTGAATGGGGGCCCTTTAAGAGCGTCTAGGACAGTAGCTAGGTCCCAGATCGGCACTGAGGGGGGGCGTGAAGGGTTCATCCTCCTAGCGCCCCTTAGGAAACGAATAATTAGGTCGTTTCTTCCCAATGGATGTTCCATTACAGGGTCGTGTGACGCTGTGATGGCCGCCACATATACTTTGAGCGTGGAGGGGGTGCAGCCCACCTCCAGAAGCCCTTGTAGAAAAGCGAGTACGTTCGTAATCTCGCATGTTTCAGGGTTCAGGCCCTTGGCATTACACCAGTCACTGAACACTTTCCATTTCTGGGCATATAAGCGTCTCGTGGAGGGCGCCCGCGCCTCAGCGATGGTATTTAGTGCTCCGCTCGTGAGGTTCCTGGGAACCTGTTAAGGGGCCATGCATGAAGGGCCCACAGATCGGGGCAGGGATGAAATATCATCCCGCTGGCCTGACTGAGGAGGTCTGGCCTCAGTGGAATCAGCCATGGTGTAGATGGCATTTGCATCAGGTCTGGAAACCATGTTTGGTTCTTCCAGAGTGGGGCTATCAGCAGGACTGCGTTTTTCTCCTCTCTGACCCAACTGATGACCTGTGGCAGCATCGCGATCGGGGGAAAGGCATATAAGGGGCGGCTCGGCCAGCTCTGGGCGAGCGCGTCCGTGCTTTTCGTGAAGAAAAGAGAGCAGTGCGCGTTCTCCTTGGAGGCGAAGAGGTCGATCTCCGCTTTGCCAAAGGTTTTCCATAACCACTGAATCGTCAGCGGGTTGAGAGCCCATTCTCCTGGGAGAATCTTGTCTCTGGATTAGGGGTGGGGGGAAAAATCGATTCTTAGATGCATCGCGATGCGGACGTGAACGATTCTGATTCGATTCACAAATGTCAAAAGTCGATTTTCAAAAAAAAAATTTTTTTTTTAGATATATATTTATAATAACGTAATATTGACGGAATGCAAAAGACGTAACTCTGAAGCGCAGAGTGCAGTGCCCGGACCGTCTGTGGCGTGTGCACATAACAGAGACGCGATGGCTGAGTGCGAAATCCAAACACCCTCCTCGTTAAAAGCTGACGTGTGGAAATATTTTGGCTTCTATGAAGTTGAAGGGGGAAAGGAGTTGGACAAGAGCCACACTAGTTGTAAGCTTTGTAGAATAAAACTAAAATATTTCGGAAACACGACAAATATGTGAAGCCATATGACACGTTTCCACCCAGAGGAGGAAAAACACTCGGCTTTGTGCTGCCTTGTCGAAAAATGCTACCCAAGCGCGAATCGATCACAGAGACTGTTGATTCATTCTCTATTGTTTCCATAATGGTGTAAATCTCACAATATTATGACATCGTTATTTCATTTAAATTAGGGTAAGTGTATGAGGAGCATATTTTGATATTTTAAATGAACTAGCAATTATCACATTTGATATAACAAGTAAAAATGACATTATTATATGAAATACAATTATAATAAAATTCGAAGTTAAGTGTACAGTATACTGTACTGTTTTCATTTTTAAAACGGTGTGAAAAGTAAAAATTATCATCAAATATTCATCTTTGACCTGTCAAAGTTTCCTACAAGTCTCCACAGCAAGGATGCATAGATTTATGGGCGTGGTAAGCAGAAGGAAAATGAGTCTGCACATGCGCATAACCAGTAAGTAGCACATCTCGATGGGTAGCATGAATCGTCAGAACACTGGTCGTTGTTATATTATTAATTTACTACAAGTATGCTGCTAGTTCAGGCACACATTTATTTTCCTGTTGGTTCTTTGCAATGTTAATAAAATATATTGTACGTTAATTCTTTATGGGTCATTACTTTGTACTTTTAAAGCAAAGTATTTATATTCACACACACACACACACACACAAAAAGATTCAGATAATCGCTTTAGCATCGAATCGCAGCCCTCTGAATCGTAATCGAATCGAATCGTGAGGTGCCTAAAGATTCCCACCCCTACTCTGGATAGCATGTCTGCCCCCTGGTTCAGGGCGCCTGGCACATGCGCTGCTCTCAGCGAGCGCAAGTTGTGCTGGGACCATAAAATGAGTCTCCTGGCCATTGGATGCATGGAGCTCGACCTGAGTCCACCCTTGCGATTTATGTACGACACTACCGTCATGTTGTCCGTTCGGACCAGGACGTGTTCGTTTTTTAGATGTGGGAGCAGGGCTCTGAGAGCCAAAGCGACCGCTTTCATTTCCGGACAGTTTATGTGTAGGCGCTTCTCCGGGTTTGACCAAAAGCCGGAGACAGGCCTGCCCTCGTAAAGGGCCCCCCAACCTATTTTGGAGGCATCTGTCGTGATCATCTTTCTCCTTGTGTTCACACCCAGACTCACGCCTGACTGGTACCAGTCGGCGGCTTTCCAGTGCGTCAGGGCTTTTATACAGCCGTGGTTCGCTCTGATTAAAAAGTGGCCCGAACGCCACGCGTGAGTAGGGACGCGGCTCTTGAGCCAGCGTTGGAGAGGGCGCATATGCAACAATCCTAGCTGGAGTACGGCCGATGCTGAGGCCATGAGACCGAGCATCCTCTGAAACCGCTTGACGGGGGCGCTCGCGCCCGCCCTGAATGATGTTGCAAGGCGCCGTATGGTGAGCGCGCGCTCTGATGAGAGACACGCTGTCATTTGCATCGAGTCTAGAACTATTCCCAGGAAAGAAATCCTCTGGCTGGGAGATAGTATGCTTTTTGCAAAATTGATTCTTAGACCCAGGCATTCTAAATGGCTGATAATCCAAGATCTGTGTGTTCTTAACTGACTTTCTGATTGAGCTAGAACCAGCTAATTGTCGAGATAATTCAGTATTCGCACTCCACTTCGCCTTAGGGGGGAAAGTGCTGCATCCATACATTTCGTGAATGTACGGGGAGCCAGGGACAGGCCGAACGGAAGTACTGTGTACTGGTATGACTGTCCCTCGAAAGCGAATCTCAGAAACGGCCTGTGATGAGGCGCTATTGGAATGTGAAAGTAAGCATCTTTCAGATCCACTGAGAGAAACCAATCTCCTGGGCGTACTTGCGCGAGGATATGCTTGGTTGTTAACATTCTGAACGAGCGATTCATTAGTGCTTTGTTCAGGTGTCTGAGATCTAGGATGGGGCGGAGACCGCCATCCTTTTTCGGGACGAGAAAATAGCGGCTGTAAAAACCTGCCTCGCTCAGAGAGGGGGAAACAGTTTTCACAGCGCCCTTTTCTATTAGTTTGCGCACCTCGGTGCGTAGAACATGTGAACACTCCTTTCTCACTTTCGTCTCGACCACAGTCGTAAAACGCGGTGGTCTGCGAGCGAACTGGAGCGAGTATCCGTGCTTTACTATATTCAATACCCATTTAGGCATATCTGGAATGTTTTCCCATGCCGCTGCGTGTACAGATATGGGCTGAATACAGGCTAGGGGCGGGCCGCTGTGACGTAGGGACCCGGCCAGCGAATCGCCTGAGCTCGTAGCTCTCAGAGGCGCGGGCGCGCACTGAGCAGCTGAGTGAATGGGCGCGTGTGATTACAACAGCGCGCGCTGTGTCTGTAAAACTCGCAGCCTGAGCTGGGGTTGTGTTTGACACTGTAAGGACAGTGTTTATAAGTGGGGGTGCATAAACAGTGGTAGGCACACGCGTCACTTTTATAATGTTTCCCGCTTTTACTGGGGATGAATTTATAACTGTGTGAACAGTGCTTGTGTGTAGTGGTGCGTACATGACCGTAGGCATGTGATCTACATTCATGGGGAGCGCAGCCTGAGCTGGGAATGAATTTGGCACTGTTTTGACAGTATCTGGGAATGCACACTTTGTGGACATGTGAACCCTTAGTGACACAGGCAGAAAAAGACTCTTTGTGTTTTCTGTGCGTCGCCGTGAAAACGGCGTTTGTTTGCAGGTGAGCGAGCTCTGTGACTGGCCCATTGACTGCTGTATGGACATATCCAGCCGCCTGTAAGGGGACTGGGTAATGTTTGAGCTTTTGCAGAGAGAGTGGTCCGGCTTTTGCGAGACACGCACTCTCTCTTCTCATTCTTGTGGCTAGGATGGCTTTCGAGGCTCAGGGTTCAGCACAATCTTGGGCGGAGGACCCCGTCGCTCAGAAGGCGGCTTGCGGTTGTGAGAGCGCGAGCGGCGTCGAGCGTCAGCCTGAGGCGTGGGCTGAGAGGCGGTGGGAGCTGTTCTAGCCCGCTGCGGCTGTGTGGTCTCTGTCTGCTCTGCGATGAGCTGGAGCGCTTGGGTAGGAAATGACGCATAGCTTGTGAAGCGTTCTGGGCCTCAGTGAAGCGTTCGGCGAAACCCTTAACCGCCGGTCCAAACAGTCCGCTGGTGGAGATAGGCGCGTCGAGAAATGGCGCCTTATCCGAGTCCTTCATCTCAGTCAGAGTTAACCACAGATGGCGCTCGAGAACAGTCAAATTAGCCATAGCACGGCCAATAGACTGGGCGGTGGCCTTCGTGGCTCGCAGAGCTATATCAGTTGCGCTGCGTAGGTCCTTAAATGCTTCGGGTTCGGGGCCAGACTCGTCCATAGAGCGGAGAAGCTTGGCCTGGAACACTTGAAGTACCGCCATTGAGTGAAGCGCTGATGCAGCTTGGCCGGCGTAGGCCCGACCGGCGAGAGCAGAAGTAGTGCGGCAGGGCTTCGAGGGGTGGGAAGCTTTGGCTTTCCATCCCGTGGTGGAGGGCTGGCAGAGATGATTGGCCTCGAGGGGCGGCGTTCCCTCGTAGCCTCTTTCCTTCGCGCCGTCCACAGAGGAGAGCGAAGAAGAAAAAGAAGGCTTTAGGTGTGCAGAGTGGGGGGCTTTCCACGACTTGGTGAGTTCGTCGTGAACTTCCGGGAAGAAGGGAGAAGGCCTTTGCCGAGGGGCCTGCTGGTGCCCCTGCAGAAACCACTCATCCAGTCGGCTCCGGGTTGATTCTTCGGGAGAAGACCATTCGAGCCCGAGGTCTTCCACGGCCTTAGAGAGGACACGGATAATCTCGGTATCCATGGTGGAGCCCCCGCTCGTGCTAGCTAGCGTCGACGGAGCGGGTGGCGAGAGTGGAGCCCGGCCAGTCGTCCGATGCAGTGTCGATGGACAAGCTGTCATCCATTCCCCCGTCGTCCTCGGACGCGCCGAAAGTCACAAGGCCCACCACTCTGCTAGAGGGGTGTGGGTCCGGCTGGGTGAACTGAACCGGCGGTCGGGAAGGCAAGAGCGGCGGTGAAGCACGCGGAGACTGGCTCGGCGTGACGTCACTGAGCTCAGGTTCAGGAAGCCTCTGTGAGCACCGCTTTTTCTTAGTGTGAGGCTCAAACAGAGGGGTGGCGGCGATGGGCTCGCTCACGGTGAAAGCGGCGAGGCGAGCCCGTAGTGTGGAGAGACCCAGGCAGGGGCGGACTGGCCATCTGGAGCACCGGGACTTTTCCCGGTGGGCCGCTGTCCAATGTGGGCCGGCCCGGTACACATATAAAAAAAAATATATAAAAAAATGACGGAAATCATAATATTACATTTCTTTTCTTCACAAATGGATGAAGGAAACAATCGCGTGGGCGCGGCCGACAAGGAGTGTGTTTCGTGTTTATGCATGTGACGTGAGTGTATTGCCCTCCCTCCCTGTTAAGTTTGGTCTACTCCATTGCATATCTTGAAACACGCCCTCTTTCACGTCCTGGAAACACACCAAGCCAACGCCGATGAACTATGACTGTGACTGTGTTGTCGCCTCGCATCGCCACGTCGCCTGTGTCGCTGGAAAAAAGCTGCACTTGAACACACCGAGAGAACTACAGCCGACTGTTAGCTAGAATGCGGCAATGCGCGTTCTGCGCCTGTTTGTAGGCCTAAATGAGACAACTGTCTATTTCTGCAGATATATTCGCCTATATTCGTCATTCAAAAAGAGAAACCGACGCTGCCGGCTGCAGATACACACCGTAAACAAAGCAGTGCGTGCTTATCGTTCTGAATATCAATCCTGCTAAACACTTTCTTTATTCCACTCCTCTCATGTTAATATTTAAATATTTGCCAAGGAACACTCAGGTAATATGACGTAACATTAGAACAGCCTTCTATCTGTGCAGTTTTGACTTCTTTGCTCGCTGTTTTGCTATTATTCTCGTGCAGTGCACTGACTCGTTCACTAAGGGGAACAGCCAATCAGAGTTCCCTCTTTCACCGACATGTCGAATCGGCCAAAAAAAAGCCGACGAGGACCAATTTCAGCCGACGGTTAAAAAAAGCATTAGAGGTAGATGCTGTGAAATGCTTCAAATTAACAGATTATACATTTGGCGCGAAGAGTAGCAGTTCAACAGGCTCTGATGGCTCTAGCTCCCCCTGACTAGCTGATATGCTGTCTTGATAGTTTTATATGTTGTCTTAATGTTCTTCTGTTTGTTTCCCTTTGGTTTTACAAATATGACCTAATAGGCTATATGTTGTGTTACTTAAAATAAATGTTTAAATAGCATTTATTTTTGTATTGTGTTATATTTTTATGCTATAAGTGGTGTTAAAAAAATATTCTGCACATTAATGGGCCAATGTGTTATGATTTGGGATGTGGTGGGCTGCTGTGGGCCAGAAAGTCCAGGGCCACTTTTCGGTCCCAGTCCGCCCCTGGACCCAGGTCATCACATTCCGGGCATCCGCCCTTGGTCAAAGCAGCTTCTGCCTTGTCCCGGCCCAGGCAGCGAGCACAGATGATGTGACGATCCCCGTCCGGGAGAAGGTCTCTGCACGACGCGCAGGAAGGCATTTGAAACAACGCCTCAGAAAATTGCTCTTTTACAAGTGTCGTGGGGCGAACAGATGTAAAATACTTAAGTGTGTAGCACGCCGGATGGCTCAGTAGGATGGCGTTCGAAGGCGGCTGAAGGTGCCGACGTCCTCGTAGCAATCCCGCTGGTATGCTTTTCGACGGCGGCGAAGCTTCAATAATCCGGAGGATCCAGCGAAGAAGGTGTTCGCTGAAGGAGATTAAATCTAAAGAACTCTCATAACGGGGCGCCCAGTATATAGCTCTTGGCCACGGCCATCTTGGAGGGCTCTGACGTGCGCGGGCGCGAAGCACGCTCATTGGTCGCGCATTCAGAGTCGCCCCTTCATTGGTTCGAGCAAGTTGCCGCAGCACAGTCAATGACCGAGCTCCTTCGTTCATTGCTGTCAGCTGTGCAGCTGCAATGCGTTTTACATAAAGACTTCAATATTCTCGAGAAAAGGAGTTTTCCCATAGCGTAAGCTACTTACGCAATAGGAGAGACCTCTCGAAAGGGAACAGAACGCGGTTCAATATTGGCCGTTTCTCAATACCAAGTACGCAAACTTCGGACTTGCCAAGTTCGACTCAGGAGAACGAACTCCCGAGGACGAGAGGACGCGAGTCCGGTTATTCTGCAAATGGAACAATGCGTTCTTGATCGCGTCACTCAGCTCGCTCTGGCAACTCCGGTTATCTCTTTATGTATATTTTAGACAACAATAAAACGAAATATGGTATAAAATACAACTCTGCCTCTATTCATCAACAATGAAACGAAATATATATTAGGGCTGTCACTTTTGGAAAAAATCCTGTTCGATTTTTGAGACATAAGTGTTCATTGAATCGATTTTCCATGTCTAAAGACTTTTCCATTTTCAACATCAAATATAGGCAAATCCACGGACAACTAACAGGCATTAGGACGCACGTAAAGAGGGTGCTTGAGACGCGGACAAGTCAGCAATATTTCTGATGATTTATTGGTGTGAAGTTTCGTGCACAATGACAAACAGGAGTGCAACATTCAAGGATTGAAATTAACACCCGCCAAATTCGGATAAAAATGAACTTTGGCGGGTAACGCTGTCATATCACGAGCCAATTTGGCGTGTTTCTATGTTTACTCACTTTGCTGGGGAAGTTCGTGTAAGACAAATCTGCGTGGATTTAGCGCAAATACGCAACTCGTGAGTCCTCATGATATATTAAATGCAGCGTATTGCGCAGAATCTTTGCATTTCTGGCTTACTTGAACACACACGTCACTAAGCAACAAATAACTTGTTCACTTGCACTGAAGTAATAGCAAATATTAAAAAGCATTTGGTTAACAGAAAAGGCATTGTTATTTTCCAACATCCTACATGTTCTGTGTACTGTATTGATCTGTCTAACTAAAACACATTTTTGGTAAAAAAAAAAAAAAAAAAAGGCAGTTAAAATCGATTCCCTATTTTCATTTTCGAAACTTGTGTTGGTTGGTCCGATCGTTGTACAATCGATTTTCGAACGTAAAGTGACAGCCCTAATATATATAAAACACCTCTTTTCATTTATAAATGAACATATTATCATAAACAAACATATTAATGGCCACACAAATGTGGTTCAGGCAACGCACATTGATTATCTTCACTGCATATATTTATAACAACACGAAATATAAAACACAACCCTGCTTATTTTTGTTTTCATTTAAAAAATATGAAACATTATTAATCATTAAAACTGACATTTAACAAACAGAGACAGGGTTGTATCGTTTTATTTTATTATGCATGTACACTTACAGTAAAGAGAATGCATAGTAAAATATATATAAAGAATATTTTATATATTTTAGAATATATAACATTACACAACCCTGTCTCTTTTTGTTTAATGTCAGTTTTAATGATCAATAATATCCAGTATAAAAGTATAAGTAGCCTAATAGGTAGGCTATAAGAAGCTATACAATGAGAAATAAATCAAACAATTCAGTCAAACATAAGTCAGCTCTCTAATAGGCTACAAAGTTAAAGTTAAATAGCCTAAATATATAAAGTTATGGAACTTCACTTTGCCCTCAGCCAAAACGATTTGCCATGGAACAAACTATATATTAATATAGTTTAGCATTGTTTGGTCTTATAAGATAAATAAAAACATGCACTGAAAAGTTATGTAGATGGTTGATTATTTGTCAAGCTAATTAAATTTTTTTCATAGATTAAAATAGCTTTTAAAATACGCAAACTGGCAATATGAAAGCGGTTTAAAACATCTCCCCTTAAAACGCTATTGGTCTCGACTATTTAAATAAAGTGAAAGGAATATGACTAAAAATTTCAGTCAGAAGAATTTTTTCACTTTAATCCCTGTTAATAGCACCTGCTAGTAAAATCTCCAAACAGCAAATGCACAGGCTGAGTTTAGACTTTACGCTGAGAATGGACGTCTCAGACATCTAAAGTGCAATGACTTATTTCTATCAAAAAGAACACATTAAGCTTTGCACCGCTTTTATTTACATGGACCTTAATAGTGCAGCAGATTAATGGCATATTTCAAGAGAATCGTTCAAATTGGTATACAAGCATGAAATTTGGCACAGATACTCTCTAAGAGTCACTTTTTGGAAAAAAGACGTTGGCCACCCAAAAATTCAACATTTCCCATTTCTCTTTGAATCCTTACATCAGTTTTTCAATTGATGAAAACCATATCATCAAATTTGATACAAATATTCTTCAAGGAACATTCTCATGGAAAAAGGTGCGTGCCACTCAAAATTCAAGATGGCCACCATTTCTGTCAGAGCTCAATTTAATGCGTTAAGGAAGGTTTTATTTAATAGAGTGAACGTCATTACACAACCAGGGCACACGGTTGACTTCACTGTTGTGGAACTCAGCATGGGGTTCAGTGTCAGCTGATCTAGTTTTACTTACACTGTAGTGTAAGTAACTGGCCTTTCCTCTCTGTGGACTGCACCTTGCCGTGGTGTAGAGGCTTGTGTACTCCAATGAACCTGAGAGCTATGCCGGCGGGGAATTTATATCCCTGGCAAGTTTAACAAAGCCGGACATGTCAAAGGAGAGGAGGCAGACATTGACTATTTGACAGAAATGGTGGCCATCTTGAAAATGGTCACCATCCTGAATTTGAGTGGCACATACCTTTTTCCAAAAGAGTGTTCCTTGAAGAGTATTTCTGCCTAATTTTATGCTTGCATCACCATTTGAACAATTTAAATAATTAATATTTGACAGGAACGGTGGCCATCTTTAAAAATGGTGGCCATCTTGAATTTTTGAGGGACAAGCATCTTTTTCCATTAACATGTCCTTTAGAGAGTATTTGTATCAAATTTTATGCTTGGATCACTGTTTGAATAATTGATATAATAAGCATTGAATAGCAATGGCGGCCATCTTGAAAAATGGCCGCAATATTGAATTTGAGTGGCCAACGCCGTTTTCCAAAATAGTGGCCCTTAGAGAGTATCTGTGCCAAATTGCATGCTTGTATACCAAAGTGGACGATTTTTTTACTAATCTGCTGCACTACAAGTACGTACACCTCAAGTACATACACCCACAGTTTCCATGTATACACCCACAGATATAGCAATTACTTTCACACAGGCCCACCCCGTACAGGCATGAAATTGCATTTATAGTAGGGTTGGGCGGTAATAAGGTATACCGCGGGGTCTTAAAATAGCAACGGTATCAGTTTCAATACCGTCATTAAAAAAAAATTAAAATTTTAAAAATGCAATGCAGTTATATAGGAGACAAGGATTAAATATAATTTATTTAATGCCTAAAAATGCTTATGTGTGGTTGTCATCACGTGACAGTGTGGAGGAGAAAGAGAGAGAGAGAGAAAGATGGCAAGTCGCGCACCAAGTGACCTGGTCTCGAAGAAGAACAGGACTTCTGCAGTTTGGCAGTATTTCGGGTTCTGACCTAATGAGAAGGGACGGTGTAGGCACTAGGGATGGGCATTTCAAGCAAAAATAATATTCGAAGATTGCCTGGTATTATTTGATTATTATTTGAAAATCGCACCCCTCCCCCACATGCACGCACACATGCATGTATAGGCTACACACCTATACAGCGGAGTGGTGTGACGCTTAAATATAAGTAAAAAAAAACCTTTAAATATTTATGTTTAATAATATTTTTTTTTATTTAATCTATGTTGATTATATGAAAAGGGAACCGCATGAGTAGTAAGATAGGATCATAAGATGCCCAATATATCGGAGAACATTTGGAATCGGTCAGACATGATTTTGACCACTTAAGTTTTGTTTTGTAGAAAGCCTTTCTTTAAAGTGAATTTCGTTTTGTATAAATTGTATCTTCATTTTAATCAATGTTTCATCAACAAATTGCCTGGATTAATAAATAAGCAAATATAGTAGACAATATAATCAGCACACCGAGGCGCCGGCGCGTGAACTGGAGCACGTCTCATAAATGAACCGAAACTCAGCGTATAAGATGCTTGCCTCACAGACCTGAGAAGTGTGTGTATGTATGTATATATATATATATATATATATATATATATATATATATAGAAAGCTTGAATACTTTTAAACAAAACAATTAAAAACGACAAGAAATGGGCTCTCTGCGCATGTAGGCTAATTCGTATGAAGTGTGCATTTCTCTCTATTGGCGCATTCACTACTGCGAAGATGGCGAGTCAGCATCGTCAACTTTATCTTTGTAGCCGACACTTACACAGAAAACACTAGTTTATTAATAAACAATTCAAATGTTTCATGCATAATCATTACTTTTGCCGGTTCTTTGTGGCAAGCTTCATGCGTGAGTTGAGATGCGGAATAGGCAATATATTACAAAAACGCTCATTATGGTTTAGCATTCTCTCCCATATATTCAAGTAATTAAATCAATATAAATATGTGATTAGACTAATGGCTTAAATGAACTACTACTAGTCGACTAGAAAAAAAAAACTAGCAGCCCTACTTATTTCACACATTTTCTAACCAGTGCGTCACACAGGGCGTTCTGAGCGAGAGGCGCCGAGTGGACTGAGCGAGCGGCGCTTAATCTTCAGAAATGCGCTCTCAGCTCTGGAGGAAATATAACCACTCCGCTCACATGCTCTGATGTGAGACAATGTGTATCTTCTTCTGTTGTCTGAGAGTTGATTGACAGCTTTTAGATGCATTATTGGCATCGCCACCCTCTGGTTACATGAACATGTCACTGCATCAGAACCAAAAACATGGGGATTTTTTATAGACAATCGCACAACCTATTCGATATTCTATAATACAATCAACTAATCGAATATTCGAAAATCGTGACTCATCCCTAGTAGGCACAAGCCAACGGTTTGTTGAAGCTGTCTGAGCCTTATGTCATAATTTTTAATTAGTCACGCGGTAAAATAGGGAGGAGGTTTGACGGTATCAAAATTTGGATACCGCCCAACTCTAATATGTAGCTGTCAAGTTGTCTAGGTGTTATAATTAGTTCAGCTCTGCCCAAACTTGAAAACGGCTTGCTCAACACATGAAGGATGCAAAGGGACGACTCAATTCCTTTTTAATGCTTTATTTTTCTTCCAGATTTTGATGCCATTGGTTGAATATGTTGAAACAGTTGAATTGTTGAATAGAGTAGTTGAAATTAATTGAATGATATAGGATTAGGGACTAAGGAATGGGGAATAGGTTGATAACCTTAAACAGAAAATAAACATGCATTACTTTACACAATAAACAATGTAGTAAACGTAACAATAAAGTAAACGTTAAAACATCTCAATTTAATCTAGCATTTCAACTGTCACATTATCTGCAGTCAGGAAATATTCACAATAGAAGGAGTCACCACTCCTACCAGAATTAAACATGGAATTTTTGTTAAGCACTGAATGCAACATAATAAATCATTCCAAACATTACATACAATTTGCGTCTTTAGGGTTGAACAATGAGCTGTTTTTTTTTTTCTTGTTTGTAGGTTGAGGAATCAAGCAAAAGCTAACCCCAAACATTTAATACCCATGCTTATCTTCCAGGTGCGCAGGTAAAAGCAGTTCCTCTGGAAATGCTGGCTCAATTGTTAGTTCCACTCGTGTGTTTGGATTATCTGCCCTCTTCAGGCCTGGAGTTCTTTAAAGGAAAAGATGCCGTTGTGCTCATGTTTTGTGTGTTCTGTTCTTTGCCGAAACAGTAGCACACGGCTTTAGTATGTAGCCCTGTACCTAACACAAATATGAAAATAGAGCCTATCGCTACGCCAGTACCGTGCCATTTGCAACAAAGTGGAAGCAGCAGACACTTTACATTATGCAGTTTGTATTCTAACACTTTTAATGAACAAATAAAATAACAACTAGTGTTGGTGTTTATTCTTATACTTGACATGAAGGTTTATAATGTTTTCCAGCATTTGCCAAGTAATTAAATAATTGATTTAAGCCATTGTTGTATATTCGGCTCTACTGCAATCTAATCATGTAAACACTACTGTTCAGATGTTTGGGGTCAGTAAGATTTATTTGTAATTTATGGTTATTCAGCAAGGACTCAGGATCACTAAACATGTTACGCTTCGAGTCCCGGCTTGGTTACCTGCGCGCTCTCTCTCTCACTCACACACACTCACTCTCTCTCACTAACTCGGTCTCTCTCTGTCTCTCTCACACTCTCTCTTTCTCTCTCACACTCTCTCTTTCTCTCTCACACTCTCTCTCTATATCTCTCTCTCTCTCTCTCTCTCAGTAAACCCACAAATGCCAAAAAAAAAAAATAGCACAAATAGCCAGTAAAGACAACTTCCAGTGGCTACAAAGCTACTACTCTACATAGTGATGCCCCCTGATGCCTTTCACTTTAAACTGCTGTAAGACTCGATGCCCAAATTGACATGGTAAAGCTTTGGTGACCGCAGGAACCACAGCCTTTTCATTTCTGCAGCATAAAGAGCTTCATGTAGGTCTTTTTGTAGTTCAAAGCCCTTGTGTGCAAGAGAACCAACAAAAACTCCCTCTAGTCTAGGGTGTCTGTCATAGGGACTTAATTAAAATGAGTTAATGTAGCAGATGAGTATTGACCTTGCTCAAATTGTGGCTGTACTCATTTCATGACCTATTGGCTGGTAGTTAGAAAATAAGTCATTTGTTGACTGTTGATGGGTGTATTTCTTTGGACTTGTTGTAGCAGGAAGTTTTCTGTTTGTACTGTAACTTGCTGTATGACATGTATTAATGTGTGTATTCAGCTTCATTTTTCTTTTTGAAATTTGACATGAGTCATGAACTACAAGTAAATATTTGACTTCTCGTGTTCAGTCAGGATTTGAGTTTACTTTTAGCATGGACTGTGTTAAAGTTCACGACCCAGGCTTATGTTTACTTTCTGCTTCTTTCCCCTTAGGCTCGTCTGTCCTATACTCGAGTGAAGTATCTCTTTCTCACGTGGCTTGCTGTATTTGTGGGTAGTTGGGTTGTGTATGTGCAATACTCTACTTACACTGAGCTGTGCCGAGGACGAGAGTGCAAGAGCATCATTGTGAGTACGACCCTCTCTGACAGTTGCATTCATTTCAGTTTTATCTTGATACATCTTGATCATTATTGGATACTTAATTGTGCAGCTAATTTTACATTTAGTTTACCTTTGACATCTGACGCTCACTTAAAGTTAATCTTAAACACTAATAATTTAACACTGTTAAATGTATTCTTTAGCAAATCTCATTTCACAATGACATTTTCATACTGTACAATATAATGATGGGATGCCTAAATTCACTTCTTGTATTTATTTTTGTTTCTTTTTATCGATTATTGGCCAAAACAGAATAATAATGATTTTAATATTAATATTGGTGCATCCCTAATAACAGTACAGTGACATTTAAAGAGAATAGTTCACTGAAAAAGAGAAATTAAAAGGAAAATTCACCCTCATGTTGTTCTAAATGCATATTTCCCTTCTTTCATAGAAAACAAAAAGACATTTAGCAGAATCTAATTAAGTCATATAATAGCTTTGTGTGAGGACAGATACTTAAAGGTGCTCAAAGCGATGTCACACGTTTTTTAGGCCAAAACATTTTTTGTCACATACAACAAACATCTCCTCACTATCCGCTAGCTGCCTGTCCCCTGAACACACTGTAAAAAAACACGGTCTCTGCAGACACCTCAGGCTCCACAAATGGCAACAAAAACAAACTGGGCTAACCCGCACCACGAAACATAACAAACTGTTCCAGCCAATAACCGATAAGAAGGGTTTGGGGGGTTAGTGCGCGGATGAGGAGGAGGGAGGGTCTAGCTAGCCTTCGTTTTGTTTGACAATACTTTAAACGTCAACAAGAAGTGATGTCATCCGACATCGCTTTGAGCACCTTTAAAATGAATATTCACTTCATCAAAAATATAAAAGAGAAGTTCCTTGCTTGTCACATGACTGATCATCATATTTGAATTTGTGCATGTGCATGAGATTTGAGAGCTATAGTGAAGGGCAAGATTTTTTTTTGTATCCGACACACACAAAGCTATTGTATGTCGGCATGAGACTTTTATAATATAGTACATACAGTGGTGATGAGAATTAATGGCACCCCAGGTAAATATCAATATTTACTGTGATCCTTGGAGAGTCTTTGGCCACTCAAACTTTCCTCTTTACCATGCATTAAGACAATATAGACGCACGTCCTCTTCCTGGCAGATTCGTAACATCTTTAGTTTATTGGAACTTCTTAATTATTGCCCTGATGGTCAAAATGGGGATTTTCAATTCTTTAGATATTTTCTTACAGCCACTTTCTATTTTGTAATGCTCAACAATCTTTTGATGCACATCAGAACAATATTCTTTGATTTTACTCATTGTGATGGATGATTAAGGGAATTTGGCCTTTGTGTTTCCTCATATTTATACTCCTGTGAAACAAGAAGTCATAGCTACACAATTTCATGTTCCTAGTCACCCTGGTGTGCTAAATAAAAGGTGAATATTAATGGGAATATACTTGAGATAAATTTTACCCATAAACAATTCAAGGGGTGCCAATAATTCAAGTCACACCAGCCCCCCCCCCCCAATTATTTTACTTCAATGAAAGGTTAGAATTTTGCCAATTTTGTGAATGAAAGATCAAAAGGATAAACAATGCAGATTTATTTTTTACAGGCATTTTTGATCATATTCACCAGGGATGCCATTAATTCTGACCACCACTGTTAGTCATATGAACCCCTTTTATGGTACTTTTGTGGTGCTTTTATGTCCTTTTTTAAGTTTGACAGCCCCTGCTCAACATCCACTGCCACTGTATTGAAAAGAGCAAATTAAAAATATTTTTTGTTCTATGGAACAAAGAACGTCATATGGGTTTGATATAAGATAAGGGTGAGTAAATTATGGCAACTTTGAAATTTTGGGTGAACTATCCCTTTAAGCCATAAATGAGATGAGAAACAAACATCCATGTACTACCTAACCCCCAGCCCCACCTATTGGTGATGTAGTGAAAATTTTTTTCCTGTATTTAAGCCATTACACAACATTTTATTGAAACGCTTCCACTTGTTCGACAGAATGTCACTTACATGCTCATTGAAATGGACCTTCCTTTTCCAACAGTGTGACAAATACAGCAAAGGTATTATTGATGGCTCTGCCTGTAGCAGCCTGTGCGAAGAAAGCTCACTTTACTTTGGAAGGTGCCTCTCCACCAAGCCAAACAATCAGGTATGACACAATAAGGCTACGTCCACATTAATATGGATATATATTAAAAAAAAAAAATTCTTTCATTTCAAAACGAACTCTGTCCAAACAAGCGTTTTTAAGCATTTTCCAAAAGTTTCTCATCTACACTGAAACATCTGAAAATTGCTTAAATCACTTTGCTGTGCATGCGTGAAACATCATAAAAGCTCACTGAGGTAATACTGCGAGACCAGACATGATAATATTCTCATGCTATTCTTCTGGCACGATCACTTTATTAGGTTGCACTCAATTGGCATTCCATATATGGTTTAAGGGTCGTTCATGTCGCGACTTTTGCATACTCAAGTTCGCTATTTTAATAGTTGATGCGTGACAAGTGTGCTTGCAATAGAGAGCGACGTTATTGCGACGCTAATGCATTGTGACATGCTCGTTTATTCCAGGTGTTTACACCACAGCGAGATGAAAAATCTCAACTTTTAAGAATGCTGCAAGGCAAGCACACCGCAAGTCATGTGACAAGAACCGACAAATCAGCTTCCCCCTTTCCATTTGAAATGAACATTGAAAGCTCTGCCAAGGTGGAGGAACAGCTGATCATTGCTGTACAATATGCGTCGCGTGGCTAAATATGCATCATCATTATCGAATACCATAATTTCCGAATACCACACTACAACGTGAAAATGCCATTTTCAAATTTATCTACTTTGGAGAGATTCTTTAAAAATATCGATTTTCTGTAGACAAAAGGCCAAAACATTAATTTTCCAACAATAAATTTATCCGGAATAATGTAGATGCCACACTCACCATAGTCCCTTCTAGCAGAGTCTAGCACTAATGCTGCCTTCACATAATTCGAATTATCGTAAATACGACTTTCCTAGCCAAAAATCGGACATGAATACCCTCTCAAGTCATATTTACCACTGGGAAGCTCAGGGATAATTTTGATACCCGAGTTCTCAAGTTGGGCAGACAATAAACTTTAAACATGGCGGAGGGCAGAAAGATTGCTACTTGCTTGGTTAATACCAAATAATTTTTATTTATTTATATTAGCCATGTCTTATCATTAAAGTAGTGTATATTTACATGTATGAATACTTTAGTGAAGCGTATTGTATGTTTTATACAAATAGCCTGTGTTTGACCAAAATTCCAGAATCGTAAGCAAGCTTTCTATATAGTGCGGTGAATGTTTATATGGTTGTCAATGAATGGTATGCTAAATATAATTTTGGCTTTAATAAGATATTCCCAATAAATAGGCAAGAATAAACCTGGTGTCCTCCAAGATTCATGTTCTTTCCGACAATAAAGCACTTGAATGCGACAAGCTCGTAATCACAACTTCAGAAGTGGGAAGCAAGAAAAGTCCCATAGTGCGTGAAGGCAGCATAATTAAACACACCAGAACCTTCAGGATCACTAGAGCAGGAGCAGGTTTGGACACCCCTGCCCTTAAACCACATGCATCTCAGTACTGTCATGTTGACATTGTGTGTTCATCCACTACTCTTAGGTCTATACAGGCAGCTGGGGTGACCTGGACGGCATCATTAAGTGTCAGTTAAGTGACGTCCTGCACTATGAGCTGGGAGAGGAACTGGAGCCAAAGAAACAGATCGCACTCTTTGACCAACCCACTCGAGGAACCTCTGTAGAGAAGTTCAAAGAGATGGTTGCCAGTCATTTGAAGGTTTGGATACTTTTTTATTTTTTTTAAACAATGGGAGCTTTCGCATTAGGGGCTTTCGCACTAGTTTGTTCTAGGAACTAGCCACCAGGGTGGTTCCCTAAGAACGAATCGTTCCCCTAGGAAAGTTTTCCTGTTTGTGTTCACACTGTTAGTAGGAACTCTGAAGTGACGTCAGCCAACAAAACCAAGCTGGTTTTGTTGTTGTGACTTTTATTTTGACGGCGCGGCGGACCTTTATTTTTATTCTGACACACAGTGCTTGCATTCTCCGTGTTCATTAGTTTAACATCTGTCTAACAGTCCTGTCTAATACATTATTAGATACTGTTATACAAAGAATTTAAAACAGTATATTTAATATTTAGTACTTATTTAAGACAGTATATTAAAATGTATTAGCGTTTGCCGTGTGGTTGATGTCCAGTGTTGCTAGCTGAGCAGAAATACATAATCATGTTTCGCTTGGTCCCCTCAAAGTTGCGTTGGATGTTCTCCTTGGCATAAAGGTTAAGAGGTCCATCTATCACTGTTTTCCATGTTCGTAGAGTTAGTTTGTGGAGTAAATACATATGCTACAATTTCGCGTGCGTTCGGCCAATCAGCATTCCCTAACATCACTGTAGTTTCTATAGTGCTGGTTTAGACCCTACTTTGAAGTAGGAGTTAAATTAATTCCCCTAAAAGGAGTTCCTAGAACTCCTGCTCCAACAATAGGGGCTTTCACATTGGAGTTACCATTTCATAGTTCCTAGAACTATTGGTGGAAGTACCTGGTTTTTGACGTGTTCGCACCGAATCCGGGTACTTCCGCCAATAGTTCAACGAACTATGAAAAGGTAACTCCAATGTGAAAGCCCTATTGTTGGAGCACTCAATTCTTTAAAGGAAAGCCACAATCAGGTTGAAGTTACTTAAATGCACCTTTCATTTAAAGTTGTAATGTAATGGACGTAGCAACATATATTTTCTTACATATTGTGACGTACATCCGAGTGAAATGGATTATCGAAAAAGAAAACATGTTGGGCGAGGACTTGGTTCTATTCATCGTCTGTTGATTGGATGGAAGCAGATCTAAATGCGAGCTTGCAGTCGATTGAATAAAAAGGGGTAGTTTAAGTGGACTAAATGATTTAGTACTATTGCTTTCATATTTGCAGTGAACTGTTCCCCAGATCACCTTTTTAACGTGGACACTGATATGGATCGGGGTTAAAGCACCCTTATAGGCTTTGGCATTTCTTTTTTTCACTGCAATTAGTTGAGTACGAAATCATAAAATCAGTCAAATCCTTGTTCTGTTCCTACAGGCTAAAGTTGGAGAGCAAGCCAACCTCTCCAGTTTGGTAAGCCTGATCCTTTCAGTGGCGGACAGCAATAAAGATGGCCTCATCTCTCTCCCCGAAGCCAAGTCTGTTTGGGCTTTGCTGCAGCTCAACGAGGTTCTGCTGGCAGTGGTGCTCCAAGGCCGAGAGCACACACCTAGACTGTTGGGATTCTGCGGGGACCTGTACGTGGTGGAGCGGGTGCCTCACGCCCCCCTGTACGGCCTCAGTCTGCCGTGGCCCATGGAACTATGGATCCCTACAGGCATGCGGCGAAGCATGGACCAGTGGTTCACGCCTTCCTGGCCCCGCAAGGCCAAAATCTTTATCGGCTTGCTGGAACTTATTGAAGACATCTTCCACGGTACCTTTGGGAGCTTCTTAATGTGCGACATGAGAGCCAGTACTTTCGGTTACAACGATCGTCACGACCTCAGGCTGGTGGACGGGCGGCGTGTAGTTGCTGAGGAAGCCTTCAAACAGGCCATGATCCTTCAGCGCTGCGAGGACGATGAGGACTGCGTGTACGGCGTGGACTGTAGGACTTCGTGCGACCGCGCAGAACACCGGTGCATGGCCGAGGTGGCTCAGCCCAACCTGGCCAGGGCCTGCGGAGCAATGAAGGATTACCTCCTACGAGGAGCTCCGTACCATATACAGGAAGAGCTGGAGAAGCAGCTGTACGCCTGCATGGCTCTCAAAGGTTCAGCCGAGCAGATGGAAATGGAGCACTCGCTCATTCTCAACAACCTCAAGACCCTGCTGTGGAAACAGATCTCGCACACCAATGACTCCTGAAGGAAAAAGAAGATGCGCTGGTGACTTCGTTCAGATTCTTGAATGTCTTCTGAAGCACTTCAGGCCATGGTGAATCTGGCTGGAGATTACAATGCTGGTAGGAAAGTGGCTGGGAAAAAAATGCTGATGGCAATATTCAGTGCTGCTTTAGTATTAAAGTTCTCTTTGGTAGGGGGTAGAATTGAATCTGTGAGGACTTTTTGCTCGGGCTCAACTTTAGAGTAATGTTCACGTCTGTCTCGTGTTTATGTCGTCATGCTTTGTCATACACGATTGATCAGTGATCATGTTAAATTTACAATTCCTTCAGATGTTATGAAGGAGCAAATGACACTAACTTTGCATCCATTGTTGGATGTTAACAGAAAATTAAGGAATGCACTCACCACCAACTGTGGTTGTGTCTCGAATTGTAATGTTTGTCACATGAGCACAGCAGAGTCATAAAAGAGCCATTTTGAAATGGACATAGTCCAATGCCTTGATATGCATGTTGCCAGTGAGTTTTTTTTTTTTTTAGTTCGATGCTTGTGTGTGAAAAAGGTAACATTTCACAATAAGGTTCAATTTGATAACATTAGTAGCTAACATGAACTAATGAAGAATATTTCTAAAGCATTTATTAATCTAGGTTTATGTTAAATTATAAATATACTAACACATTTCTAACTTTAAGTAAATTAAAATTAACCTAGATTAATAAATGTAAATGAATTTAACCTTATTGTAAAGTGTTACCAATCTAAATGTTTACAAGGAGTTTCGTGAATCATGCTAAAAGGAAGGAAGCCTCTCAACTATGACATTTCACAGCCGTGATCATTATATTTCTAATCATTTTAGTTTGTTGGGTTCCCAGTTTATACTCCTAAGGCATGTCTAGTGAAAATCATCTTGATATGGAAAAAATTTGCTTTTAATCTAAAATATGAAATGTCAATCCTTAATGTACTACTAAATGAAGAGATAAAAAGTGCTTTGTTTTTTCATCAACCATTTTTCAGTGGGATGTTTCAGATTGTACATTGCCAGACTGCTTCAATTTTGTGCATTTATAATCACTGCTGCTGGTAAAGAGTTAAATGGAGATTTTTATAAGATTTGATTGCATGACTTTGCACATTAAAAGTGTTTCAAATAATCTCCCGAATCAATCTACATCGTCTCATGTTCTAGTGTACCAAAGACCACAAACACACAATATTCTTTCCAAATGATTTATTTGGAAAAGGTGCACACTTTCTTTGGAGCAGTTGACAGTTCTTCTCTTCAGTCCTCTTCAACAGCCTCCTGAGCCCGAAGGAAACTGGCCTTTTTCTGGGCCACACGATCCTTCCTCTGGGCCAGAGTGAGCTTGGCACGGTTCCACCTACAACACAATATCCATCAGTGATGAGAAAAGAAACATCTCATCTGCTCATAGTAGAGTAGTAGATGGTAATGTAGGTAACAAAAAATAACAGGAAATACAATAATTTGGCATGCAACTATAATAAGTATTATAGTACTATAATAAGTAGCAACATCAGTATTTTTGCATGAAACTCAACCCTTTATCTAAGTCAACAGCACAAACATTCGTTTTTATAGCTACATGTCAAGCTGCAATGAACATTTATAGAGATACTAATGAACAATTATGTCAAAACTGTCCAACTTCATGGCAATCAATTTTATCCTAGGGCAGCCCTAAGAAAAAACCTGAAAAAATGATAAAGTGTGTGAACGCACCTCTTCTTCTTGACCTCTTTCTTGGGCTTGTTCTCATGAACCGGGTTGTCACGGATGGAATTATGAGCCTTTTTGTACATCTCTTGAACCTGCAGGAACCGGATAATAACACAATGAGACGGGTGAAGGTAAAGCATAGGATTGACAAATGCTGAAAATGTTTTCAAATACTGTACACAACAAACAAGAATTACACTTCATGAAATTAAGAAAGTGATTTAGCCACCAGCATCATGTCACAAATAGTATTCATCTACTGATACAGTATCTGATCAACATAATGACACTTTCCTGTATCCAATCTACAATCGAAAAGCAACAAGTGAACCTGAACCAACAAAATGTCCAAAAAAAGTTCTGTGACAATGCTTAAAGAGATGGTTCACCCAAAAATAAAAACTGGCCGTACGCATCAATTTACGGCAAAAGAGTAACCCTTGAACCTGACGCACAACGTAATGAATGCGGTTGCCCAGCCCTGTTTGTTTGAACTGCGAGAAGCGTCAAAGCTTACGCTACTCCTACATCGTCAAGTGTTACTCTTCCGGCGTAAGTGGACTTGCGTATGGCCGTCTGCCGGAAGCTAATTATTTTAGTTGCTAAAGTTTAAAATATGGATATTTTTCTTACACAAACGCATCGCTTCACTTCCGAAGGCCTTTATTAACCTGTCAGAGCCACTTCGAGCACCTTTATCATGAATGGATGCGCTTTTATGGACTTCCAAAAAAAAAAACATTCACTGCCATTATAAAGCTGGGAAGAGCCAGGATATTTTTTAACATAATTCCGATCGTATTAGTCTGAAAGAAGAATGTCATATACACCTGGGATGGCTTCAGGGGGAGTAAATCATGGGCTAATTTTCATTTTTGGGTGAACTATCCCTTTAAAGGTAATGACTCCAACTGTGTGATCCATTCAAATCCAAAGGCAAACAAAAGTTAGCAGTAAAGTGATCCAGCAAAGTGGTTTCTTACAATTTCAGGTGTGACGCCATTCTTGATGAAGCGGGAGAACTGCTTTTTGTACAGGTCCTCGTCCTCCTCCATCAGATAGCTCATGTACTCTGACACGTTCTGGCCCATGATGTGCTTCCTGTGAACCTCCGCATTAAACTCTTTACTTTCAGTGTCGTAGCCCGGGAACCGTTTAGTGCTGAGAAAGTAAGTTAGAATATCAATACACCCATCAATAAAGACAGGACATACAACTTCACAGCATACTTAACAAAATTGGATGGAACTTGTGGCAATATGTGTGGCATCACTTAAAGCAAAAGACAATCATCAGACACACTGCAAAAGTGAATTTTGAATGGATTAATTCATGCGCTCAACATATATGTCTGTGATTGGCTACAATGATCAACGCTTCAAAATGACGTTGTAAATAGACATCTTTGACGCACTTCACCGAACGCACAGATATTTATTAATGATGTCCCGATTCAGTTTTTTGTGCCACCGATCCGAGTCATTGAATTTTGAGCATCTGCCGATACAGAGTCACGATCTGATACTTGTATTTTCCTAGTGCTTAGTGCACACTTCAAGTACATTCAAGTTATTCAAATCAATCCAATGTATAAAGGGATGTGTGTAGTGTTTCTCAGGGACTCAAATGTAAAAAAGTTGCATCTTTCACTATGGAGTAATTCCAAATATGGGACTACTGATATAAACTTTGTATTTTATAGTTATAATAAGCAGAATAGCTGCAACAAAAATAAAAAAAAAGTAGAATAACTTTTGAGTGATTCATTACAAAAGTGCGCATCAACTATGCTAAACATGGAAGCTGGAACATGTGTGTGACAGAACAGACCTCATGCACCTAAGCACATTGAGTTTCTTTTCCTTTAAATGGCGGTTGGCAAACCCACTTGAACAGCACAGCACTGTTTAGTGGTCATGAGATCGAGACGGTCAGCGCTGCGTTTAAGCTCGCGCTGCTGTTTAAACCTTAAACTGAACGGATGAATGGTCCGCGTGGCACGCTGTTCAAATGAGTAGCACTGTTTCGTTTGGCTTGTGGCGCATAAAACATATCGAAAATGTATCAAACTCTTATCGTTTTATTGAGGGAAATTATATTGCGATAAATATCGTTATAGTTTATTCAACATAATAAACTGCTGTCTGTCTCATGTTAATCAAAGGACAAAGAGAAAATCACTCTGATTTTGATTTTAATCAATTTTGTATTTTTAATAAGAATCAGTTCATATTTGATTCAAGAGTGAAAACTATGCAGTGTTTTAGTTAAACACTTGATTAATAAATTTCTGTACCATTTCTTACAACTTGTTAAATAAACCTACTGTAGCCAAAAAACAAAGTTTTTTTTCATTTGTATCTTTGCGCTATAGTATAGATACTACTGTTTGTAATTTGCTTCTTTGATCTTATTTTTAATAAGAAAAATAAACTAAAAATAGATACAGGTCTTTCTCAAAAAATTTGCATATTGTGATAAAGTTCATTATTTTCCATAATGTAATGATAAAAATTAAACTTTCATATATTTTAGATTCATTGCACACCAACTGAAATATTTCAGGACTTTTATTGTTTTAATACTGATGATTTTGGCATACAGCTCATGAAAACCCAAAATTCCTATCTCAAAAAATTAGCATATCATGAAAAGGTTCTCTAAACGAGCTATTAACCTAATCATCTGAATCAACTAATTAACTCTAAACACCTGCAAAAGATTCCTGAGGCTTTTAAAAACTCCCAGCCTGTTACATTACTCAAAACCGCAATCATGGGTAAGACTGCCGACCTGACTGCTGTCCAGAAGGCCATCATTGACATCCTCAAGCAAGAGGGTAAGACACAGAAAGAAATTTCTGAACAAATAGGCTGTTCCCAGAGTGCTGTATCAAGGCACCTCAGTGGGAAGTCTGTGGGAAGGAAAAAGTGTGGCAAAAAACGCTGCACAACGAGAAGAGGTGACCGGACCCTGAGGAAGATTGTGGAGAAGGACCGATTCCAGACCTTGGGGGACCTGCGGAAGCAGTGGACTGAGTCTGGAGTAGAAACATCCAGAGCCACCGTGCACAGGCGTGTGCAGGAAATGGGCTACAGGTGCCGCATTCCAACAGCGGCAGAAGCGCCTGACCTGGGCTACAGAGAAGCAGCACTGGACTGTTGCTCAGTTTTGCATGTCATTCGGAAATCAAGGTGCCAGAGTCTGGAGGAAGACTGGGGAGAAGGCAATGCCAAAATGCCTGAAGTCCAGTGTCAAGTACCCACAGTCAGTGATGGTCTGGGGTGCCATGTCAGCTGCTGGTGTTGGTGCACTGTGTTTTATCAAGGGCAGGGTCAATGCAGCTAGCTATCAGGAGATTTTGGAGCACTTCATGCTTCCATCTGCTGAAAAGCTTTATGGAAATGAAGATTTCATTTTTCAGCACGACCTGGCACCTGCTCACAGTGCCAAAACTACTGGTAAATGGTTTACTGACCATGGTATTACTGTGCTCAATTGGCCTGCCAACTCTCCTGACCTGAACCCCATAGAGAATCTGTGGGATATTGTGAAGAGAAAGTTGAGAGACGCAAGACCCAACACTCTGGATGAGCTTAAGGCCGCTATCGAAGCATCCTGGTCCTCCATAACACCTCAGCAGTGCCACAGGCTGATTGCCTCCATGCCACGCCGCATTGAAGCAGTCATTTCTGCAAAAGGATTCCCAACCAAGTATTGAGTGCATAACTGAACATAATTATTTGAAGGTTGACTTTTTTTGTATTAAAAACACTTCTTTTATTGGTCGGATGAAATATGCTAATTTTTTGAGACAGGAATTTTGGGTTTTCATGAGCTGTATGCCAAAATCATCAGTATTAAAACAATAAAAGACCTGAAATATTTCAGTTGGTGTGCAATGAATCTAAAATATATGAAAGTTTAATTTTTATCATTACATTATGGAAAATAATGAACTTTATCACAATATGCTAATTTTTTTAGAAGGACCTGTATATCGAGATAAATAAAATTTCTCATACCGTGAAATAAGACCTTGGTTATATCGCTCACCCCTACTTCACCTCAGACCATGTCAGAAGAATTTGACTAAACTTTCTTCAACTACATGTGTTTCACATTATTAAGGTGCGATCACTTAGTGTAGTGATGCATGAAGTGCAGCTCACACAGGAATCACTTTAAAATTACACAGCTTTCTGTTGGTCAACACTGCGATTCCGTGAAAAAACGTGACAAAAATGTGACCAAACCTCAAGTGTTCATTATTGACTTCAGGCAATCCACACAGACAAGGCTTATTTTTATGGAGAACATTTAATGTTTTCATAAAGACTTTTTGAAAGCACCCATGCATCCAAAAGTGCTGAATCAATGTCCATTGTCTAAGTTTGCAAAAAAGAAAAAAAAAACAGCACGCACTGACCTGTGAGGGATAGACAGTCCTCCGTCCACTGCTCCTTTGAGAGCTCCAAACACCTTATTCCCCGTGGTGGTTCTGGCGAGGCCAGCGTCCAGGTAGCATGTAAACGCCCCTGGCTGGCCATCAATGCTTTCCACATTAAACTCATCGCCAGTCACCTCAACCTGGCCTTCGTAGACCTTATCCAGACCAAACTTATTCAGCAGCTGTGAGCAGAAAACAAATCTGAGTAAGACCATACTATGAGATTTGAACAATACTAGACATTCATGAATACTAAGGACATTTACCCTGCGTGCACACAGCAAACCGGTGCAGTAGGCGGCAGCGTAGTTTGTCAGTCCTACAGTAATGCCATACTTTGGCAACTCGTGAGAGTAAGCAGCGCAGACGATCGCGTCGCCTTCAATTTTAGCATATGCGATCTGACAGAGAGAAAGACATAAGACACTCAGTAACCCAACGGTAATTAGCAAGATTTCAAAAACTATGGCATAGACGACATGGTAGTAGTTCATACCTGGCAAACAATATCCCTGTTGGAGAGTCGAACGATCATCCTGTACTTCGGTGTGTTGTACTTGTTCTTGTCTTGGATGACAAGGCGTTTGCGGGCAAAGTAGTCAGTTTTTCCCTCTGAAAAGGCCAAGTATGTTAGACAGCTGTTGAAAAATCATCCTAAATTGGTTTTAGGACACGTTTATTTCATTGCTTTTCCATTGATTTTCTATGAAAACGCTAGACGGACGTGTTTGACGGTTGCGCTCATGTCTTGTATCTTATGTCTCGCGCATGACACTGCGTTTAAGTTAAATCTTGACAAATGAATTTTAATTTCATGCTTCTCACTTTTTTCAAAGCAAAATCACGCTCTGGGTGAACCGGCCCTTAGACAAGTTTGAGTGACCAAACTTAAAGTCCATGATTTCAAACTATAATGCTCTATAATTAGTAAGCCACTGTGTTGTATTCATGTCATATTCATTGTGTGCAGTATGTAAAATTAGTTATACCTTAATATTATAAATATAAAAAATATTATTTCTAGTGCACACGGACTTGCCAGATTACTGAGTGCACTGGTGTTCACAGTGATTACTTCCCTTTTATTGATATTTTTAACACGTTTTTTTCATTTTCAATTATTTATTTCTAATTTTGTAAATATTATGTAAAATAATTTTTTTCATTTAAGCAATTGTTATTCATGTTTTTACTATCTTTAAATATTGTGATGATGTTTCTGTGTTATATATATATATATATATATATATATAGGTCACCCAGCTCTCTTGACCACTAGTTTCAGCCGTTTGAGACATCCTTGTTGACCATCTAAACCAGCTGAAAGACCAGGGGTCTATACCATAAGGCCGGTTTAGGTGGCTAGCCCGATATGTTTCCGTTTAGTTTGTGCCAACCCTGGGTTTTAGGCACCATGAAAGTGGTTTGGCTTTTAGCAGTGTTCATCACCATAGTAACTGACGCTGCACGGCTAACTTGGTCAGGGGCAGGTTACGTTCCTGGTAAGAGGTTGCAAACCGAACTTGGACCAATCAGCTGTGAGCAAAGTGACATGTCTGATGCGATAAAGTCACTCCACCTGTTTCCACTCCAAATTAAAGATCACTACACAGCAAATAATTTTTAAAGAGAAAATCGTCTGGCTTTTAGTAATGCTTATTTAGAATAATAATTTTGTATGATTTAGATATTATTTATGTAATTATTGTACCCATAAAGGGTTAGTTCACCCAAAAATGAAAATTCTGTCAGTAATTACTCACCCTCATGTTGTTCCAACCCCGTAAGATTTTCGTTCATCTTCGGAACAATATTTTTGATGAAATCTGAGAGCTGTCTCACTCCTCCATAGGCTTCTATGTAATTGAAACTTGCCGGGCCAGAAAGTTAGTTAAGACAGTGTTTAATAGGGCTGGGCAAAAAATAGATTTTTCGATTAACCGTTTTTTAAAATGTGGTCGATTCAAAATCGATTCTCAACGGCCACGAATCGATTTTTTCCATTTTCAGGGCTCGAATTTCAGCGCGGGTATTGCACACAATTTTATTAATTCCTGCAGGTCTACCATTTAAAATGTGGGAAATTCACGCAAACATTTATTCACTTGTAGATTGTGTGAGTAAATTTAATCCACACAGATTATAAAATCAAATCAGTCATTTTAAAACTTTCTCTGAGACGCAATTTCACAAATAGCATGCGTGTTCAGCGGTGCTGCGTCTTCTCTCTCTGCACGAGGCAAACGTCAAGCGCTGCAGGCGTCGATAAACACTCACGTTTAGGAGTCGGGACATGACGGAATATTCACTTGCACAATCGGGCCAGCATTGCATCGTTTATCATTTTCACGTCTTTTTAAGTTTTACCAGTTTAAACATTCAAGCGATTTTAAACTATCCAGTGCTCGCGCGCTCTCAGAGATGTTTTTCACAGCGTGCACATACAGTAAAGCCTAAAATCGCCTCACAAACAGCTCACCAGTAACAAAAGTTCTTTTTCGCGGATTATATCGCTTTAACGGTCAAAAACACGCAAAATTATGTCTAAACTCTGGTCTTGGTGAGTAACCTCGTAAAGACAGTCGGTTATGTCTTAAATAAGCATAAAACGCGTATGACATTATAATGAAACGGTAATGGATCCGTGCACTAGTTCCTAAAGTGAACGCAGCCATATGTGTCTGTCATTCATTTTGTTGTCAAAACAACATAATATAGCTTTAATTGTAAGGAATCAGGATTAATAGCCTATGTATTTAACTTAGTCAGGACTAAAAGACTATCCAGTGTTATTTTACATTGGATTACTTTATTCAGTTTCTGTAGTATTTCTGACCTACCCAAAAACTTTTTTTTATTCTATTTTAATCTTTATTCTATTGTATTTATTTTTCAATTTAATTAAAAGATTGAAATCAAGCTTCCATGTGTTGAATAAACTCTTAACAAAATTACCCCATTGTAAAAACAAACATTTAGGTGAGATAAATGTAATAAAAAATTGTCTAAAATATAACTGATATTTATTTATCTATCTATCTATCTACCCAAGTGTACCTAACATAAAAAGAGTTTAATATACAGGTTTGTGGCTCTTAATTTCTTTTTATTAATTAACCACTTGTAAACTTATTTTCACTGTTCTTTTTTTATAAATATAGCATTTGTACTACATCTATATTCATTGAGTCGAATCGGGGGAAAAAAAACTAATCGGAAATCGAATCGAATTGAGAGCTTGCGAATCAAAATCGAATCGAATTTGAACATCTGAATCGATACCCAGCCCTAATGTTTAAAATAGTCCAAGTGACTTCAGTGGCTCAACCATAAGTTTATCAAGCAAAGAGAATACTTTTTATGCGCAAAAAAAACACAAAAATAACGACTTTATTCAACTATTAATTTACTTCTGTGTGGTCCTCTGAGTGAGTTCACGTAGTGTAACAGCGCAGCGCTTCTGGGTTGTACGTCAGAACGTAGGCTCACTATTGGCCGACGCTGGTCGTGTGTGATGCTGGCTAATAGTGAGCCTATGTTCTGTAGGAATGGGGTAAACGATTATTAACTAAACGATTAGTTGGGCAATTATTTTATCGATTAGTCGACTAATCTAACGACTAATTGGACGATTAATATAAAGATTATTTTTCTGCTGCTCGATTAATAAAAAAACAATGTATCTTAAATAAATACTAACTAGTGTACTGAATCATGATGGCTAACGTTAGTCTAATGTATTTGAACACCGTCATTAGAACTCTACAACCGCCAAAAACGTATTAAAATATTTTTTTCAAACATTTTTTATCTAAGAGAATGTTTAAATACTAATATCAGCTTACGAGGGAAACGTAGGAGGAGTTAGTGGTGCTTCGGAGGCTGCTACTGCTGGAGATAATTCGGGAGAGGTCTGTGCCCCTTTACCAATCAGAGCGCGCGCTGACACGGAGTAAAGCCTTGTTTAAACTCGACGCGTCCGCACGAGCGCGAAGGTGCGTGTGGCAAAAATGACGCGTTGGGTCCGCAAGACCCCATTTCGCTTGGCTGTGTGCACGGCTTCTTTTGTAACAGCGCGCGCGGCGCCGCAACCGAGGATGAACGACTTGAAGCCGAATCTGCCCGAGCATGTACGTCTCACCGCACCGGCACCCAGTTTGCGCGTCTAAATTGCAAAGTTTTTTTTTGTTAAGGGTTTGTTTACTGTGTGCGATTCATTTAATGGAAAGCACATTCACTTCTAGTTGTCTCGTCCTCCATTCTGCAATGTTTCGGTCTCCCACGTGTGGTGGCGAGCTGTACCGCCAGAAACGGTGCAAAAAATAAATAAAGAAGTGTCGACGCAAAAATATGGCGTCGACGAAATTTTCCACGCGCCGCTACAGCACTAATGTTCTGACATACAACCCAGAAGCGCTGCGCTGTCACATTTGATAAACTTAAAGTTGAGCCACTGTAGTCACTTGGACTATTTTAAACATTGTCTTTACTAACTTTCTGGGCCGGCAAGTTTCAGTTACATAGAAGCCTATGGTGAAGTGATACAGCTCTTATATTTCATCAAAAAATATTCTTCCAAAGATGAACGAAAATCTTACGGGGTTGGAACAACATGAGAATTTTCATTTTTGGGTTTACTAACCCTTTAATCGATCAGACATGTACAATTTTAGTTTATCAATTATTATTACGCACAATTTAATTGAATAAATATATAAAAGGTAATATAAATACGCTTTGGAATCAATAGATAAAGCTATAAAATTACTACATGTGAGCTTAAATATTACATTTTCTCTACCTTTATCAAATGCATAAACTTACTTCACAACTTTTACTTGCACTGATATAGCAAGACTTTTTCTTTTAGTTGTCCTCTTTCATAGACAGTTATTTTCTTCTTGCTGTGTAAATTTGATTAAATTCTTTATATTCTTCAATCTCGTAATATTCTGCATAAGAAAGAAGTGAATCGCGCTGCTGCTCTTGCGAGAAATTAATCTCAGTTTCACTTTCTCAGCATGTGATTGGTTGTTCGCTACTGATGTCACACCTAAACTCAGGATCAAAGCCTGAGTTGACAGAGAAAGTTGATAATCAGCATCATGGTACCAACAAAGCCTAGTTAGATTGGTTTGGTCAACTTAAAACTAATCCTGTAACCCTGAGTTTGTTCAACTACTATCGTGGTACAGGCCCCAGCATAGATTGTTTTCAGATGTTTTTCCAGAAAGAACACATTCAGGCCCGTTCACTGTGACAACTGAAAACATTCTTCCCCAAAGGTAAGGAAACACGTTGACATACCTCGCCTCCTCCTGAACTTGACCTGGTATCTCTTGAAATACGCCTTGTTCTTAATCACCTTAACGAAGCCCTGCAACAGACAGCTTTATTTGTAAGTTAAACTGTTGACAAGCAGGACGGTAGAGATTTAAAAAGCAATAATCCTAATGACACTGTTGGCAGCCTCTGGTTATGATCAGATGATGCAGTGCGCGAAGTGACAGAACATGACAACGCAAAACCGAATAAAAGAACAGACTTTTAACCAGGGCAAACACACACAAACTACTACTATAGGGAGAAATGCTTATTATTTGCGTTTAGTGTCGATAAAATATTTTTTTAGTGTTTCGAGGGAAATGTGCCACTGACGTTCACGCAGCGACTGGACTGACCGATTGAATCTAATACCATCCCGTCGCTTCATGAGTTCATCTTTCATGGAAATCGAGCTGAAATAGCTGGTGAGGGAATGTAATGAGTAGAACATTGTATTTTGGTGATTTACTGACCATTTTGTAATCGTTTGTTCTCCTTTAGGTTGGGAGACTGAAGTCTTCAGACTCCGATACTGCTCCCGCTGCACTGAGAAAAGGAAGTTCATGCTGCGCTGCGACCGGATAAACAGAACACGCTCAGACAGAAGTGTGTGCACTCCTAGCGTCCTGGAGGAAACACGACAGAATAGTCAGGCCCGTTCACACCAAGAATTATTACTATAAAGATAACTATATTAGCTCTGTTTAGCGCGAGTTTTTCTTCCGCTTTAAATGCTCGAGCTCGTTACAGTAAGTTGGATTCTGATTGGCTGTCAATGTTTTTTTTTTTTATAGTTTTATGATTTCAAAGATTTCGTTTCTCTATGTTGTTGTCGTTATAGCTGTTGTGTAAACTCTGCCATTCTTTAATATTGGGAATGATTTTTAGAACTATATATGTATCGTTATCTTTATAGTTCTCGTCCTCTGTGTGAACGGGCATGAAACTTCAACATTTCAATCATAAAAAAATATTAAAATAGCGAATGAAGCACTCAAATTTCTTTGCTGGTAGGAAAGCAATTAATTTGTTTTCATTTCTATAGATACAAAATTCTAAATTAATTTCTATGAAGAATTTAACGATTTAAACAAATTAACAAAGCATTCCTAATGGGATCAAATGAGAATCCTCTAAGAATCAAATAAGTTTCTTATACATTTTAAAAATGAATCAGGTTCTGATGGGTAATCAAAAAATATTTCCAATTTTAATGAGCTCAAGTGATATAGAGGGACTTGTAAAAAAAAAGTGTTAATTGTGTTGAATGTGCACTTAGGCCTACTTCAAATCTTAAAAGTAAAACACATACTTGCAATCATATAAAATAATATAAATTAAATTAAAGGCTGACTAAGTGTACTTGGAGTCCACTTTCATGACTGTTTCTTAACACTTACAAAAGTCCCTTTAATGTCAAATTAAAAGTTTTACTTTAAAGTGCATTTTACATCATTATGTTTTAATAATCAGTTGTTGTGCTTACTAACAAGCACTTGTAAAATCCTTGATTGTAATTTTAACGGTAGTGGGCTATTTGATATTACACTTAAAGTTGATATATTTTAAATGTACTGAATTGCAAATGTGTAAGTTTCAATAGAAATTACATTATTTTAGTTTGCCATAAATGCTTGTCAGTACATTCAGTACACTTTAAATTTCAAAGACAATTATGAAATGAAAGATGTACTTAACTCCCACTTAAGTAAACTACAATTACATTTAAAATGCAATTAAGTGTCCAAAAAACATTACATTCAGTTTGCACTTATATATTCTTCTAAAGTTATACAATTTCTGTAAGTACTCTTTTTTCACAAGGGTTTGGACAGGAAAATGTACAGGAAATCATGGTGCAAGCATACTTATTAGGTATTCAAGAGTTGCAATTAACAATATCAATAATCGACAATATACAATATCACAGACAGTAAATAAATACTTCTGAGGGGCTAAATACATATAGACTATACAAATAGACAATGACTCTTGAAAACATGCATTAGTTGATACTTGTTAGCATTATCACAGTAAATGTCACAGTTCAAATTGTGGTGTGAAAAAGGTTTAGGGTTGCAAACAAACCAATGTCACTTTATCAACTTCCTTAAAATAGGGTGGGGCTAAAAACATAGATGTGTATCAATCTAGTGTCTGTTAACACACAGCCCTGTTGACCCAAAAACCTTCCTTTTTGTTTCAGTAAATGATTTATGCTTATGCTGCATAAGGGAGCTTTTCTGTCAAAGTTTCACAGAACTGGACAAGATTAACCATGCAGTTACTTCTCTCTCCAGGCTAACCGGTTGAAGGCACAGGTGAATATTAATGGAGCCCATATTTGTCTGTTAAAAAGTATGAGAAGTTGTAAGAGGAAGTTGTTCTCTCAGTCAGGTCACTTTAAAAACAAGCTCCTGAGTCACAGGCAGAACTGTTACTTTGAGGAACTTTGATCAGCCTGTGAGACTCTGCTATAAAGAAGCATGTGATTCTTTTGCTGTGTTTTTCCCCCCTCTGTGGCATGGAAGAAACAGGTGTGACGGACAGAGTCACTGGATTAAGTTTGACAGAAACCAGAGGAACGTTTTTGTGGAGACATTTGCACCCCCAAATTACCGGAATATCACACACTGGTAAGAAATCCCAGTTTTCACAATTACTATGCCAGTGATCCTGATATACACCAAATGCCATAAAATATGATATGCAAGATGTGAAATATATGTATAAAAAAAGCAATGTACTTATATGATTATATAGATTCCATCAACTTCACACATACACCCACACATTTCCATGAGCGCATATGTGACCCTGGATCACAAAACCAGTCTTAAGTAGCACGGGTATATTTGTGGGAATAGCCAACAATACATTGTATGGGTCAAAATTATCAATTTTTCTTTTATGCCAAAAATCATTAGGATATTAAGTAAAGATCATGTTCCATGAAAATATTTTGTAAATTTCCTACCGTAAATGTATAAAACGTTTATTTTTGTGAGTGAATGCAGCACAATCGCGAACATAAATGGACAACTTTAAAGGCGATTTTCTCAATGTTTCGATTTTTTTGCACCCTCAGATTACAGATTTTCAAATAGTTGTATCTCAGCCAAATATTGTCCTATCCTAACAAACCACATATCAATGGAAAGCTTATTTATTCAGCTTTCATGTGGTGTATAAATCTTAATTTAAAAAGAATGACCCATATGACTGGTTTTGTCATCCAGGGTCACATATTTGTATTTTTTTCTTTTTCACACTTTTAAATGTTTTTTTTTTAGGTTTAAATGTTTTTTTTTTTAGGTTTCAAGAGGTCCTGCTTCACTCTGAGTGTTACAGATGGACTCTTTGAGCGCACCGTCTCTGTGTCCCTCACCAGGGTCTCAGCTCAGTGAAGATGAGATGAAGTTACTTGCTAAACTTGAGGAACAGAACAGGTCACTACTTCACACCATGCCCTGTTTCCTAGAAGCAACAACCTAAACTAAAAAGTTACGCATTACATTAGTGACACGTCTCTGTTTCCACACTGTGTCACCAAATGATGCTTTCTATACGGTTAAGTTTAGATAACATATTTTATTTAGGTATTTATTTATTTGTTTGTTTGTTTTTATCTTTTTGTTTAATTTGTTTAATTTGATTAACATTCAGCATCAAACAAACATTATTAGATGTATATTTCAAATACTGCATATATAATATATATCATACATAATATAATGTCATCATACATCTCAAAACAGTACTTTTATTTATAAGTACATTTATTTATTTGTGTTTTTTTATTGACATTCAGCATCAAACTAACATTTCTATCAGATGTATTACAAATACTGTATATGCACATTTAATATATTCATTTTTATTTATTTGTTTAGTTCATTTTATTGACTTTCAGCATTAAACAAACATTATTAGATGTATTTAAATAGCTGTGTGTATGTATATATGTATATATATTCATGTCATCAGCACTTATCAAAAGTATATTAATTTTTATTGACATTCAGCATCAAAAAACATTTCTATCAGATGTATTTTAAAGACTATGCATATATAATATATTCAAGCTTATACATCTCAAAATTTTCATCAAGTGTTGTTTGTTTAATTTATTTTTTATTTACATTCAGCATCAAACAAACATAATTAGATGTATTTAAATATATATATATATATATATATATATATATATATATATATATATAATACATTCATGTTTAATTTATCACACATCTCAAAATATTACTTATTAAAAGTATGCTATTTATCAATTTGTAACATTATTAGATGTATTTTAAATAGACTACGTACAAATACAAATACAATACAAATGTATTTATTTTTATTTCATTTTTTAATTAATATTATTACATTTTTAATCTATAATCTAAGTTTTTACATAGCTTAAATTCTCCTTATGTATTATTGTAAAAAATGAATGGCTTTATTATGTAAGTATTAAGTCATTACATTAGTCTCTACTAATTAATCACTCAGTTCTATTTGACATTGACAAATACTCATAATCATATCTGCACTCCTAACCAGGCTGCTAGAGACAGACAGTAAGTCTCTTTACTCTGTAAGCGGGGTCCTGCAAAGCCCCACCTCGCCTAAAACCTTCTCTTATGACGATGACATATGGAGTCATGTCATTAAAGAATGGGACGACTGGAGCAAGAGAAAAGTGGGACAGATCAAGGTCAGTTTCAAGTCGTGATTTCAATGTGAGTGTATAATCATCAATGAGCAGTGTGTCATTTGTGTGTCCCCTTCAGGTGCTGATCAGGAGGGGTGTCCCGGCTCACCTGCGGCCCGTGGTGTGGCAGCTGCTGTGTGACGCTCAGAACGTGGCCGTTTCACAGCACTACTCAGATCTGCTGAAGAGCTCCTGTCCCTCTGAGACGCTGATACACAGAGACCTGTCACGCATCCTCCCACAACACCAGCTCTTTCAGAAGCTCCGGGACGCCACTTGCCAGGAGCCACTGCTTAATGTGCTGAAGGTTAGATGAGCGAGAATATGATTATACTTATGCATTTGAGGAGTAATAGATAACACAATGTGGCTTTTATTGCAGGCTTACTCAATCTTAGACCGAGAGATTGGCTACTGCCAGGGAAGTGTGTTTATTGTAGGCCTGCTGCTCACACAGGTAATGAATTGATTTTTTTTAATCAAAATTATAGTTACATTTAATTATAGTAGTTAGTAGTCTATGAATTGAGTTGATGATCTCTCAGATGGCCGAGGAGGAGGCCTTCTGCGTTTTTGTGAGGCTGATGAAGGACTTCAGAATGAGGGAGCTCTATAGATCCAGTATGGTTGAGCTTGGCTGCTGCATTTACCAGTTTGACTCTATGATTCAGGTAAACACATATAATTCTGCTCTATTTGAAGGCACGTAATTTATTTATAAAATGTCCCAAAAACCTTGAGCTGAGTAAGCTACATAAAGCCTGTTACAAATGATCTGCTGAAGTATCTTTCCGAATTGGGAGAATTGCACATATGACAAGAACTTCTGAGTCGTAGATGTCCAGATTTGGTGTTATAGGGGATAGTGGGGTAAGCTGTGTCATGTTTTTTATTTTTATTTATTTTTTTTAACCAGTGCTGTCCTCTAAGCAATGAGAAATTTGTTAAATCCTAGATTTCAAATTATATTTTATATATAATATACAAATATAAAATAATATGAAAATGAATTAAAACAAACAAATGCATAAATAAATAAATTCACATTGTTTTATACATCGGTAATTCACCAAGATATATATGAACGATTAAAAGTTTGAGGTTATTAAGATTTTTTTAATGAAGTCTCTCATGCTCACCATGGCTGTATTTATTTGATAAAACATACAGTAAACAGTTATATTGTGAAATATTATTACAATTTAAAATAACTGTTTTCTATTTGAATATACTTTATAATGCAATTTATTTCTGTGATGGCAAAGCTGAATTTTCAGCATCATTACTCCAGTCTTCAGTGTCACATGATCCTTCAGAAATCATTCTAATATGCTGATTTACTGATCAAGAAACATTTCTTATTATTATCATCAATGTTAAAAACAGTTGTGCTGCTTAATATTTTTTTGGAATCCGCAATACCTTTTTTCCAGGATGTTTTGATGAATAGAAATCTGACAAGAACATTTGTTTTGCAATAGAAATCTTTTGTAACATTATAAATGTAATCAATGCATCCTTAGATCCTCACTGAATAAAATTATTCAAATTCCTTACAAAAAAAAATATATTACTGACCACAAACATTGAATTGTAGTGTATATAATGAAAAAAATTCCTTGGATATAAAACTAATTTTACCTGCCATGGAGAAAATTTGACTTGATTTTTAGCATAAAAGTGCTTAGCAGTGCATGGACACATGACTAAAACGGCACACAGTTTGTTTGTTTTATAGAAAAAGGGTATGACACATCTTACCCCACTCTCCCCTACAGTTCGTGGTCATCTGTTGTCTGAAGATATCTTTCTCTCTCTGATAGGAGCAGCTTCCTGAGCTTCATTCCCACTTCCAGACTCAGGGTTTTCACACCTCCATGTTCTCCTCATCCTGGTTTCTCAACATCCTCCTCTCATCTCTGCCTATCACAGCGGCCATGAGGACTTTTGATATCTTCATGTGTGAGGTACATTCAGTCACATCACAACATCCCACCATAACCCATCACTTCACACTGAATGTCATATCTCATATCTATAGGAAATAGATAAGCTAAGATGTTTAGATGAGCTAGATAAGTATTTATTATTATTTATATTCTATTAAAGTACTTGTTCATATTCTGAATTAGTTTTTATTTGTCATTTTTTGTCACATACAGCAAACATCTCCTCACTATCCGCTAGCTGCCTGTCCCCTGAACACACTGTAAAAAAACGCAGTCTCTGCAGACACCCCAGGCTCCACAAACGGCAACAAAAACAAACTGGGCTAACCCGCACCACGAAACATAACAAACTGTTCCAGCCAATAACCGACAAGAAGGATTTGGGGGGTGGGGTTTGGGGGGTTAGTGTGCGGATGAGGAGGAGGGAGGGTCGAGCTAGCCTCCGTTTTGTTTGACAATACTTTAAACGTCAAAAAGAAGTGACGTCACCCTACATCGCTTAGAGCACCTTTAACAATAACAACACTGCCACTAGCATCTAAATATGCAATTAAATGGACAATCTGAGTGATGATATATACGCATGTGTCTGTAGGGTTTGGAGATCATCTTCCGGGTTGGTTTGGCTGTGCTTCACATGAAGCAGACAGAACTCATCAAGCTCGATAAAGAGGGAATGATGAACGTAATGGAGCACTCCAAACAAACACTGCTCTGAAATACTGTCTCTTTGAATTTCTTGGTCTTCAGAGTAATTCTGTTGTTTTCAGTGCTTGCAGAATCTAGAATCATGGGAATCAAATCCTGATGGGATGATTGAAGCAGCGTATCAAATTAAATACAATTCCAGCAGAATGAAACAGTAAGCTCTTCCTTCAATTTGTGCCTAATTTTACTAGTTCTTCTAGCCTGTTACCTGGTGTATTTCACTCATTTTAGACTGAGAAAAGAGTATGCATCTATCAAGACTAAAGAGCTGGAGGATCAGGAGGAACTAAATGTGAGTGCTTGTTTGTTTCAGGTTGATTGGGACACGTTTTCCAAGTCATCTCAATGGCAAAAGTGTCCCAATCACCCTGAATTCACCCTAGTATTTCTCAGCAGTAAACAATCTGTCTTTAGGTTATGAATCGCCATTTTCAGCCACTGTTTGCACGTGCTCAGTTTTTCTCTTGCCTTTTCTCAAGGGACTTTCCTCAGAGAACAAACATTTAAAGGAGAGACTTGACATTCTGGAGAAGGTGAGTCTATTGCAGTGCCTTTATGTTAAAAAGTTATGCTAATGCATTTTTTCTAATGTTCATGTTCTTACCGTGCCGCCCTTCCAGAGGTGCTCTGAGCAACTGGTGTCGCAGATGAAGAAAGAGCTGGAGAAATCTCTGCTAAATGCAGCCAGGTCACAAAACACTTTAAAGGAGATGCAGACGAACACCTTGCAGATAGAAGAGGTCAAAGTCGAGTCAAATCTTTCATGCAAACCCGTGTTTTCCATTCATTAACATGAAGTATTAAGCACAGTTATAGAGTGCTGCAGAGATTGAATATTTTTGTAGGCCAACTCGAAAGTCACATTGGTTCCCTCAACAAAAACCCAATAGGATTTTTTTCTATTGCAGAAAATAAGCTCTGTCAGTGTCATAAGCAAAAGTTTGATTCCTGAACATCCGTTCATTGTGATAATCTTCACAAACGAATACAACTATAAGAGATTTCGAAGCCTAAATACTTCCGCCAGAAGTAAAAAGCTAACATTGCGATCACATGACTTCAACATCACCACCACTAAGCTTCCAACAACTCTTTCAGTCTTTATATATATATATATATACCCTAACCCTAACCCTATCCCTGAAAGTTTGAACACTAAACTTTCACAGTGAAACAGAATAGTTTGCAAGAGCAAATGAGGCTGTGAAAGCTATGGAACTATTCTGAGAGGAAAAAAGTCAGTCTTTTTTCCCCCATAGAATTGGACTTTATAACTCGCAATTGCGAGTTTATATCTCACAATTCTGAGAAAATATGTCAGAATTGCGAGATATAAACTCGCAATTATGTGTTATAAAGTCGGAATTGCAAGAAAAAAAGTCTGAATTCTTAGTTTTCTCTCTCGCAATTCTGACTTTATAACACGTAATTGGGACTTTATATCTCACAATTCTGACTTTATAACACGCAATTGTGACTTTATATCACGCAATTCTGACTTTATATCTCGCAATTCTGAGAAAAAAAGTCAGAATTGTGAGATAAAAAGTCGCAATTATTATTATTATTTATTTATTTAGTGGCTGAAACAAGCTTCCATAGAAAGCAGACTATAAGTGAATCTGTTCGGCGTGATGTTTAATGTCCCATACAAGCTCTGAAACATTTAACCACTTGTCTGAAACCGACTTTTTCAGGACAAATTAGTTGAAAAGTTGAAAAAACTCACAAGGGGGGTATTACTGATGTATTTTATGTCATGGAATAAAACATATTCATCAGGAAAACATCCTGAGCTTAAAGCACAGACTTTATCTCAGCCATTTAACCAAAAACCCCATTCAAAAAACTCACGGACTTCAGGACGATTAAACCAGAAGTCCTAAAATGTTTGTTTCTGGGTTTTGGCCTACAAAAATGCATCATCCCTGCAGCACTCTAATATGTATAGTGAGCTAAAGAATATTAGATATCACTATTTGCTGATGTTTAGACTGAAGTGGGTTTGTTTTAGTAATCATAAATGTGTGTGTGTGTGTGTGTGTGTGTGTGTGTGTGTGTGTGTGTGTGTGTGTGTGTGTGTGTGTGTGTGTTGTAGAGCAGCAGCACTGTGCCTGATGAGAACAGTGTGATGTATCTGCAGACGGAGCTGATCAGCTGTAGACTGCGGGAGGCAGAGGCACTCACAGGGATCAAAGAGCTGAAACAGCAAATTAAAGACCTGGTAAAGAAATGGCAGGTAACTTTGGATGGGGATAGAAAAAAAAGAGGTTATTCAGTGTTCAATATACCATAAGTAAGGTTCATCACAATGTCACCGTGTCTCTCTCAGTGGCAACAGGTGCATTGTGGAGGTCAGCAGAAGGTCAGCAGTGCACAGAATGACCTGCAGGTGGAGCTGTTGAGCACAAGACTGAAGGAAGCGCTCACCAACGCCTCGCTTAAAGAGAGCCGCCACAAACTGCTGCAGCTGCAGACAGAGGTTAAAACCCTCAGATGATCATATCTGCTGGTTTACAGCTTGATGCACTGCGATATGAGGAACAATAGAGAAAGCAACCAAAGCTTAGTTCAGGTCGCTTACTCCTGGAACTGGTGTCAAGTCAAATATAACACTACAATACACTTTGATATAAAGTCGGCATAAATCAGAAGTTGTGTTTTGCTCTCCTTTTTTGACGTATATTTGAGTGAAATGGCTTGTTGAACAAGAAAAAAATTTAGGACGGGACTTGATTTTGTCCATCGAGAATTGATTAGCTGCGTCCAAAATCGCATACTCTCTTGTACTTATTTTGAATAAGTAATTACTTCTATATAGTATGAATTTGTGTTGTACGAATGTAATCTGGACGTACTAGATCCGCCATTATGTCATTATTATGTGACCTACCAGCATCAGTTATGTTGCTTCACTAATATTCGCAAATCCTCGTCCGTGGCCTCATGGGATAGTAGTGTCCGTCGTATGCACACTTCAGAATCTCACCAGAAGAACCAGGTCATTCGGGTACTCTTTGCCTACTCTTTTATGAGTAATGTGAATTCAGTTATTTTGTCACATACTGTTGTTCGCCTACTACATAGTAGGGAAGTATTAATTTTCAGATGCAGCCATTAGATGGTTGTGGTTTGCTATGTGATGTCATGTGAGTGACAGGTTGGTGCTGCCTTTGTACAAGTAAACACATCATCAGAGAAAGAGATGAGATGCTACAAGAGTGAGGAGAGGTTAAAAAAAAACTGAGGGGAAGTGATTTTGATTAAAGTTTTTAAAAAAATGTTTTCATGTATAAAAATCATTTATAATAAATAGGCCTACTGCAAAATCAAAAAAGAAGAACATTTTTGATCTCATGGTGACTTTAAGTGAATTTATTATAGTACAATGTATATTAATATACGATAAAATATATAGTCGACTCGGCAGCTATGGTATGCATACACTGGCACGCACTACGCTGAGGGTTAATCAGCCTATTTAGAGATGAGCACTATACACTATGCACTTATACACTGAGTACTCAACCATGTAGTGTATGATGTAATTAAAGATGCAACAGATGAGCCAACCTTCCACACTTCGGCTGCATCTGAGATTCGTCGAGATTCTGAAGTGTGCATTTGATGGACACTTAACTATCACATAAGGCCACGGGAGAGGATTTGTGAATGACAGTGAAGCAACACTATAGGCCACATGATAATAACAAAATGGCAAATGTAGTATGTCCAGATTACATTCATACTATATAGAACATACTTTTTTAAAGGTCGGGAAATCTTATTCAAAATAAGATAGTAAGACGGTATGCGATTTTGGACGCAGCGGCAGTTAAGCAACGTAACTGGTAGGTCACATGATAATGACAGAATGGTGGATGTAGTAGCTACGTCCGAATTACATTCATACATATTCATACAGAACATACTTATTTAGCAGTCTTTATTTCAGTTAAGTGCATCATCCGGGTATTTAAAGTCCACCTTTTCTATTCAGAATTTTTGTCACACTAGCTAGGCCTAGCCTACTACAAAACAGCATAAAATAGTGCATAAGTACGCGAATTGGAAAGTCTCTCTCATCTATTTACTGATCTAAATTTTGAAATAATCATTTTTGAGGAGCTATAAATGCTATTAAAGTGTGAAAATTAAACTGCACTACTCAAAAGTAGCGCGCTGCTTGGGCAAAGCATTCGTGCGAGCACTGCACATCACGATCCGCTGACAGCGACGCAGATAAAGGCAACAGCGCAGTGTGAATCGCGCAATCCGTTTCGCTTCAGTCGTGCTGCGTGATAGAATGGATGACAGATCACAGTTTGTTCTTGTTGTCTTTATCTAGAAACAAAAAGAAGTTACAGCTATCAGTTTTTGCGATTTTCAAACTTGCTACAGTCAGGGTCCTAAACATAGGCTATTCCAATAACGGAAATTCGTGAGCTACAACAACGAGGAAAAGATCGCGCGCAACACGCACGCACGCGCGCTTACGCACACACACACACACACACACACACACACACACACACACACACACACACACACACACACACGTATTCGTGTTTTATGGGGACTTTCCATAGTCATAATACTTTTTATACTGTACAAACTGTACATTCTTTCCCCAACCCTACCCATAAACAGCTACCCATCACAGAAAACTTTCTGCATTTTTACATTTTCAAAAACATAACAGTATTAGGCTATTTAGCAATAAGCTGTTTTCCTACATAGGGTTCAATATGTCATGTTGGAAATGTGGTAATTTAAACCTGAAAATGGATAAAAGTTTAGGTTTTTGAAAAGTTAAAAGAAATATGAAACTGAATCAAAAATATATTTTTTAAAAATTCTATGTTAGGCCTACAAGTTTGGGATTTATCATTTCCTACTGTTTGGGATACAATTAATCCCAGTGATTAACTAGAAAAATTTAAAATGGCACTGCATGATAAAAAAGGTTATTATTTAGTTTAATAAAGTTAATTAAAACTTTTAATTCTTTACCTCATAATCATTTATTATAATAATTGCATTTGAATACAGTAAACTGAATATGGTTAATTCATTATAACTGCATTTCAATATTTCAGTATTTGTCCTCTTTCCACTTTTTCAGATATAACCCAACAACTTTTTAGTTATTATGTTAATTGTGTGTTTGTTTATTTATTTCAAATGTATAGGCCTATATATTTTCCAGTTACCAAGTTTAGAATTTAATTTGGCATTGCTATGCATCATGAGATTTCAAAATTATTCTTATCTCTGATTGGGAAACATTACAGTTTTGAAATGTCTAGGGGAGCATGAGACATGTCTCCTAAATCAGATTCTGACAAACTAAACTCTCTTACACTGTTAGTACTGCAAATCAATGTTAAACTATGTCCTCACATTAAATGTGACTCGATTCAGTCCTCTGATTTGATCTGTTTTATTATATCACTACAGGACAAAATTCACAGCGACCAGCTAAAGCGTACAGAAGCGCATATAAACAGTCAGCGAGATAATTTACAGGAGTTGACATCACAGCACCAAGATCTGCACAGCCAATTACAACAGAGCAGACAACAGTTTTCAGCTCTTCAATACAAGGTAACACCACACCTGACATCATCTGCTATTTGACAGTCTGGAGGTGTCTAATTACAGTGTCATTTAGCCTCGCTGACTTCCTTCTGGCTAAATTAATCCTGGACCACGAGCATCATTAAAGTTCTCTCACTCATCCCAGCCTTGTGTTCAAGGACTATTCTGGGTTCAGTGCAAGTTAACCTCAGTTGACGGGATTGAGAGGTGGGGCATAATGTTGATTACCACAAAAAATCATTTCTAATAAGTCCACACTTTTCTGGCTAACAGTAAGACACTTACAATGGACATGAATGGGGCCAATCATAAACATTAAAATACTCAATGTTTCATAAATGAAACCATTAAACATAAATAATATTTATTCATCAACAACACATGACTTCGTGCAAGAGTGGCCTGTCTGTTCATCACCCAAACGGCTTTGAGGGAAGCGGTATCTTCTGCTTTTTCTAGAAGCAAAGCTACGATAACATCTTTCTCACTCTCTTGGCCGAGTCTTCAGATGCTTGCGTAGTTCACACACTCAGGCCAGGCCTAAACATCACACTTGTCTATCAGCTCTTTTATGCAGAAGTGATTTTGCAAGAAAATGCCAACACTGTATCTCACTTAACAGTAATCTGAAACAAATGCTTGCTTGCATTAATGTTGCTCTGAAAGAGTTCTCTGCCAGATGGTCTAGTCTAGCGTGATGGTGGTAGACGAAAAGATTCAGATTACTTTGAATCTGATTTCAAAGCACTGAATGTTACTTCACTGCTGACATTGTTGCTTTTGTAGCAGCCTGTTTGCATCCTTTGTTGTGCTTCAGTGAAATTAAAAGGATAGTTCACCCAAAAATGTAAATGTTGTCATCATTTACTCACCCTCAAGTTGTTCCAAACCTGTGTGAGTTTCTTTCTTCTCTTGAACACAAACGAAGATTGAATTAAGCTGGGAAGCAGACAGTTGACGGTTGCCATTCCATATAAAAAATACATTATAAGTCAATGGCTACAGTCAACTGTCAGGTTTCCAGCATTCTTCAAAATATCTTCTTTTGTGCTCAGCAGAAGAAAGAAACTCATACATGTTTGGAACAACTTGAAGGTGAGTAAATGATAACAGAATTTTCATTTTTGTGTTAACTATCACTTTAAAGGTTTAAAGTCGCAATGAAATTGAGGAAGTGACACATCTTTTCTTGATGTACATCTGAGCGTAGAGGCCAGTTTACTCGGACTAAGCATGTTAACTATAAGGATAACTCTAAAGTTTTAAAAATCTTTCCAATTCTCTGAGAACAGAAAAGTCCACACCACAGCTAATAACAAAGAAGAATATCATTGGATTCACTTTCAGAACTATTTTTTCCAGCTGATGAACGATAAAAACACTGACAGCCAATCAGAATCCATCCTGCTTTAAAGAGCTAGAGCATTTGTGGCAATGTGGCAGACAAAAAAATATAGCATCTGCATATAATAAACAGAACATTATCATGCGTTGAACAAAAGGAAGCTGGAGCGCTGCTGGTATCCCTTGTATCCTCTGGTGCTCTTGGAAGGGTTGAATGTTCATAAAAATTGGAAAAAAATCCAAGTCCAGGCACTCAGTAGGTTACAAAAGTAAAAAAGCCTTTATTATTATTAGATCGAGGGCTAAACCATTAAAAAACACCAACGCGTATCGGCCCACTGGCCTTCATCAGGGTGTTGGTAACAAACAGACAAAATCAAGCAATACTTATAGTTGCATTGGTTTCAGGTGTGCCACTCTGGCACTTGCAACACAAATTTTGGCCACTAGAGGCAATGGTTCAGGTCATGTCTAATACCAGAAGTTAAATCATGCAAGTACAAAGCAAGATAAAAGATCCCACAGTGGAAAAATAGGAGTGACACCACTAAAAACATCTAGTGTACTCAACACAATACGTACCAAATGTCAATAAATGTGAAATAGGCTAGTTACCCATCATAATTGTACAGACAGGAAAAGGGGACTGCAATGGGCGCTTGTTTTGCTCCCAATTATGCTAATCTGTTTTTAGGCTTGTGGGAGGAGCGTTATATATTTTCTCAAGATAACCCTTTTAAAGATAAAATCTTGTGGTGGGGTAGATATATTGATGATGTGATTCTGATGTTCTCAGGCTTAGAACAAGAACTTGTAGACTTTCATGTTTATGTAAACAGTCTAAATGAGAACCTTAAATTTAGTCTGGACTACGACTCACACGCCATAAACTTTCTGGATCTACGGATCTCAAAGGATAATGAGGGATTCTTGCATACATCTATTTTCAGAAAAGCAACAGATCGTAATACCTTACTGCATGCAAATAGTTTTCATCCCCCATGGCTTATTGATAACATACCCTTTGGACAGATCCAGAGACTAAGGCGTATATGTGATTCAGATCAGGATTTCCAAAATCAATCTATGGATATGCAGCGCCGTTTTCGACAAAGAGGTTATCAAACACAAACTCTCATTCAAGCTCATAATAGAGCCCAATCACTTGAAAGGAAGAGCCTGCTTCAGTCTAGACCTAAAATTTTGACAACTCAGAAACCCTACTTTGTCACTAATTACAGTAAGGAGGCTATCCAGATCAAACACATTATAAAGAAAAACTGGAACATTATTGAATGTGACCCGACTCTACGGGAAGTATTCACGGAACCACCTGGGATCAGCTTTAGGAGGGCCCCCACAATTAAGGACAAGTTAGTAAGAAGTTACCTCCCTGCTCCTAAACGTGAAATTTGGCTTTGTCAACCTAAGGGTCCTTGCGGCAATTGTAATTATTGTGAGAATATGGCTAAAACTGATACATTTATGGATGTTTCCAGTAATAAGACTTACACTGTTAACAGTTTTATAAATTGCAATACCACCCACGTTGTTTATCGATTAGAGTGTACTTGTGGCTGTTTTTATGTAGGCCTCACTAAAAGGAGATTAGGAGACAGGGTAGCTGAGCATAGGTATGCCATCCGGACTGGAAACATCAATTATCCAATGGCCAAACATTATTTAGACGCTAAACATGGAAGCGATTCGACCTTACGAGTAGTGGGCATTGAGCCTGTTCGCCTTGATGCCAGAGGCGGGGATATAATCAAACGCCTTAAACAAAGGGAGACATATTGGATATTCTTTGAGGGCCACTAGTCATCCAGGTCTCAATGAAGATTTTGACCTTTCACCCTTTTTGTAATTGTTGTGTTTCAATGGGTACAGTATTTTGACTAGTCTTTGAATGCAATACCATTTTCTGTCAATGTTGTTTTAGAACCATCTTGACTATGAAATTAGAATTATGATGGGTAACTAGCCTATTTCACATTTATTGACATTTGGTACGTATTGTGTTGAGTACACTAGATGTTTTTAGTGGTGTCACTCCTATTTTTCCACTGTGGGATCTTTTATCTTGCTTTGTACTTGCATGATTTAACTTCTGGTATTAGACATGACCTGAACCATTGCCTCTAGTGGCCAAAATTTGTGTTGCAAGTGCCAGAGTGGCACACCTGAAACCAATGCAACTATAAGTATTGCTTGATTTTGTCTGTTTGTTACCAACACCCTGATGAAGGCCAGTGGGCCGATACGCGTTGGTGTTTTTTAATGGTTTAGCCCTCGATCTAATAATAATAAAGGCTTTTTTACTTTTGTAACCTACTGAGTGGCTGGACTTGGATTTTTTTCCAATTTTTATGATTATCATACGTTGGTTCGGACGATAATCAGAATAGTTATCTTTATAGTTATCGTTCCTGGTGTGAACAGGGCCTAAACAGAGTTATGACATTTTAAATAAACATTTCGAGTTAAAAAAAATTAAAAATTATACATACATATACAGTATATACGTATTTGCAATATGCAATTACATGCATTTACAAAATTGATAGGCGGAATTTTCATTTCATGCTGACTTTAAGCAGGGAAATGGATCTGCACGAAAGCACAAAGTCTGTCTCTAGCAATCATCAGATTTTCTACATTTTGATTGTCACTTACTAGCCACCTTTTACACATCTCGTCTAGCCGAGACAAATTAGTTCTCCAATAAGACCACAGACTACAAATATACTCTGCTGTCAGTGTCAGAAGCCACACAGTTAAGCTAACAGACATGCTAACGCTAATTACTGCAGCACAACAAGCCACAGAGGAACCAAAATGAAACCTCTTACTTGAAATAAAATTAGTCAAATACACGTGTCCCGATAAGCCGTCAGAGCCATGATCATGCACACATGCTGTGGAGCCAAACTTCTGCTTATTGAGAGAACATTTTCTCAAATAGCCACACAATGGCCAGGAAACTCTTAGCACCTCTCAACACGTCTGCCTTCATGTGATTTGTAGCACCCCACTGTTCAGTAGATTTACAACCAGAAACCCTGGCGTGCAGGTTCACGATGAGCATAGCTGATTACAAAGATAACGGAAGACCTCCTCCCATTGTAACCGGTAAACCGTGCGGCCTGGTTCATTATTGTCTTGCCACAAAGTATTGTCAGAAAGGTGCTAGTGAGATAAACTGCTGTTCACATGGTGCAACAAGAAGGGAATAAAGCCATCTGACAAACAAGCAGTCAGTATATAAGGATGAATCATCTGTTCTGGAAACTTAGTTTGTGATTTCCTACAGTGTTAAATAAAATGCCTATATTTTGTCAGTATTATACTGGTTTGTACATGCATAAAAATCTGCAGCCTATTCTGTTCTCGCATTCAGGGTCAGTTTTGACCCGGTGGAACATAAGCTTATTATCATGTTATTACTAGACTAATTATTATTATTATTATAGTAATTACTAGACTAATTATTATTATTATTATTTTTTTTAAATCTCAAATAATATTTGATCGACAGAAAAATAGTGTGATGCAAGAAAAACATATTTTTTATCAATATTTTTGAGAAATTTTATTTGAATATATAATTAAATTAATTTTATATGAACATATAATAATTATGCCAGTAAAATGTACACACACACACACACAATATATATATATATATATATATATATATATATATATATATATATATATATATATATTAGTGCTGTCATTCTAAAATAAAAGTTTGTTTATTTAATATGTGTGTACATAATATATTTTATGTGTGTGTGTGTGTGTATATATATATATATATATATATATATATATATATATATATATATATATATATATATACTACATATATGTACACACACACACACACACACACACACACACACACACACACATATACATATAAATATAGGCTGATTTGCCCTACATTTAACCTTTGCTCCACACTTCTTCTGGCTGTAGATCATTTGATATCGTTTCTTTTTTATGTCACTTACATTTGTTGTCTGTATATATTGTGTTTGTCTACGCATATTCATGTTCATCGACAAAATTCAGTTTTAAAAGTTTTTGCTAGATATGGGAAAGAGGCTAAATGTATTTTAAAAACTTTTTTTTAGTTTATTTTTTCCTCCTCACATTTAAAAAAGACCTGAATCCATTTTAAGGCTAAGAGCAGTTTCATGAGAAATGACTATCACACCAGATAACACACACACACACACACTTCTTTGGACATCTTTAAAAAAACAACAACTTGTTTAATACCGATAGCTGGCTTTCATTTCCAATACTATGAAGAAGTTTGATTTTGACCAAATCACCTAGAGGAACTCTCCAGTTGTTTTGATTCTGACGCATAAATTTGGCCTGAAGTTTCCTACTCTTTCCTATCTGAAGCGAACAGAATCATTGTCAGTATTTGAGGTCTGGTGAGAAACTGCAGCTATCAGATAACCTGTAGGTGCGAGCGCCCCCTCAACACCTCCTGCTCTCTGACTGATTTTCTGTGGTTTTGACGGTGGTAAGGGGAACCAGTCTGATTCAATTTGATTGATACTTATTTCTCATAATCTGTTTTATGCTGATAGCACAGTGTTTGGCTCATAAACTTGTTGTTAAAACCTATTTATGTTAGTAGAAGACTTTGAATCAGTCCTTATTGATGCAGAAATATGACGCTGTTGGGTTTAAGACTTCTTCGTGTCAGTAATTCTCACATGCATGGTTTTGAATTGAGCGATGTGTGTGGCTATAATCAATGTCTCCTTTTTTAAAGAGCTGCTAAGCCATGCGCCATCTCTGATTGAGCTCTGGTTGAGCTGTAGTCTCAAATTCAGAAATAACATTGTGGTCGTGAAAGCTTGTATACATCTCAGTCTTTCTTCTCGTAACTATCAGACAAGAGTGAACAACGCTTTGAGAACCCAGAAACCTCAAACCATTATCACAGCTGCTTCATGCAGCTATTTCAATCACGTACTCCCTAATGAGACGCGGAAAGGCTCAGCCCTAGAAAGACGAGAAAGAAATATAGACCTTAGTGTTTCTGAAGTTTTGACCTATGCTGCAGTCAAACTGTCTGTTCATGTCTGTCTTTTGGTTTCCTGTTCTTGATGTGAAGAGGAGGAGGTTTGTCACGTTTACACTCTGTGTTGACTGTGAGAGAACTACACTGTCTGTTCTTTGACTTTGCTCCACATGTGCTCTTTATACTGCCATTAGCTTTAATCTAAAGGGGTTGAAGACAGGGGACTTTCATCATCAGATCATTTCTTAGTAGACCAAAGAGCCGGAATTATTCTTATCAATATTTGCAAATCATTTATGGGCTATTTCCTGGCTTTATCAAGTTTTTGAAAATATTCATATAACATTACGATGCAAATATGAATGATTAGTCATTCCATTATTATTATTATTCATAAAAAACACCTCTAAAAAAAGAGAAAGTCTGTCACATGGCATCTGAGAGGCACTAAATCCATTACTGTACAGACTTACAACAGAATATTAAGAATTATAGGCCTATCAGATGTAAGATAACAGAAACAGAAACAAAAAAATTCACTTTTTCTGCCTAAATATGAAAGTGACGCCTTTGTCACTTTCAGCAGCAACTGTGGTCAATTCTGGTTAATTCTGTATATGCATATCTATGTAGAAACATTAGTGCTGTGTACCTTAAAGTTTAAAGTGATAGTTCACCCAAAAAAAATAAAAAATTCTGTCTCCTCATGTTGTCCCAAATCTGTATGAGTTTCTTTCTTCCTACTAAACGCAAAAGAAGATATTTTGAAGAATGTCAGAAACCAGACAGTTGACAGGCCCATAGTATTTTTTTTTTCTCCAAACTATGAAGGTCAATGGGGCCCATCAACTGTTTGGTTACCCATATTATTCAGTTTAGCAGAATAAATAAGTGAATACAGGTTTGGAACTACTTGAAGGTGAGTAAATGATGACAGACTTTTCATGTTCGGGTGAACTATCCCTTTAGGGTTAATATCATCAGCCCTTATTTGTCAGGTTTTGTGTAATGTCATGTAGTTTTTGTATAATACGGGATCGTTCTTTACAGATTCAGATCCTCTCCAAGAGTACTACGTCATTTTCTCAAACCACGCTGAGGCCTTCCACATCCGCCTCTCTGGAGCACAATGACACCTAAAAATGGACAGCAGCCTTAACGTCCCGTCAGCCTGTCTCCAGAAGCAGTGAAGATGTACTATTAAGAGCTCGAGCCACTGCTGCAGTGTCCACTATATGATCTTCACAGCTCCAGCTGTTAATCATGCTGCAACACATCGTGTCATGAGCAAAGACTCACTGTGACAGTTTTACCATTAACACTTAAAAGTGACAACAAGATTAGGCATTCTTACAAAAAAAAAAAAGGTTGTTAAATTTCTTTAGATCTTACATTCAAGGAAACATCACATAGCACTTAGAACTGTGACACTGTGAAAAAGCTTTTTAGTCATTTACACATGGTCAGCAATAAACATCTTACTACTGGATACCGGTACTGAAAACCATACAGATTGAACAACAGTGATTTCGTCAAATGAATCTGTATTTGAGTGTTTAAGCCCTGGGGTTCATCTCTTCTGTTTCAAACATATAGGGTTTATGAAACTGTCACTGTAAGTAAATGAATTAGTACACAATAAATTGCACAAATGTATTATGCACTATTATAAATCATATTTGACACTGTGATGAATGCTGTAGTAATATATATATATATATACTAAGAGAAATAATCATTTTAATTAGGCTTTTCTTTATTATTATTTTATAATAAATAATGAAATTATAATTAATATTACTTTATATACATTTCATTATTAATTATAAATAATTATATTGCATATATATATATATATATATATATATACACACACATAAAAAAAAAAAATATATACATAAAAATATTTAAAAAATATTTGGTAACACTTTATTTGTCGTTTCTATAGTAATTGTTATAAATTGTGCTTAGTTACATGCAACTAACCTAAACCACACCCTAATCCTAACCCTAACCCTATAGTGATACATGTAGTTAATTATCATTACTCAGTGCTTGAATGTATAGGCTACTTACACTGTGACACGGACACCTTAAAATAAAGTGTAACCAAATATTTTCATTTAAAATTAAATGTTCATCATAAAAGAGGTAGCCTATTCAATGAATTGCATTCTTTATGTATTTTTGAATATGCAATAACACCCTGCGTTGGCTGGGATGTTATTCCTGGAAGAGTAATTGCAGAAAACCACACCTGGGACAAATATAAAACCACCCCACACAGACAAGCCAAAAATCCTATTGTGATTTAGATCACTTTGCGCGTCTATCAGGTTAAATCGTAACATGCAGTTTATAGAATGATCATTTCTCTTTCAATTGATATAAAAATGCGTGAGGTTAGGTAGCTGCAGGCAAATGAGAATTGGGTGAAATATTTGTGACTGTGAGACATGATCAAACACGGTCGCGTTCAGGAAGTTAGCATGTGTATTTAAGGCGCGTGTTCGCGCTGCTGTAGCTGGAGACAGGCAGGTCGCGCGCAGCAGTCACATCATCTCTAGCGGAGCAGCGCAACAGGTGAGTCCTGTCCTGACTCAGACATATTACATTTAGCATCGCAGAAGTCAGGTGTCATAACTATTCAATGATTCGTTTTGGATAAAGTATACGTTATCTTTGAGGCACTGGCCGAGGTAAGCTTGAAACTTTTTTTTAACTTCTGCACGTACTTTTCTAGACCATTTTAACCAGATTGTAGCGATAGATTCACGCGTCTGTGTGCGCACAGCTGGAGGTGCGGCAACATTTTTCCTATGCACATTCACTCCAACATCTGATCTGACTGCTGGACTCGTATGGTCTGCGTGTCAGCTCAGTTTATACAAACTCTACGAGGCCTATCAATGCTGTTAAAGTGTGATTGCAGCTGCTGGCAGAACATTACGTTTCCTAATGCAGGAGTTTTCGAACTGGGGTTTAGGGGGTCTTGGGGAAACTTCAGATTAAAACAAAAATGGAAAATGGAATTTAAACTAAATCGAAAAGGTAACATTTGACAATATTACGGTCTCATTCTGCTTTCTAAAAAAATTATGAGATTTAACACCTAAATTGATTCAAGAACAGTAAAAACTATAGGCTAGGCTACTTTGTGAAAAATGCACTTCTTCTTTATTTATAATAGGCCTAATTATAGAAATCGCTCTTTTCTTTTTCACGTGCTTTAAAGATTAGTTGGTATTTCTATCGTCTCATATTTTTGCTCATTGCTTTAAGGCATAAACCTGCATTGGAAGAATATTTTTCTGAAAAGTGTTGATATCCGAATACATTAAAAGTGAATACAAATGTTTTATTGGTTTATACATAGCCTATAACGAACAGAAAAATATACATTGTCAAAAAGTAGGCAATCATAGGCCTATTTTCCAGACAATATTATTATCATTTCAAAAGACAGTTATTTAATTTTGGACGTACCAAATCTGTATAGCTATGAAAATATTTCTCATGAATGCTGAACTCTTGGACTAATCAATTGTTTGACACGTTTTATAACAATTTTCGTTGTTTTCCAAAATAATTGCGCAAGCTGAAGACATAAATGTACAGAGATCATCCAGTCAAACAAATTCTATTTAAATTATTATAAATCTATCGAATAAGCATGCAAATATTGTGCGTAACGCAGAGATCGCTAAACCGAATAGGCTAATTATGTTGTCTCATTTTCTTCCTTAATTAAATGCTAGCCTATATTATTTGAAACTAATTGTTTATTCCCTGCGCATGGAATTCGATGTTCTTAAGGTCTCGTCATCAGTTTATTAAGGACCGAAACAAAACCTATTAGTTATTGGCAATAATACCCTGGGCCCCATTTGCAGTCTGTTACTTGGAAGTGACTCGATGCTCATATATATTATGCTGACAGAGGATCAGTTTACTAAATAAGGCTTTGAGATCAAGTTGCCAAGAAGAAGCCTATAACAAAGTGCGCCTGCAGTGAGTGCAGTGCCTCGACTTCAAATCGCTTTTGCTTTATTTGGGAGGTTTTGATTGCAAAAAGGCTGCAGGATAGAGATTTGACACACACCTGCTGCTGCTGTACTGAGTTCTGTGAAGATCAGGTGCATTTTTTCACACCGGCCGAAATCCACTTTTCAGGCAGGATTGGAGAGCCGTGAGTGATTGGTGACCCTGAACCTGATAACGGAGAGTAAACATGCCGAGGTCATTTTTGGTGAAGAGCAAACGGGCGCACAGTTATCATCAACCCCGTTACCTGGACGACAACTGCATCCCAATTGAGAAACTTCTCACGTGCCAAGGTACAGTTATCAATATTAATTAAGCAATGAAAAGCGTTCATTAAAACAGCGACGGATAATGCATTGTGAATTGTATTGGGTTTAGATATTCAAACGGGGCAGATCCCCGAGAGCCCGGTGGATGTGGGTAATCATTCCCCTAAAGCCAGCATGGTGTGCACGGCGGATCATTCCTCTCAACAGTCCCCGCTGAGCTGCGAGGGCAGCGTGTGTGACCGCTCATCCGACTATGAGGACTTCTGGAGGCCCCTGTCATCCGGAACCTCTCCAGGTTGGCATGATATGATCAATACGCTATGACAACATATGTTTTTACATTGCTTTAACTCATCAAAGTTAAGCAATATATCAACTTTTTTGTAAGTCAGTTTAATGTAATTTAAGTTGAAATTACTTAAACATTAAAGTTGATTGTAGACCTACTTAAAAATGTAAGGTAGCAAGTTTATTTTTTTATTTTTACAGTGCATACTAATTTAACATGTTCTATGCAAAATACTCATTACGCTTTTGAAACATATCTCACTCTAGATCTGGATAAATGCCCGGTGCCTTCTCCAGGCGACTCGCAGCCTTTTGACTTGTCTTTCCGTCCGTATGTGTGGGCCCATTCAACATCCGAGCTCAGACATCTCATTCAATCGTGCAACCGTGTTTCTGCGGATTCAGAGACATCAAGGGGGGTGCATGAGGACATGGACAGAAGGCCGGGTGCCCATCTTCTCATTGACCCAGCACAATCCGGCCGATTTTACCAGGGTTATGGCTCTCTGAACACTAACCTGCTGGATAGTAGAGGCTTTTATGCAGACTTCAAGATTTCAACTAAAGTGGCAGAGATCGATTCTGAGTCTGATATTATGTCCACGCGACTTCAACTAAGCGGGTCGTTCAAATGCGTAAAATGCACTAAGGTACCTATAATAGGCTAAATCAACATTTCTATTATTAAGCTACATATTTATATAAACTGTTTGTCCTTAAAAAACTACGTTTCGACGCTGAAAATAAAACAAAGATTATTAGAATAGCCTACGTTTGAATATACATTTTTAGTTTTTCTACTTAAAAAGTTCACGTTCAAATTGTTGCACTCTAAAAAAATGATGGGTTGTTTCAACCCACGTTTGGGTCAAACAGGCCTATGGACAAACCCAACCATGGGTTTAACCCAACGGTTGGTTTTGTCCATATTTTACCCAAACAGGTTGAAAGAACCCAGCTAAAATTGTGAAATTTACTAGCAATTTCTGAATGAATCTTTTTTCTACACCATTTTTTTTTTTTTTTTTACTGTTATAGCTAACTGAAATAAATTAAATCATATGGTTCTTGACTCAATTTTAAAGAACTCTTAATGTCAAAAAGGTTCTATCTGCTATAAGGTAAATTTTCTTTAATTATTGCATAGTCCTACTTTTACGTTTAACGGGTTATTTAATTTCCCCCCTGTGTACGAGCATTCATACAATTGTTATAATTAAAAATTAATTAACAATTAATTAAAACTAAATCATTAAAATGATCACATGATTGGAACCCCTGACAGAACCCAAGGTTCTTTATTCAGAACTCCAGCCTTTTTAGACCAAAAGACTTTTTAAGATCACACAAAACTAAACTAAATCACGACTGTTTAAACTTACTTTTTCTAAACAGTTATGCTTTTGTGTTTAAACAGGTGTTTTCTACCCCTCATGGGTTGGAAGTTCACGTGCGACGGTCTCACAGTGGCACGAGGCCCTTCGCGTGCGATATCTGCGGAAAAACGTTCGGCCACGCGGTCAGCCTGGAGCAACATAAAGCTGTCCATTCACAAGTATGCGTGCATTCCCACAACATTTATTAATTATTACAGAATTATAAGCATGGAAAATCTTACTAATCACATTCTTTACCTACAGGAAAGGGTCTTCAGCTGCAAAATCTGCGACAAAAGTTTCAAGAGGTCGTCCACTTTGTCGACGCACCTCCTCATCCACTCGGACACCAGACCATATCCCTGTCAGTACTGCGGCAAACGATTCCACCAGAAATCAGATATGAAGAAACACACGTTCATTCATACAGGTGATTTATATTTTGATAAAAACAAAACAATATTTTATATAGGGCTAATTACAGCCGAACCGCTTGAATTACATTGCGCACGCGTTTGCAAAAATATTGTGTAATGGAATAGCTATACGATTTATCTATCAGTCAAAGTTTGTTGAGACTTAAAACCCCTTCATATATTTTCCAGGTGAAAAGCCACACAAGTGTCAGGTGTGTGGCAAAGCCTTTAGTCAGAGTTCAAACCTCATCACACACAGTAGAAAACACACAGGATTCAAGCCTTTCGGATGCGATATGTGTGGCAAAGGATTTCAGCGCAAAGTAGACCTGAGAAGACACAAAGAAACGCAGCATGGACTAAAATAATGCACACAAAAATGATTTGTTTTCCCCCTTACATCTGTTTGTTTGCACATGCATGTGACACTATGTAGAATTATAAGGTAGGCTAATGTTGTGGTTTTATGGATTAAGAAAATAACGAATTTGCTGATGTCAGAGAGATTTCCTACACAATTCCAAGTAGGCTATTTTATAACAAGCTGTGATATTTTGTTCCTGCAAAATAATTAATAAATGGACAAACAAAATACTAATTCTCAAATATTTTTTTACTTCGAAATACATACGCCTTTTAAAGGTTTAGGATAAAAATGTTACGTCATATCAATATAGGCTAAAGCGAAGTCAATGCTAAACTCATATTCTTGTGCAAGTGTGATAGTTGCAGATATAGCAATTGTTAGCAACATACCGGTCAAACAACATATCGGCTTCAAATTCACATTTGAGGTAATTTATGACGAAAACATAAATTAACCAACCACATATTCTTAATCTAAAAATATATATTTTTTTGCACTGTAGGCTATATTAGCTACTGCATTTTAAGGTTAAAATATTTTGTTTAAAAAAAGATGTTATTTTATCCTGTCTGAAGCCATACACAAGCTCCATGCATTCATCAAGCTATATTAGGCCCACCATATGGACCAAAATCCAACTGAAATTTCACTAAGAGCATTACCTTGCACTTATTTTACAATTCTTCAGACAGAACAATCCTTCAGAAACTCTTAAGAATGAAGCAATTTTTTTTAAACGGTCATGTTCTATGACGCACAACGCAATCTGAATTTGATTCATCGTCAGTCAATTTTGAGCAAGTAAATAAAATAATGAAATACATTAATATAATACTGACTAATGAAAATAAAAGGACGCATACAATCTTTGTATTAGGTAGGCTTTTATTATAAGTTCTACATGTGTGTGCTGTACATTATGTTATTGGAGCACCACAGGGTTTGAAGAGCAGCACGAGGTTGTGTAGATCTTTGTCCTCCAGTTTCAGCTCGCTCATGAGAGAGGCGATGTACTCCAACGAAGACGGACTTGCCAGCGACTCTTTCAGCAATGGTGACACTTCTGTTAACCTGAGCAAACAAACAGCTTTCAGCATCATTGGCATGTAAACAGAATCAAACTCAAGTTAGTGAGAATAAAAGATTATCTCTCTAGAGTACTTGAAACGCACAATAACTCCGCTTTCATGGAGTCATCCATCCTTAGCTCTCTCTCGAAGAGGAAAAGGGTTATTGCAACAGCTCGGATTCAACCTGTTCTACAGTTTCTGGAGTTTTATCTATTATTAAACTGCTCTGAACAAAAGCCCACAGGCCAGCGGCACACCTGACATAAGGCACAGAGGAGCGCACTTCCAAATTATTCATGAAGGGAAAATAACAGGCCCTCTGCTAAACAGATTGAAAGCCTTAAATGGGTTCTGAATGTAATGAAGATGAGCAGTCAAAGAACACAGTCTGAAACACACTGATTAGTGAATATAAAGTTATAAAACATGCAACATGTTTTAAAAAAAAAAAAGCTTTCCCATCGATAAAGAAATGGTTTGTATTCTGAAGATTACCATATTTTTAAGGAAACTGCAACTTCTCTGGGCAAAATCTAAATATTTATTTGTTGCATTATCAATAGATAATTTAATGACAAGTCTAATTAATTGTTAATCATTGGTCAATTTAATCCTGTACTTGCATGACTGAAATAGCGGTCCGAGATGCATTTGAAAGATGGCCGCCGAGGGAAATGGCTTGCAGGACTTTGGTTTAATTCACTGTTACTTGTCATTTCTGTGTAATTAATTGTGAAATTAACTAGCAATTTCTGATTGAAAATTGTTTCTAAACCAAATTGAAGTTATTATAAAAACATAGGCCTACATGTATTAATATTGGGTTAAGAAATCCCCCAGCCAGTCAATAATAAATCAGAGCCTTGTCTTTAGGACAGATCTTTAAATGGGGAGTGGTTTAAGTGTGCTTGTGTGCTGGCTCTTCAGGTGGAATATTTCCCATGCTGTTCCCGCAGCATCACGGATCCACAGCAATCAGGCCGTGATAAGAGACGGGCTTGTGTTGACACAGACAGGGAGCAGCACGGAACTCTCCTCAGAGTTAGTGGCTCTGTCGAGCATTCATAAAGCTGAGGGAAGCCATACACACCACCTGCTACCTGTACAAACATCTCTCTATATATATAATCAAATTTAAATATATTTTTTACAAGTTTGCTTTAACAATATCATGAATTATTAATTCGTTTTCTGGTGAGTCACAGCACATGACATTTTACAACCTGAACTAACCTTGCCATGCCATAAAAAGGTCAAATGATCTGATATTTTGAGACTTTTTGACCTCGACACAGTCACGAGGGTCTGCAGGGATCCTCTCTATAATATTTTGATTTCCATTGAGTTTTATTTTTCTGTCTGCATGTCAGTCACATCATATGACTATGGTTTAGCATACAAACATTTTTTACGTTATTTTTTTATATCTCTAAGAAATCATAATATAATATTAAGCCGAACCATAGGTAAAACATTGATTAATGCAACAATAATTAAAACATTTGTTAAAGTATTAATTCATTTTTGTTAATTTTAGTTAATAAAACTACAACTGTTCATTGTCAGTTCGTGTTATCTCAGGTCCGTAAAGGGATAGTTCATCCAAATATGAAAATTCGCCTTTATTTACTCTCCCTCAAGTCATTCTAGGTGTATACGACATTCTTCTTTCAGACGAATACAATCGGAGTTATATTAAAAATGTCCTGGCTCTTCCAAGCTTTATAATGGCAGTGAATGGCTGTTTCTGTTTTGAAGTCCATAAAAGTGCATCTATCCATCATAAAAGTGCTCCACACTGCTCCGGGGGGTTAATAGAGGCCTTCTGAATCGAAGCGATGTGTTTGTGTAAGGAAAATATTCATATTTAAAACTTTATAAAGTAAAATAACTAGCTTCCGGCCAAACAAACATATGGATTTGACTTAAGTGTAAAGCACAACTTCTGCGAGTAATGCGACGCACTGCTGATATTTATGCTACGCCATGACGCACTACGCTACTTCCGACGTCACAAGTTGCGCATTAGGCGTAAGTAGACTGCGTTTGGCCGGAAGCTAGAATTGTACTTTGTAACGTGTTAAATATTAATATTTTTCTTATACAAACTCATCGCTTCACTTCAGAAGACCTTTATTAACCCCCCCAGAGCCGTGTGGAGCACTTTTATGATGGATAGATGCACTTTTATGGTCAAAACAGAAACAGCAATTTACTGCCATTATAAAGCTTGTAAAAGCCAGGACATTTTTTCATATAACTCCGATTGTATTCGTCTGAAAGAAGAATGTCATATACACCTAGGATGGCTTCAGGGTGAGTAAATCATGGGCTAATTTTCATTTTTTGGTGAACTGTCCCTTTAAAATAATATAAACGGATACAACTTTTAAATTTAATAATGTATTAGAAAATGTTTAGAAATATTTTTCATTGTTAGTTTATGTTAACCAATATAGTTAACTAATGTTAACACATGTAATGGTCCTACGTGTGCACATGCATGTTTTTACATTTTACTTGCATATTTAAAAATACCTGTATGCAATTACAGCTTAAACCTACCCATAGCCCCAATCCTGTCCCTAACCGTACCCGTATTCACCTCAATAGCAGCAAAAGTGTTCTGCAATGCAACATTCTTTTTTAATACAAGTAAAGACACCTAATATAAAGTGTGACCAATGTAAACTTATTGTAAAGTCTTACCACTACTTATATATGTATATATATATATATATCATTTTTTTCCGTGACACACAGGAAAAGATCTCACACAATTAGAAACTCCAGAATCAATCCTCAATAGAAGCACAAATCTTTATAAAGTAGACAAATATTAACTTGGAGCAAAAACAAATGCACACAAATCATACACACACTCTAGTGGACATAAATCACTTGCGTCTTATGACTTTACATAGTGTGTTCCCGAAGAGAAAACAATGCTCCCTGATTTCCTCAGTCCTGTTCCCGTCCGCTCTTGTTAAAGCCAGGCCCTCCAGCTGTTGATCCGTCTACCACATACTTTCACTGTCAGAGCACAGCAGGCCAGCGAGGAGCCATAAAGCCCCAATCAACAGCCGTCATCAGATAAACCCACAGCATTATCTGCAGTTGCAATAATCTGAGCCTTTATACGAGCACGGTCGTGCTGGACTCTCATGGCAAATACCAACACATGTGGCACTTTCCCATGCATGAGCAAAGCCAAGCATTAGTAGATAATTAGCTAAAAGCAATCTAAAGATCTGTTTGACATCTGAAAGATACCAAATATATTAAGACCCGACTCTGGTTGGAAGCAATCTGGACAATGGGTATGATGAGCCAGAAACCACCCAGCAACTTCAGAAAATAATGTATTGAATGTTTATTTGATACTTACACTGACAGAAGAACGACGGTGATTAAAGTCCATTCTGGGCTCTGGTGAATGATATTTGTGTTTGTAAACCTGGAACAAAAGGACAACGTTAGCAAAAGTGCACTTAAATGCCATACAATTTTGAATGCGCATTGATGTCAGTCATAACGACTTGCAAAATAATGGGCAATAAGTGCAATATTAAAGTCAAACTGCTTTAATGGGTATCATGGTTTTGAAGCTGCTCAGATTTAGTGGCCCTCAACAGGAGAGACATAATTCCTGGAAGCAGGTTCAATCCAAGGGTCAAGTGACCCTTCAGAGGCATGCTAAATCATCTTCATAGTGTGACACACTACTTCCTGTTGACAACACCTCTATGGCCAATCACAATTTATGGGCCATGAAACTCAAAATGTCATGACTCAGGTCAAAAAGGTCTACAGAGCGTCTGATAGGCAGACATAAACACTGATTTGACCCTGTTGTACGCAATTTTTTTAATGTTTTTGCAAGAAGTCTCTTATGCTCCATTTATTTGAACAAAAATACAGTAAAAACAGTAATATTGTGAAATATTATTGCAATTTAAAATAATTGTTTTCTATTTGAATATATTTTAAAATGTAATTTATTCCTGATGCAAAGCTGAATTTTCAGCATCAATACTCCAGTCGTCTTCATTGTCACATGATCCTTCAGAAATCATTCTAATATGATCTGATTTGATACTCAAGAAATAATTTTGATCATAAAAGAACAGCATTTATTTGAAATGGAAATATTTTGCAACATTATAAATGTCTTTACTGTTACATCAATTTAATGCATCCTTGATGAATAGAAAATCTTAATTTTGAACAGTGTTTATAATACAGACAGTATATCAGTCTGTTTGAAAACACAGAGTCTTCACTCTTCATCTAGTGTGCGATGCGACTTACCTGAATGTCCTGACCAGATTATTTATGTTATTGATGACATCACTTATTGTTAGACACAGGGGTCCCACAACATCTCTCAAGCTTTGGGAAGACACAAGAAAGGTTATGTTAAATAACAAAATGCAAGAAGACATTGCAAAATGCAGGGTGTGTTTGACAGAAAAGCAGGTCACCATTTATACAGATTTCAAACAGGTCAAATACATTATTACGGTGACCAAATCAACGTACAGTTGTGTCTAAAGCAGCTGGAATGACAAACCATTGCTGAACACTGACCTCCGGCTGAGTTTCTCCACAACAATGCGTTTCTGAATCAGGTGCTGTGCATGAGAATCAACCAAAGGCAGAGGAGGGTCCTTGTCCTTCCCACTGTCCTGGAGGCCCATAAGAAAAAGATTTCATGTCAATCAAGAATGCAACATGCAGAAATGAATGAGAGATGCTGCCAGGTGTCAGGAAGATTATGCTAGAATGAAGCACCCACAACAGGACAGTCAGAGTAACTGCAGGTTTAGAGTTCAGAATGAGAGGCCAGAAAATGCATCTGGATGCTTAAAGGGTTAGTTCGCCCATTTAAGACATGAAGTTGTATGCAATCCTTACCAGCACTATAGAGCATACACACTGACCCACTCTGTAGTCACCTCCCTGGTCAGAGTTCTGGCCGCTGGAAGTTTTTCAAGAAAGTACTCCCGGTTACTTTCCGGGGACTCAAAACTGTGCGTTTTTACGTGAAAAAATTATTTGCGCTTCAAAGCTTGATTAATTTACCACACAAAAAACACGCCAGACAAAATTCATAACTCAGTTTTAATCAGCACTATTTTCTTTCCATTTCTATCAATCCGCGCTGCTGGCACGTTCCGATCAGCTGTTGATAGCGCTAATTGTGTGTTCAATCAAATAGTTTTCTCAGCAAATTGTACCTATATCCCTAAAAAAAAATTTTTTTATATTAGACATCTTTTCATGTGTTTTCCACTGGAGTCTACATCAGCTTGTTTACCGTACAGTTTAGACATGGGATCATAAAGTTAGTAAATAGAGCTTACCCGTGGTACTGGTACAGCAAAACTCTTTAAAATCTGTTTTTTTTCTTTTTCCTCCTTGGTTCAGTAGCACCTCAATGCAGTACATGAGATCCACTGGGAGGAGTCGGATCAAGATCCATGGGGTGGAGATGGGTAGGATTAGGGTTGGGTTTAGGGATCAGGGGGCGGAGTTGGGTAGGTTTAGGTGTATGTAAGGTGGGAGGAGTCGGATCTGGATCCGACTCCTCCCCGTAGATTTCATGTTCCGCAGTGAGAACCATCTCCCTTGGTTGGGGATGTAATCGTCTTCGCTGAAGTGAGCACTGCACACACGATAATCCTTGATTCTGGATATTTTAGCTCCCGCAGAGTAGCCGATGGCAACCAGCCAAAGCTGTCTCATAGCTATATCCGAAACAGGAAAACGATGGAATCTGAACGGTGATCCCGGCACATTCTTGTGGTCACAGCCTGGGAATTTACAAGTTCGCACCATTGTTCATTTTCTACTTTTTACGTCGTTGTCAATCGATTGTGTAAACACTATGGAACAGCTGATCGGAACGTGCGCACTGTTGACGTTGCCAGCAGCGCGGATTGATAGAAATGGATAGAAAATAGTGCTGATTAAAACTGATTTATGAATTTTGTCTGGCGTGTTTTTTGTGTGGTAAATTAATCCAGCTTTGAAGCGCAAATAATTTTTTCACGTAAAAACGCACAGTTTTGAGGCCCCGGAAAGTAACCGGGAGTACTTTCTTGAAAAACTTCCAGCGGCCAGAACTCTGACCAGGGAGGTGACTACAGAGTGGGTCAGTGTGTATGCTCTATAGTGCTGGTAAGGATTGCATACAACTTCATGTCTTAAATGGGCGAACTAACCCTTTAAGTATGACAAAAGTATTAATGCCATTGCTTTAGATATAAAATCAAGCAGTATTTTAAAAGAAGAAAACATTGATACAAAAAAAAAAAAGTCATAAAACCTTTGTCAGGTCATGAAATAAAATAACCGATATACGGTTAAAAAAAGAAAGAAAATAAAAAAGGTATTAGTGGTTGTCAAACATTAGTAGGTGGATCATGTTCATAGTTAATGTGAACTACATGTGTGTACTTGAGGAATAAACTAACAGCTAATTGAAATAAAGCTGAAATAAATTAAAATAGAAGTATTAGGTGAATAACTAAAATTAGATATGTGGCAACTAGCTGAAATATGTTTAAGTTGAAGTACGAAATTTACTAACTGAATTAAACCTTAAAAAATTGTTTTTTTTTTAAACAAAAACTAATAAAATAACAAAATCACATAATAAATGACTAAAATTAAAACTTAGCCATTATATTGTCTGTGCAAGTATAAGTCTAGAAGGGTAGCTTAAAAGTGAAAATGTGAAAGGCAAATCATTCGGTTCTCACCCGTGTATCTCCAGACTCTTTGACTGTATCCGTCTTAAGCTCTTCAGGCAGAACACACACTCCTTCATAAAACTCCCTCACTCTCAGCTCCAGCGACGCAGTTTCTTTCCACAGTGTCTCAATATCAGGAGCAGGAGCTGTGGGTGTGAAAGAACTTCCACTGTCCTGTCTCAAGCCCACCTCCACCTCATCCAGGTCATCTTCGTCCAGTTCCTCCGCCTCCTGTGCTGTAGACTCAGTTCCTGAAACATATTCAGGCCCATAAAGAAACTTCATAGTTTCCTCAGTTCTCCACTCCGTAAAGGTTTGTCGTAGGCGCTCTAGCAGGCACAGATTGACGGCTGTAGGGGTTGTTTTAGCGCTGTTGTGATCCTTCAACAATCCTTTGAGGCCTGCAGCTCCTCTCTTACTCATGCCCACCTGAGTGATGTTCAGAACACCAGAGGCAATCTCAGGCTGTGAAGGGAAGTTAGTTGCAGCATCCTTCAGACTACACTGATTCAAAAGCTCCAGAGTGCCTTTAATATCAGATTCTGCAGATGTGGGTTTATCCAGTTTAGGTAGGCAGTCGGTTGGGTCTTTCTGTGGTTGAGGAGTTTGTGAAGATCCACTTTCATCATTATTTTCTCTTTGTGAAGGTTCAGGATGTGCATATTGCATAATTTCAGCACTGGACTCACCCTCACTCGCTCCATCCCTCTTTGGCAGCTTTCCCCAGTGAACCCGTGCTTGTTTACTCTGTCTGGGCACCACACTGGAGACAAAGTCTTGCTCAATGTCGCTGTTGTCACTCTGGCTGAAGGGAGGAGAGTCTTTGCAAGACTCAGGAATGTCTGTGACGGGATTCTCAATGTCGGCTTTTTTTAAAGGCTTGTCTACCAACTTTATCTCCTGTCCGGAGCTGCCGCTGTGCACAGGTGAGAATAAACTTTCAGTCAATTTATACAACTATAAACTACTCATTCAGAAGGTTATTCCACTGCAAAACATCTACTAAACAATGACATTTCTCTAAGACAAAGAGCATGTACAGACCCGTCTCCTTCTTTCATCAGCTTAACCTCAGGAGGCCTTTTATGGAAAAGAAAGAAACATTTTTTATTTTTAGAAATAAAATGCTAAACATCGTTACATTATTAAAAATACAGTTTAATTAAAATTAGTATTGTTAAATAAACTACTGTTCAAAAGTTTGGGTATGACTTTTTAATTAGAAGAGAGAAATACATTTATTAAGCAAGGACATATTAAATTGAACAGAAGTTATAACAAATATTTCCATGTCAAATAAATGCTGTTCTTTTGAATTTTCTATTCATCAAAGACTGCTGAATTATTTTTATCAGTTTTCAGCAAATTATTATACACTACAACAGTTTTCAACATTGATAATCAGAAATGTTTCTTGAGCATTAAATCAGCATATTAGAATGATTTCTGAAGGATCATGTGACACTAAAGACTGGAGTAATGATGCTGAAAATTCAGCTTTGATCACAGGAATAAATTATATTTTAAAATATATTAGGCTAAATTAGAAAACAGTAATTTAAAATCATAATAATCTTTCACAATATTACTATTTTACTGTATTTTTAATCAAACAAATGCAGCCTTGGTGTGCATAAGCGACTTCTTTCAGACCCCAAACTTTTGAATTGCAATTAATAAATTACAATTTAATATTACATATAAACGATCAATGCAATTTAATATTACATATAAAATAAATTATATTCTTTTTTATAACTGTATGATTAAGAATTCAGTTTTATGATTGAACAATTTGAATTATATGATTAAACATTTCGATTTTAATAATAAATTAAATGTTTACTTAATTATAATGAATTGGATTGACAGATACACTACCTCTCCTCCTTTCTGAGCCAAAGTGGAGTTTTTGATATCTGGAACTCAAAACATTTGGAGGCTTTGTAGCAGAAATTACAACAAAAGCACTGAAAAATAAAGAAAAAACAATAGAAAATTATGAAGAACTGGTCAGCTTAATCTCTAAATACATTTTAGGAGAGCGATGGAAATAAATCATACCTTGCGCTCTGTAATATCATAGACTCTATTAGTTTTGGTGGATATTTTAAACTGTTGAGTGGGCACCTGAAATTAATAAACTCGAATTAGACAGAAAGAAGCAACAAAATGTGTCAAATAAAAAATAACTTGTGTAATTCCAAGAAGGGTTCTTACATTGGTTAGTTTATTTGGACACACAGGGTATCCACACTGTTTGGCAATGGACCGCTCTTCCACTGTGTCTTTGTAATTGGTAGAAGTGATGTACCATGCCTGCAGCAGAAGATGACAGGACATTCTTTTTGGAGCACAACCCACAACTACTTAAACCTCCAGCTAAACTGTATAAAGAGGCTAAACATGTAAGTTACACAGTCGATGAGGAACTGCTCTGTCACGTTGTCTTCTTCCACCAAGCGCTCGACCACCTGCAGGGCTCTGCGCTGCAACTCCAGCTTCTGTCTGAGCGCCTCTTTAATGGCTTCCCTCCTGCAAACAACACTTTATATAACTCACGTCATTTTAATAGTTACTTAAAAATATTGTTATTCAAAAATAGGGGTGTAACGATACCCTCATGTTAAGATTCAAAACATATCACGATACTGAACTCACTATATGATGTTATTGCGCTACTCCAAGACATATGGTAAAAGGTTTACAAAAAATATAATGTTGATTAAAATGCTAAATTTGGCTATTACATTGTGGGTGTAAATTAATAGGCTTGGACTTGGTGCTGGTAACCCAATGCACAGGACAATAGTGACACCAGAATAAAAATATTCATGATTCTGAAGCTGAAAATACAGAATTATTTTAGACGAATATGCTTGGACTCAAGTCACTGACTATATTTATTTAAAATAATGTAGGGCACTTTTTTACTGGTAATATAAACATTTGGCATTATCAGGACCTACAAATACACCCATTGCATTATTATGCATTATATATTGTAGTTTAATGTAGTAACGTTACTGACACTAAAACTCTGTGTGAGAATTTTTTCTCACACAGTAATTTTAATTTTGGGTGGACTATACACAAAACAAATAGTCACAATCCAAAATACATATTGTTGCATTTTTGTATTGCGATATATTGTGACACGACATATTACACTCCTAGTCAAAAACATAGTTCAACTTAAGTAGACAGCACCTTCTCGCCTCATACGCTGCTGAAATCGCTTCGGCTCCCTTTCCACCTAAAATTCAAATGAAGCGGACAAATATTGTTAAAGTTTAAAACTAACAGCTTTGAGGGCAAATCCCATGTAGCTCCATATATCCACCAACCTTTCTTTTTGGATTTTGAGGAGCTACTCTCTCCCGTCACCTCACCGGCTTCCATGCTTGTTTTCCCAAAACAAAACTTTTTCCGCCTACGTCACAGGACTACGGCAAGCCGCCAGTGACACGCTTTATTCCGCTGCAGTTTCCAAACATGAGGCGCTGCGTATTGAAAGTATAGCTGTAAGTGAGCGCGCATTTGCAGTTTGTATCTTTTTTAGTAGATGTATATCTTATTAGCAAAATAAACCAGCAGCCATGCCTGTACAAAGCTACGCGAACGCATAATCTGATTATAGAGCTTATTTAGTGAACGCCAGTCGAGATTTTAGCTATCTTGCTAATGACTACAAGAACCGGTTTATATCCATAACTTACAGACTCTCTCTCTGACGAAGAGTGAGGTCTATTTATGAATATTTTCTTTGTTATATGGATATTTTCTGCTTTGTTTGCTGATGATAATAATTAGAGCTGTGTGTGACAACCAGCTGCTCTTTATGAAGCTGTCATGATTGATGACTACGTCAATGCTCTATTGTCTTTACACCACATCGTTATCATGCATAATATTAATATCATAACTTTTTTTCTATACAGAAATCTTTGATGACAGAAGACGTTTTGGACCATCAGGATGGCTCTAGAACAGCTCAGTGATGTAGTCCAGAGATGTGTAAGTGTCTAGATATGTGCTACTGTACATTGACAATGTGTCACCTACCATTAGTCACGTGACGTGTGCATTCACTTTTCCTTTAGCAAGCAATCAAGGATGAAAGCTACTCATCGCAGGACTATGATATATTCCTCACTGCTGGAAGAACCTGTATAGAACAAGGCGACAGTGCTCAAGTTCTCAGTATCCTAGTCGATGAGAAGAACAAGGTGAGTTGGACAGCATCTAGTGCACTTTCATCTATGGAGAAGGACAAATTCAGGAATGTTTTTCCTCGTTTTACTCAAGAGCATAGTGAGATGCATGGGCTGGAATCTGCTGGGACCTCTGGTACAGATGCTCCTGAAGAAGGAGGACAAAAACCTTCCCCACTGCCATGCCATCCTGTCGCATCTGCTGGAGGTTGTTTATGTCTTGTTCTTAAACCATTTCCATGCTGCTTTCAGTTGTTCATGGTATTGTTTTGTGAAACAGGTTTGCAGTCCTAAAGAGCTGCTGGTGGGTTTGTTGGAGCAGGTGGAGGAGGCTGACTCTGCCTCCATTGCTGAGACGCTTACTCTTCTCCTCAAGCCTTTACAAACAGGTTCCTCTTCTCTTAGTCACCGAATCATAAGCACTGAAATGTTGATGTATTGTTGACGTCAGTGAACTGCTGATAGCCTAAATGTTTCAGATTTTTAATCTACACTACTGTTCAAAATGTTTTGATTAAGGCTGCATTTATTTGAACAATACAGTAAAAGAATACAGTAAAAACAGTAATATTGTGAAATATTATTCATAATATAACTTTTTTTTAAAATATATTTTAAAAAGTAATTTATTCCTGTGATGGCAAAGCTGAATTTTCAGCACCCATTACTCATTATTTGAAATAAGATCTTTATGTAACATTATGCATGTATTTAGTGTAAATTTTGATCAATTTAATGTAGGTATGTCTTGGAAATATGAAAAATTATGCAATGCGACGGTCTGCAACACGCATACACAGCATTATTTGCATAGCGCATAAACATTGTATCGAACATTTATCAAACTTTTGTTTTCATTTTATTGGGGAAGGTTATATCATAATCATTGCTATCGTTTTATCCCAAAGCCCCAATTTAGTGTGTCCTTTCTGGATAAAGTATCTTAAAAAAACGTACTGACCCCAATGTTTTAAACGGTACTGTAGGTAAACTCGCTTCAACTGACTACTAAGTTGTTTTCCGACCATCCTGACTCATGCATACTGTATTCTGATGTACTCATAAGACTCTTCCATGTGACTCTGATGATTCTGAATGGATCCTTAATGAACCAGATCCTGTTTTTGCCCCTGATATGTCCTGAACCTGTCAGTGCTGCTGAGGCTGGGCATGAAGAAGGCCTCGTCTGTGGGCATGGCTCTCTCCACGCTGCTCAGCCAGGTGGCCAGACTGCCGGTGCCCGTCACCAAAGAGCAGGAGGAGGATGATGTTTTCGGCTTGTGCTGCTGCTGCACTGCTCTTCTGCAGTTTGTGAAGCCCTTTGTTGAAGAGATCAAGGAGATCGTCAAGGACAACAACAGAATATCCAAGGACAATGAGCTCAGAGTGGAACTGCTCAAGTTGTAGGTTTTATAAGTGTAGCCTTTACCCCAAATTAAGGATATATCGACATAATTTCAGTTATCGGTATTGGTCAGCATTGGATATTTAATTGTTGATACTCATTTCCTCGATTTTTACATTTAGATTACCTTCGCTGCTTTCTAGACTCCAACACTTGATTAGTTAATCCTTAAAAACACTAATAATGTAATATAACACTGTTAAATGTAATCTTTAGCAAAATATCAACGTTAGAGCTATAATAGTGTGATGCGCAGATTTATTTAAAACAATTGATTTTTTTTAGGGTTACAGTTCATAATTTGTAGACAATATAACAAAGTGTTTTAATATGGGCAATTTATGTATTGTATTTTTTGTTCAGCTGTATGAAGAGTTTAAGTGAGCCTTTGCTGGAGGTGCAGTTGAAAGATCCAGACACACTCCAGAAATCCCCTCTGAGAGACTTTGCTACTGAGATACTGGTATAATATTGCATGAACTTTCTTAACTCTTGCATTCCTTTATTGCATGAAGTGTTTTGAAACTTACACTGTCATTCAAACGTTTGTGGTCAGTGAGATTTTTTAGTTTTTTTAAAGAAATGTATTATTTTTTTTAATTTAAAAGTAACAGTAAAGACATTTATAATGTTACAAAAAAAAATGTATCACAGAAATATCCCACAAAAATATCAAGCAGTTTTCATCATTTGATTATAATAAGAAATGTTTCTTGAGCATCAAATCATCATATTAGAGTGATTTCTGAAAGATCATGTGACTGAAGACTGGAGTAATGATGCTGAAAAATTCAGCTTTACCATCACAGGAGTTAATTTCATTTGAACATATATTCAAATAAAAAACAGTTGTTTTAAATTGTAATAATATTTCACAATATTACTGCTTTTACTGTATTTTTAATCAAATAAATGCAGCCTTGGTGAGCTTAAATGACTTAATCTTACTGAAATCAAACTTTTGAACGATAGTCTAATAAAATTGCATCAAATAGCATAATATTAAATCTAGAGGCACCTGCTAATGCATTTCAAAACTACTGCCTTGATATACCTTTTCATACTTAATCTGCATTACGTTCCATGTTTACAGATCATTTTGTCAGATATTGGGGAGTCACTCCCTAATTTGTTGAGTCGTAATGTGCTGAAGAGAAGGGAGGTCCCGGGCTTTCTGGAAGAGGAGGTCAGATACCCAAAGGAGTCGCTGGCCTGCATGTGTCACCTGCTCTTTGTGAATCATATAGCTGTGGACATCTTTCCAGCGGTCCTCAGGTGAAGAGAGAAGCAGCTGATCATGATTTACCTACAGATAAACCCTCATGTCAATTTGTGCTGACATTTCTTTGCATGTTTTTTCAGTTCGGTATTTGTTCTTCAGTGCAACATGGAATATATCGAGCTGCTGTTAAGCAGGTACTTATGAAGTTATGACCATGAATCTGAATATTTGTATGAGAGTCTTTTGACACACAGGATTTCACTCTACTGTTTTGATCTTCTTTTATAGAACTGAAGGATCCCGTCTGCAGAAAGGATTGGTAAGAGTGTTCATCACAACCTTCAAACCGTACCACATTGTATTTATGTTTTATGCATAGATTTATTACAGCCTATTTGTTACACTTTATTTTAAGGTGTAATTTTATGTTTATGTACTGAGTAATATTAATTGACAACATGTACTTACTATTGGGTTTGGAATAGGATTTGATTTTGGCCTGGAAAACCCTTGAAAACAGCCATATTTATGAAAAGGTTCTTGAAAAGTCAATATATGTGAAATTAGTGTTTAATTTTATTGCTAAAACAATCTTTTCACGCAAAATGAACACTGCAGCCCGTCTGATATAGAGCCATTTCGCATGGCTATAAGCATGATATTGCTCATATAAATTTCCAAGTATATGATACAGCTTTCATTCTTCAGGTCAATCATATATTCATGAGGGAAAAAAATCTTTTTGAATAAAGGATATCTTTGTCATAGTGTCCTTTCAAAGGTTAAAGTTACCACAGTCATTGCATGCGCTGCACTTGAATTGTACCATTTTGTTTTATTCATTTATTTTTTATTGATCTATTTACCTTCTTTTTAGAAGTTGAAAGATAATAAAGATATTGTTTGATAAGTGATGAGTGAGATATCTACTGTAGTCCTTGTAAACCAAAAAAGTAGTGCTTGAAAAGTTCATTACATTTTGCAGTATTTGTATGAACCCTGGTAAGTACATGTAACATGTAACAAGGACACTAAAATAAAGTGTTACCACCTATTTTAATATTCCTTTAATTCTTTCATCATAGGAACTGTATGAAAAAAGTCTTGTCAGAGTTGAAGATAACAGTCTACCAGTAGATCTTTTGGAGCTGAAGACATTTTTCAGTGTTCCACAGGTAAAAATTATGCTGTAACAATCGTTTTGTGTGTGATGTAGGTGAGGTCTTGTTCTAAGACTTTCTGTTTTCTGTCTAGAATTTGGTTAAAGTTATGACGTTGTGTCCAGACCAGACTTTGGTAAGTGAGATGATCTGATCTGTTGTTTATATGTTTGTGTTGTATAATATTTGTTATCATTATTCATTTTGATTTGTGTTCACCACAGAGAACTAAAGGACTTAAAGTGTTTCAGCTGAGTATTGACAAATTCAGCACAGAGGCCAAATACAAGTTCTTCAGGTACGCCCTCCTTCTGATATTTAAACATGAAAACTTCTCACTTGGTTCAATACAACCTTCACAACTAGGGATGTGCCTGAAACCGAATACCTTATTCAGAAGGTCACTCATAATGGCTTTAAAAAGAATAACAAAATTCTACTAAATAGTAGGATAAAAATATTCTGCAAGCACAGTCGCTCCTCGAGTTTGCTGGTTAACAGGTGAGCCAGGGAATTGTATAGCACGATATTATACATAAACATCTGAAATCACTACGCAATAGTGTGTGAAGTGAATGTGTGTAAACTTTATGAATGAAATGAGTGGAGCATGATCGCAAATCTAATAGAGTTAGATTTAATAGAGTTCTAGTAGAGTTCTAATAGAGAATCTAACAGAGTTAGAGTTAGATAGAGTTAGACCGTCCCCCCCCCCCGATTAATAGAGAAATAATTCACAGATCAATCAATTCTCAAAATCATCAGTAGTTGCCGCCCTAATAGCAACTTTATATTAAGTTTATATCTAACAATTCCACGTTAAATGTCACAATGTGCTTAATTGTAATTCATTTAGCAGATGCTTTTATCCAAAGTGATGAACACAACAAGCGATTCCTCTTAAAGAGGCTATAAACACGAGAAATGCTAGTAATACAAAGAAACTTTTTCCTATTTTAGTCTTTATCTGGCATACACTGAGATATCTGAGGTGGAAACGGGTTTCCATTGAAACAACATAACATGTAGACAGCTTAGCTGATGATATTAGTGTTATTAGATACTTTCATTTATGGCGTTCCTCCATTTTAGAGTCATGTTGAATACAAGTCACCACGCAGGGGTGGAGGGATACATTATCAAGAATATCAAGAATCAGATTGACTTTTCCCTCAAGGTAAGAGAAGTCATGATATCATGTCATTTGGTTCCATTTATATTGTTTTTATTGCACCTCCATTTTTTTTTTTTTTTTCATTTTTAGCCATGTAATGGTAATGAATGGTTCCTGGGTAAACATCTGCTGCCTCTGCTGCGGCTAGTGTTGTGTCTCCCACACGGACCGGAAACAGACCTGCTGCAGAACTTAGACAGGTGAGAGCTCCGTCTTACCGCCACAGCGCTTGCTTCAGTTGCAGTCGTTTGACTTGACCAAACCGCTGTTCATATCAAATAGGATCATGGAATCACTGAACCTCCTGAGATACATGCTCATCCGAGATAAAGAATGGGAGAATGAGGTAAGGGTGAACCATCTTCACATGACTCTACATCAGTGGTGCAAGCAGGGGGCTTAAAATAAGCTAAAACAACTAAACACTGACATTGTATTTCTGTTTAATTCGTTCCCTCTACGACTGTAATTTCTTTTTGTTTCACAAACCTGTATATATGAGGGAATTTTAAAAGTGTGATTTGTAGAACTGAAAAGTGGTGGAAATTAATAAAATCTTTAAAAGTATTGGATTTGTTTTGTTGTATTTTAAATATAATTTTTCTAGTTATGTCAAGCTCTAAAAAAATATTATCTAAGAGTGCATTTGGTACTCAAAAAAACAAAAACAAACTATGGGTGCTCCAGAAAGGGTACAAGATACAAAAATATATTAGTGGATGTTTCCTCGCAAAATGAGAGCATACATCCACGTCCGGGCACTCACACAGATTTTATTTATAAAAAAATAGTTTAATATATTATTATTATTTTTTAATTATTAATCATTTTTTAATTGATGCAAGTTACTGGATGCTCTAAAATATTTTTGGGGGGTTGAAATTGCTGAGCATTGTTATTTTTGAATCGCTGAGATTTTAGTTTTTATTAATGATTAATTATTCAAAAATAAATATTATTATTTCTTTATCCTATATAGTTAAAGTTTTAGGAATTTTGTTGTTGTTTCTGTAATTTAATTAGATGTTTATTATGTCTATATAGTTCAAATATAGTTTTAGTTTTTGTTAATTTATTAAATCATGATTTTCATAAATGAAAATGAGAAACGTTGGCAACTAGCTGAAATAAAGTTTTTTTTATATTTTATTTCAGTTCAAGTTCGTTAAAGTAATGATTTAAAAAAAAAATGGTTTTACTTAACTGTAATAATAACCCTGTTGCTGATAAATTACTATTTGTGAGTATAAAAACGCAATAACAAAAGAAATAAGTAATTTAAATTAATTCATAAGTAGAAATATGATAAGGAAATTGAATTACTTTATTTTTAACAACATCAACAATAAAATTTTTATTATTATTATTATTATTTTAATATATTGCCACTACTAGTTTCTGTATATATGTATATATATATATATATATATATATATATTTTTTTTTTTATCTGTTTAGACAGGAATTTGGACGGAGCTTTATAAGATTGAGGACAACTATCTGAAGCCAATACGGACCGGTCTGAACATGTCCAAAGCGCATTATGAGGCAGAACTGAAGAGCATGAAAGCGAATAAGAAGATCACTTCTAAAGGTTCAATACTCCCTCATTAAAGGGTTGGAAACCTTTTCAAAAAACTTTTGCTGATAATTTACTCACCCCCATGTCATCCAAGATGTCCATGTCTTTCTTTCTTCAGTCGAAAAGAAATTAAGGTTTTTGATGAAAACATTCTAGGATTTTTCTCCATATAATGGACTTCATTGGGTACCAAACGGTCCAAGGTCCAAATGACAGTTTCAGTGCAGCTTCAAATGGCTTTAAACGATACCAGACGATGCATTAGGGTCTTATCTTGCGAAACAATCTGTCATTTCAAAAATAAATAAAAAACTTTAAGTTTTATAAGCACAAATGCTCGCCTTGCTCTGTTCTGTGATGCGCGTTCGTGACTCTCCTGTTCGAACTCGTTCATCAAAATGAACAAATCTTTTTTTGAGTCATTTCGTTCGTTGAATGAACGAAATGACTCGAAAAAAGATTTGTTAATTTTGAACGAGTCTTTTTTCGAGTCATTTCGTTCATTCAACGAACGAAATGACTCAAAAAAAGATTTGTTCATTTTGATGAACGAGTTCGAACAGGAGAGTCACGAACGCGCATCACAGAACAGAGCAAGGCGAACATTTGTGCTTATAAAACTTAAACTTTTTTATTTATTTTTGAAATGACCGATCGTTTCGCTAGATAAGACCCTTATTCATCGTCTGGTGTCGTTTAAAGCCATTTGAAGCTGCACTGAAACTGTCATTTGGACCTTGGACCGTTTGGTACCCAATGAAGTCCATTATATGGAGAAAAAGCCTGGAATGTTTTCATCAAAAACCTTAATTTCTTTTCGACTGAAGAAAGAAAGACATGGACATCTTGGATGACATGGGGGTGAGTAAATTATCAGCACAAGTTTTTTAAAAAGTGAACTACTCCTTTAATAACCCCGAGCTTGACATATTTATGCTGTGAATGTAGCTCGTGTCACTTGAATTCTCTGTAGTCAGGCTGCTAACCCTTTTTTGTTGCGTTCGACAGACACTCAAGCATCAGTCTGCACATTAACTGTTGACAATGAGAAGCTGCCCAACATGACACCAGAAATGCAGATTCAGGTATATTAATTTGTGCACCAGTCCATATGGGTGCTCCAATACAGTGGACACAGCTAACAGTGTTTGCATGCCACTTCTGCAGGTTCTGCAGTCAGCCCTCTTCACATTTGACCTGATAGAGAGCGTCTTGGCAAGAATCGAGGAGATCATCGAGGCTAAAGAAAGACCCTTGTCCTGATGTGAGACTGTATGAGTCTTTTAGCATCTTCTCTTTCGGATAACGTAGTCACACTTCTCAAAGCGCCAGAACCAGCTTCCTTTAATGATTCGACAACTAATCGAAAGTGAGACAGTTTTGTGATGCCACCAGCTCGAGGGTGGGGACAGAAAGCATGGACTACATTCGATTTGCTTTATTTCGCTGTATTTTATCGTGTCTGTGTCCACTCTGGTTGTAATCACTCTTTACTCTATAGTAGCATATTATTGTAGTATATTGTCAGGGAGAAAACATGAAATGTTATTTGCAAACTTTTAGGATGGATTTTCATTGTTTTGGCTTCTGAACTATGATTGTGCACATTTGTTTGACGTCAAGACACTAATGTAGAAAAGTAATGTTAGGTCACCTATAAATGTAAATGACAATACAATAAGTTATTGGATTATTACCTGCTTACAGGCTTTGTGTGTATCGATCAAAAAAACAAACACTGTGAACTATGCAAAAATTGCAGATTAAGATTCTTAGTGCTTTTGTACCTGCATTTTTGCATCTTTCTTGTCTGTGAAAGTTTTTCTGTGGGGGAAATAATAGGCAGTGTTCTCCTCTACATTTTGCAGCATCAAATGATCCCTCAGGCTTTGAATAAATACTTTTGTTTTTCAGATGGAATTTTTCCTTTTCCACATAGGGTCCAATTCAATAACTGTGTGTGTGCACAATTTCATGGACAAATTCTGATTCATCAAAAACCTGCATTCTAAAAATGTATTCTAAATGTACGAATTTAGCAACTGAAACCCCGCACTTCTGGGTAAGATTACATTTTTATTGAATAAGTTGTACTTCAAGCATGTGGTCATTCAAGTAGAATAATCTAAAAATAAGCATAAGACCAAAAATAAATGCACCCATGTTGTGACCTTAAGTTATGTGCATATAAATTATAAACAAAAATATCCATGCAATTATTAGTCAACGAGACCTGTTGTTTTTGTTTGTTTGTTTTATTATTGGAGAAACAGTAGCAAAAACAGTTTGGTGTTTTTCAAAAGTTGAAAATTTATTTTATGCAAAAATATTTACGAGTGACAGAACCTTATATTAAGGGAGCATTCTCTTAAAATTAAACAATTAGGTTTGAACTTTTTATTCTCAAAAGTGAATCTATGAAACCCCCAAAAAAACAAGACAAATAAATAAATCACTGTACAGCATGTAGTTAGAAAATAAATGCATTCATGTAGCCCTTTACAGAATAATGCAAAATTAGGGGGATACACAAACATTAATCAGTCATATCTTTGAAGAGTGGATGCTGCAGTGCCATGGAGGCCGTTATCCTCGTTGCTGGGTTTAAATCTAACAGTTTATCCAGGAGGTCGTATACATTATCAGGCACTTTGTCCCAGCCCATCTCCTGCAGCTCTGCAATGCTTCGGGGTGAGCCTGAGCTCATGCGTTTCTTAGTGGGACTCCCAGCATCCTGTTTGACTTCTGCTGGGTTACGTGAGGCTTGAAACTCAGCAGGAAGTGAGGTGTCATCCCATGATCGCAAACCTCTCAGGGTCTCACAGAGGATCCTCAGGTCCAGCCGAGGAAGTTCACGACTGCACACTATAGATTTACCTGCATTCAGAAACAAAATATTCAGTCAGTTGAAGGTGCGAGAAAAAAAATGAAAATCAACACACAACAGCATCCATAGACATCTGTCCCCATACCAAACGTCTTAGCAGCCTCCTTCGTCTCCCTAGATCCTCGAATGGTCATGATCTGAGTAAGAGCGATCAGATCGTCACTGGCTTTGAAGAACGGATACCTCCCGCTCAGCAGGGACAGCAATATGACTCCAGCTGACCACATGTCAATAGCTGCAAAGAGGTGTGCTTTTATTAGTCAGAATTCATTACGGAAGGACAAAGTTTCACTATGAATCTGTAAAAAGACCTGTGGAAGAAGAGTTTAAAGGGAGTAACATCAAGTGGCATTTTATTTTACTTTTCCAAGTAAGAAGTTGAATATAAACGAGCATTAATGCTGAATCACATTCCAAATAACAATATGCAACAAATATTAACGTTGATGAGTAGCTTTACCTGTTCCCTGGTTGGGGCACTTGGTCAGAACCTCAGGAGCCCTAAAGCCTGGGGTACCAGCCCTCGGAGCCACCTGCTGTTTCCTGTCAAAGCAGTTAAGTTCTTCACTGACTGCACTATTAAATGAACCCTGTAAAGCCTGACATATGAAATAATGGTGCCAAATATGCTTTTTTTTTATTATTGGAACCGTTTATGAACCTTTAGAACAGGGCTATCAAACTCAGCTCTTAGAGGGCCACAGTCCTACAGAAAGTGTTTGGAATCCGCCCATACCTGTAGGTTTAAATAAGCAGGATCAGGTGCCTCTAATTAGGGTTAAAGCTAAACTCTGCAGGGCAGTGGCCCTCTAGGAACTGAGTTTGACACCCCTGCAGACATTTTTTTTATCTAAAAAAGAAAGTTTGCATTTAGTAATGTGGGTGGGCAAAACTCATAATGCAGGGCAATACAAGAGATGACGTACAAAAGCCTGTTGTTCCTCAAAACCCTGATGGGTCATATTTTTGATGCATATTTTTGATTAACATGGTTTTCCCAAAAGAATGATGGACAAACTTGAAATATTGCTTAATTTTTAAATATTATTGACAATATAAAAGTTATTCTTACATTTACTTTATAAAAAATATAATATATATAAATATGACTTGATTAAGAGTGTGTACCTGGACAGGCAGACGTTGCAGACGCGGTCGGTCATGAAGCAGTTGCAGGTGAGCATCGGGCTGACGGTAGGGGGTTTGGGTTTCTGATTTAATGGAGTTCTCACGGGGACTGAGCGGTGTTTTGAAGAAACAATCTTACGTGGAATTACCTCCTCTCTTTTTGTTTTTAAAAGCAATCTCTGAAATAAAATCCGACAGGTAAAGAAGAGCTGATAGTTATTTAGGTGTCAGATGCAACCAGTGTGAGAAAAGACGCTAACCTCAACTTTGTCAGTGCCAGGTTTATGAGAGTTTGTGCCGTTTATGTTTTTCTCCCCAAATACAGACCGTGGTGCCTTATCAAGTCCCAACAGTTCCTTTGAGAGGAAGGAAATAAGTTTTTGACATGAATACGTTTTCTAAAATAAAACAATATGAACATGGCAGAGCAAACCTGGAAGTACAGTGTCCCCCAATGTGACTCATAACCATCATCATATTAAAAACTGAATTCATCTATTTAACAAAGAGACACAGTGCAGACACCTTGCTGTGTTTAATGCGTGAGGGTGGGCAGGGTCTTTTAGCTGGTGCTTTAGTACTAGACAGGATGGCAGGGTTTCTGGTGTTGGGTGGTAAAGGCACTAGTTTCTGTTTCCTAAGTGATTCCTCCACCATCTTAGACGACCCTCCACCCTTATGAGCTTTTGCTTTCACCACCTTCAGCAGTTCTATCTGCGTATCAGGAGTGCCCTGCGCCAGGCCGAAGTCCACTAGAGTGTACCTGAGGAACGAGAAAGACGGGAATCAGCGGGCTTCAGTTAACTCGGATCTATTCCAGTGGTTATCAGCCTTTTCGACTCCAAGGCCCCCCTTTGTCTTATACAATGTTCAAAGGTCTTCCTATCCTAATTATGTAAATCTGTTTTAATAAAAATAAAGGCAAAAATGTCAGTTTAATGTTGTGCATTTTAGTATTATTGAGTTATTTTTTAGTAGTATTGGGGCCCCAAAATGTTCATGAAGATATAAGTAAATGTTATTCATATGAAACAAGCTGTTTAAGAGAATTAATAATCTCTTTATACGATGATGAACATATTTAATTCAGGATTTTTTTTTTTTCACAAACAAACATTGATCAACATGCATACATGGAGCTCATAAAATATGATAAACAGAAGCTCAACCGTACTTGCTTGAAATGTGAGAACCAAACTCATTGGTTGTCGTGCGTCAAGCAAGTACGTTTTTAAGCTGCATTTTACCATATTGGATGCGCTCTATGCATGTTCTTTGATCAGTGAACTTTTTAAAGAGACAAAGTCAAAATTTTGGTGGAATGGACTTTCAATGGAAAATATCTCCATTTGTGTTTCGAAGATGAACCAAAGACTGATGGGTTTGGAACAGCATGACAGTGAGAGAAAAAAACTACATCTATAAATTCCATCAGGAAAGCACAATATATTAGCACCAAATTGGCTATAAGATATTTTAAGAGATTTATACATTACTTTGCTATAATCTAACGATCATTTAGCCAGTTGTTCAACTGTTACAATTATCTTAAATAAGAAAGAAACTGTGGCAATTAAATGTGTATCAGGCAGAGATACTAGACATGAACATTAGGTACATACTCTCTCCTTTGTTGATTGAACAGGAAATTGGTTGGTTTGATGTCTCGATGGATGATGCCAAACTTGTGAATGTGTCTCAAGGCTTTGAGCAGGTGGAAGATGTAATGCTTCACATCCTCAAAACTCAAGGAGCCAACAATATCCTACAAGGAATGAAGACTTTTGGGTGATATCTTGGGTATAGGGTAAACTAGGCTGCGTTTACACTGGCACAACAAATCCGATCTTTTACTCACATCTGACACAGATCGGAATTTGATGCCCACGCGTAAACACAAAAATCTGCATGAGATCCGATTTTTTCTCATCCGAATCTGAGCCACTTCCAAATGTGGTTTTAAATCAGATACATATCCGATATCTGGACATCCGACCTACGTCTAAACACGCATATCCGATTCCGCTTTGAATTCCAAGCCACCACAAGGCGAGGACGACACGTTTATTCACAAAGATAGCTTTTTAATCTTGTATTATAAGGCTGACGTGCCTATATGATTTGCTCACAGCTTTTTATTGAGGTGGGAACTTTATATTTATCTTTGTAAAGAAAAGAAATTGTGCGAACACAGAAACATTCAGGAGCTTGTTTTCAACCTCTGCCCGTGACTTTTATAAATAAAACAGCTTCACTACTGAAAGCTACATTATATTTCTCAGCAATGAGGTGATAACTTTGCTGTGATTAAACCAACAAGCTTCATTATTGGGTTACTCACTCATGCGCGCTCTCTCTCTCTGGTTAATTCATTCGAATTCAATAAAAAAAATTATATATATATATATATATATATATATATATATATATATATATGTATATTTTACAGGACTACTTTATTTCACTTCAGAATTCTAGATCTGAGCTGTAGATAAACAGAAATTATTTCAGGACTATATAACTGTTCCGTCAGATTTTGCGCTGCAAAACATTCATGACAGCTGTTATCTTGTCCATGCTGGCAAATAATCATGACCACCCAACATGAATTATATAAATAATTTTAATAGCACGGCCATTCAAAACCAGGGTCTAGCGAAAATCATTTTTGGTGGGCATTAATGTAAACACAGATATCGGATACCAGTCCTGTCTAAAGTGAGTGTATACAGTCGGGCCAAAAAATCGGATCTGTGAATTAATTCAGACTTGCAGTGTAAATGCAGCCCTATTCATGGTGTATCATTATTTGGGTTTAAAAGCACACATATGACAGACATTTACCACAAATGTTTGATGCTCCATGTATGGCATGACAATGACCACGTGATGCTCTTTCCTGAAGCAGTACGTGACTCCCATCACATTTTCTGTTCCCCTGCAAAGGGAGATCAAATAGATAAAAATCAAAGTCACTCTGAAACCGAAGTTTGCTCATTCTAAAATATCTTACATGGCATGCATCACAGAAAACATGAAAACGAACAATGATAGGTCAAAATATGACACATTTTCATTACTCACCCAGCAACAGTCAGGCACTGGAGTTCAGCAGCTATTCGCACAGGATGACTGGTGGGGATCAGGTGTTTCAATGCAAACATCCTTCTTGAACCGTCGGTCATCTGCGCCTCTGCCAAATACACTGTGCTGAAAGTGCCTGTAATCACACAATGATACAAAGGTTAACTAAGGTTCATCAATGCGTACAAAAAGTATGATTTATGTGCATTCAAAGCTATTCCATCATTAAGTATAACCAGCAAGAAATTGAATTGCAAACCTTCTCCAATTTTATCTATAATACGAAAAATTCGAGACAACTGTGGCAGAACTTCATACAGGTATGCAATGTCCGTCTCAACATGCCCTAAACAAAAGAGAATCACATAGGTTTAATTATTTATGTAAAATTACATATTGGAACAGAATTATCCAAAAACTTTGCTAAACAAACATTTCCTTGTGAAATAAAGTACATTTTGACTTACTCTTAAAAAGAGTAAATATTATATACACTGTAAAAGAATATACTTAAGTGTGAACTTAATGTAATGTTTTTGGACACTGAATTGCATGTTCAATGAAAATGTATTATAGTTTAAATTGAAGTTAAATGCAATTAAGTGAACTTAAGAGTGCCTTTTTGACCCACTTAAGTACATCTTTATATGCAATTCGTAAACTTGTCTTTTACATAAAAGTTAATTGTAGGCTATTGCAAAAATGTACTACTAAGCATTTAAACAAAAATAAACTTTAATGTCATTTCTATTCAAACTTATATGTCAAGTATTTAAATGTAATTACATGTTTGTCATAAGTACATTTAAAACACTAACATTCATAGTGAAAAAGGCCCACTCACTGGGAATTTTGTGTCTGCTCCTGCCCTTTTCAACACTTTGATGAGAGCTTCTCTGCCCAGTCGGTGCTGCTTCCATTTAATCCCACAATAACCAACAGATCCAATAATGTGGGAAAAACTGTTGGATGGCATTAGACACTATACTCCTAAACAGCTCACCAGGTATAATCTTGATTAACTGAATCCAAATGAGACCAAAACTGATAAAAAAGAACCTAAAAACATTTTAACGTCAGAATATATAATATAGTGTAAAAATACAGTTTTAAAAACCTTTACCTGTTGTTTTTGCTCGAGTTTATGAGAAATACTGTAACGTTACGCCACTGCACGCACTGGCGTAAACACACAGCTACCGTACAAAGTTCATAAGTTATGTTAAGGGCTTATTTTTTATATTAAACAGTAAATTCATCACCGTGTCAAACACGTTTATCGCGCAGATAAAAGAAAACGCAAATGTTTTAATAAACACACAACTAGGTAACGTTATAGTTTGAGAGATGTCTTTCTTCCCGACGAACTCCAAGTTCCGCGCTAAAACTGAGAGGCAGGTCACGTGGCCACCCAGCTAATGCATAGCTTCCCTTTAGCAAAAGTGTTAAGTTAAATTATGAAATACATCCATGGCCGATATTAATTCAGTGATGGCTGACATTTTATATGGAAGTTCCCCCCCCAAACAAACTTAAAATAATACATTAAATGCTCAATTAATAAATTACGTTCACAAAATAGCATCTCAAATGATGAATATAATGTTATAAACAATTTAATTTACTCATTTAATGAATCATAAACTTTAAGAAAAATAAAATGAAATACAGTTTTTGTTTATATATTTCAGAATTTTAAGGCAACTCAACCATTCAATGAAGGTGCTTCACTTAGTAAATAATAATAATAATAAAACATTTTATTCACTAAAATATTGAAAGACAACTCACGTTTTGTTTTTGTGCTTATGTACAACTATTAATCATTTGTATTATAAAATATTTGGTGTATTAGTGGATTGAAGATTTAATCGATGTTTTGTATTTTTAGAAGGCTTTTATTTTGAAAATACTTTATCGCGCAGACGCGCATTCTCTTCCGGTGCGAATCAGAAAATTCCGTTGACCTCTTTTGCCATACTGCTCTGTTCACTGATCTACAATGTAGTAACCTAAAAAATAAATAAGTGTAGCTAGAGCTGGAGTAAATAAACTCTTTAGAATCGTTCATATCAGGATTTTAATCATGGATAAATTTGTTGTTCGGTTACCAAAGGGAGACAGAGTGAAACAGGAACCAAAACAAGAGAGAAATTACAAACAAGCAACATTAGAGTCCCTGCGGGTAAGTCATTGCTCATTTTACCCTGCCCATCATTCTTCACCAGATGTGCTATATTATTGATGTCTACATTTATTTGTCTGCATATTTGTTCCAGAGAGTGGTCGTGATTGAAGACATTGAAAGGTACAAGTCAATCCTTGAACTGCCTGGCCAAGCTAAAGAGAACATGATAGAAGCCTTAAAGGAGTTGGACAAGAAAGTGCCTTCCAAAGAAGTGCTAAAGACTACCAAAATTGGTAAAACTTGCGTATTACTTTCTAGCTGCATCCCTGTCTTTTCAAATCAATCCCATCAAATCAAATACTCATTTCAGCCCTTACCACTTTCATTTGTATCTCTTCAGGACACACAGTTAACAACCTTCGCAAACACTCAGAAGATCCTGAAATCAAGTCCCTTGCGGGGGAGGTGTATAAACACTGGAGGACCTTTATTGAGGAACATGCAAATAAACCTTCCATAGAAGTTCGCTGTGACAAACAGACAGAAAGTTTAAGAAGCAATGCCAAGAAACTGCTCTCTGAAGCAATTGCATTGAAGGTACTGATCCTAAATGACCATTACAATTTCTTAACCACACGGACTGTTATTATGCTTTCATTAGTTTCTTGCTTCATTAAAATTCTGGAATGGTATTATTAAATATAATCATGATACAGTTGTACTCCGCATGCATGTTGTGTGATTCTTTTCCTGCCTGTCCAGGTGGAGCATGGACTGGTAGAGAACATTGAGAGGGAGGTCTTCCACCAGAGCTCTCGGCTTGTTAGCGGAGCTTACAGAAGGACTGTGAGGGCTCTTGTCTTTGCTCTGAAACATAAGCCTGAGTTGAGAGCGCAGATCAAGGACGGCAAATTACCAGTGAATATATTTGTCTGCAATCACAAAAAGAAACTGTAAAGAATTGAAGAATTCAGACTTGTGACCTAAAGAAAATATTGTTTACCCATTTCATTTTTTAAAAATATATTTATAAACTTTTTTAACATACAGCAGTATGATTCACTTATGGACTTGAAACCATTTTTAACTTTCAATCTTAAATACAACATTTGACTTTTTTACATCTCATTTGCCAGAATGTTTCTTTCCATTCACAGCTACACTTCTGGTCAAAAGTTTGGAATAATTTAGATTTTTTTTTTAAAGGTTTTTGAAACAAGTCTCTTATGCTCACAAATTCTGCGTTTATTTGTTCAAAGATACAGTAAAAACAGTTATGTTGTGAAATAATCGAACCACTTAAATAACTGTTTTCTATTTTAATATATGTAAAATGTAATTTATTCCTATGATGCAAAGCTGAATTTTCAGCATCATTACTCCAGTCTTCTGTCACATCATCCTTCAAAAATCTTTCTGAAGGATAAAAATTCACCCTTACATCACAGGATAAATTACATTAAAATAGAGAGTTATTTCAAAATGTAATAATATTTCACAGAACTTTTACTGTATTTATACAAAATATTTTTGATCAAATACAAGCAACCTTAGTGAGCATAAGAGACTTCTTTCAAAAACACACAAAAAAAAAAATCTTAATTGTTCCAAACTTTGGACCGCCAGTGTATAAAAATAGAGATATATCAAATCCTTATGTATTCATTGTGTGGCGCTCGTATATACACCTTATGTAGCCCCGTTCGTTGTGTTCTATCTTCCGTTTTGTATTTCCACAGCATGAAGGACAGATCTTACGGATTTATGAATGAACCGCTCGTTTTATAATCTTCCTATTCTACCAACATTTGTTATGGCACCCGCGTCAAACAAAACAATGCTCATGATAACTACAATAAGTAAATCCACTTCACCAGCTAATTACTCTCCGACAGCGGTGCCATAGAAATATACAGGGCTACTTCAAAAGGAAGTTCAAAGACAAAAGATGGCTGCACGCTTGTTTCTCTGGCGCATAAGGTCTATAGGAGCACCAACCACACAATAGCAATTAACATGAGGATGACAGCGAGAACACAGATACTGATGAAGATGATGTCACTCGTGTCATGCGGTTCACTTTCTTCTTCGACTTTCTTGTTGTTTGATTCCTGGGCCAGGCGAGCCAGTTCATTGAGCCGGATACGTTCCTCAACTGAGATAATGTTGGCCATGGCCACCTTCTTCTGGGCGTCACACTGCACCTCGTATTCCTGAATATTCTGCTGCGGTCCATCAGAGAAGTCGATATAAAGCGAGTTGACCAACATGGTGATGTTTTGACGTTTCTGCAGAAGATCAGATAGGATATGAGGCATCATTAATGTTGATTTGATCAAAGCCATATTTAAAAGCTGCTATAAGAGATACTGTATCAGACGTGTGTTTACATCTGAATTAGACCTAGGACCGTCACTGAGAAAAGTGTAGGAAACTAGGGGTGTTTTAAGTGTGGTATCCCAAAAAAGGATCTGCACTTTAACCAGTGTCTCTTCATCTTATATACCTGTCCAGCAGTTCCACAGTTGACAAAACGGGCTAGAATTTTGTATGATGTTTCTGTCAGCTGGGCCGAACAGGATGGATTCCCCAGGTACATTTTTTCGCGGTCCAGCTGAGGTAAAGCCTGTCTGGAGACCTGAATCTGAAACTCAGTCCGTGTGCAGCTTACATTGACCGGCACCACTGCAACACAAAGACAACAACAAAACATTTAGTCAATAAATATATGATATGTAATGCTGTGTTGGAAGAATTTGACAATTCTTTTGTTTTGAGGAATAAATATTTTGGGGAATAAATGCAATTCTGTTACCAAGTAATGAGATAAAGTCAGTGATAAATACATTTTGAAATCAACTTTTTTTGGAGTCATAAACTCTATTGGCCTACATACACGCTATGTACCTTTTTGAAAAAAACAAAACAAATTTTAATGAATGAGGTAGTGCTTTTTAAACCCATCTTCCAAACCATGTACCCAAATAATACACTTTTGATAGACCTATAATAATTGATATATTATTGGATTTGGCGGGAAATTGCGTACATTCTCTTTCTGTGTAGCCTGACGTCATATAATCAAAAATTAAATTGTATAATTTTAGGGCTTCTGGTCGTTTTGACCTGTGACGGAAGGATTTCGTACAGGTAAAGGAGGAGAGGATGGGTAAAGTTTAAGAAAAATGGACCATGGATAATTTATAACGGTTGCAAAAAAACAAACTCAAATAACATTTGAGTGTAGCTCAAATAACAACAACAAATATGAGGTAACTCAGTCATTATTATTTATAGCCTACACTCTTGATTGATGGTTCCATGAAGAACCTTTCACATCCATAAAACCTTTCCATTCCACAAAAGGTTCTTTATAGTGGAGAAATGTTCTACACAATAAGAAAAAATAGTTCTTTTAAAAACTACATTTAAAGGTTCTTTGGGGAACAATGGCATTGCTGTGAAAAACCCCTTTTGGAACATTAACTTTCAAGAGTGAACCACTAAAAATATGCATAATGTGTATGTCATATGAACAACCAGTCAGTAGGCTATAACTAAAATACTTGCGTCTATTTGTATACTGAATGCATTGAATTCTACATGCTGTATGTTTTTGATTCACTAAATAAACGCAACAGGACATTATTTGGTTCCCAAAACTACTTTTAGAAGGATGAATTCAAACTGTGGTAAGTGAGCACTCACCTCCTATGTAGGAGGCTGTGAAGCCCTTAAAGGCATTGTTACGGTCAGTGTTGAGAACAACCAATAGTTTATTTCCCTTAGAGGTCAATGATGGAGGCTGTTCACTACCACACCACTGGCCCAACAGAGTGTCAGCCTCGCTGTCCCCATCGTACACAGTCACAGAGTCATAGTTGCACATGTCGGTCAGGCTGTTCCGATCCTCAAGATCCAGAAAAGGAAAAAATAGCTTGACCCTGTAGCCGGCCGCTAGAGTGATTGTCCAGTGGCAGTTGATGTTATTGGGGTAGATGTTTGGGAAGTGAGGGCTAGTAAAGTTCCCATTGATATTTTTAAGTATTTGCTGGCACTCTCCTTTAAAAAAACAGCAAGATCAAGGATTATACACTTGAAATGTTATTATGATTATGCATCTTGTATGACAACAAGTGTCTCACCTGAGTAGTAGTAGGCTTTAAAACCTCTCCCTCCGATGTTGAAGTCAGATTTGAAGACCACTAGCAGTTGGTTTGATGTGGTGACGGTGTTGGGAGGTCTCTCATTACCACAGTAATTGCCCAGGTGTTGGTGTTTAACAGTGGGGCCATCAAAGAGAGCCACATAGTCAAAGTTGCACCCCTCGTTGTTTTCCAACTGAAAGTCGAGAAACACCAGGCTGACTACACTCTGATTGGACACATGAACTGTCCAGGAGCAGTCGGCATTGTTGCTGTAGTCTTGTGGATGACCTGGGCTTGAGATGACTCCTGAAAGACCGGTCAAAACCCCACCGCACATATCTGTTTTAGAGAGAGAGAGAGAAAAAAATGAATTTATACAATTACACACAGTGTGTGTGAAAGTGAAAGAGTTTACTGGATGCATTTTGGGTTATTTGTGACCCAGAATTTTTTTTTTTTTTAAACATATAATTTTTAGAATGGCAACCAAAGATCATCGAACTAGACATAACTATTGCATCATAAAAATGTATCAAGTGTTTATGCATGTAAAATTAATATATTATGTGACTGTTTATGTATTTGTGACTGTTTTTGAGGAGTCATGAGTTATAAGTTCAAAGGAATTTAATTAAATCCATTGATTTCAATGGAGTTAATACTGGTAATTATATGACAAATACATTCTTATAAATATTTTATTACAAAATATTCGAAAATAAGTTCTCATAAATATTGATAAAAAATATAGATTTTTTTTAATCACAGTGGTTTAGCTGTAGTTTAAATTACATTTGACAATTTTAATGAATCAAAAAGCAGCACGTTTGTCATAACATGGTAATATGCAAAACTTTAAAACGTTTGCATATTCACTCATTAATGAGAAGATATCAGATACAATGTGTTTTTTGATGGAAAATATTATAGGGTTCACCCAAAAGTGAAAAAAATTTCATTACTCACCCTCATGTTGTTCCCTCAACCCGTAAGACTTTGTTCATCTTCGAAACACAAATGAAGATATTTTAAATTAAATCTGAGAGATTTCTGTCCCATTGCCCTCCGCAACTACCCCTTCGACGCTTCAAAAAGTTCATAAAGAGATTGTAAAACAAATCCATTTGAATCAAGTGGTTTAGTCCAAATTTTCTGAAGAGACTTGATCACTTTATATGAGGAACAGATTGAATTTAGGCCTTTACTCTCATATAAATATACATATAAGTATATAAGTTCACACATACGAAAGTATTACAGGTTTGGAATGAGGGTGAGTAAATGATGACAGAAGTTTCGTTTTTGGGTGAGCTAACCCTTTAAGTTATGACTGTTTTTATGCATTATAAGCATTAAATGGTCATGACAGGAGTTGAAAGATGGGATATAAGTTAGTAAGCAATTACATCACTAGGCTTATGTTATCAAATATAATGTTGAAGTTTTGTGGCAATACTTCCAAAACAATGTGTATTCTCCTACAACTTTGTGCAATGTCTTCTCCCATAGACTTCCATTCTAAATGGATTAGAGCAAACGCAATATTTTTACAAACTGAGGAACAAATCATAATTATTGTCTGTTGTAATGAACTGCATATTGACTGATATTAAAGCAGTGTTCAGTTGCACTCCTCACCTTTCCTATAGCCCACCGAGAAACCCTTGCGTGCGACATGGCGGTCTGAATGGAAGATAATGGACATGACGTTCCAGGACGAGCTGAACTGAGGTGGAGACACATCTCCACAGAATTTCCCCAGGAGGTTTCCCTCATCCTCGGAGATGCCGTTGTATATCTTGATGTAGTCGTAAGCACAGTCTGTGTGGTATTCCAGCTCAAAGTGTTGGAAGGTTAACAGTACGGAAGAGCCTTCTGAGACCACTATCAACCAGGTGCATTCAGTGTTATAAGGGTACAGGCCTGGAAAATTAGGGCTTGACACATTGCCACTGCTTGCAGAGAGGATTCCTCCACATTTAACACCTATTCAAATATTACATACAGTTGAATCAAAACCAAAGCATCTTACAATGCATTCAAGACTTACATTTTATCAGTATGCGTTACCTAGGAATCAAGAACAACTTTTTGAGTATACTTGTGTTTAAGACAAAGATGCACAGGCACACTAAAAACAGTCACATAATTAGGAAGCTGCTTTACAAGCTTAAGGAAGAACTGAGTTGTTTACAATGGTACAACATTCATAAGGTGTGCACTTTCACCCATGTGATAGGAAGCCATCCTACCTTTCTTGGAGGTGACCTTTCCAGCAATGAACAAGACATGAATGAAGACATTTATCCTTAAAACCATGTTGTTTTTTTTAGTATGCAGCATTTAAGTTCTTCTGCACATACTATCCTGCAGGGTTCAGAGAACAGGAGTAATATTAAAGCTCCTCAATCTTTGGACTACTCTATTCTGGGGCAATTGGATAGGTGGTCCACTCTTTGGCGCTCCAACTAAATTTTAATGAGGACTATCAAATGCACGCAGGTGGCTTGTCAATACACTGTTCGGAGAGAAAGCCATGAAATGTTAATGAGTGTATCGTGCACATGGAACAAGTGGTGTGTTTTAAGTTGATAAGAGGAAGGGACACGCAGATGCACATGTATTACAAGCAGTCTTAATGCTGCTGTTGTTTTAAAATTTAGACGCATATACTATTATTATATGCAATTCAACAGGGCAAAGCTATGAAATAGACCTTCGGATTTTAATAATGGGAATTATTATTATTATTATTTAAAGTAGGGCATATGTTAAAATGGGAAGTTTGGGTATTACTATGCAAACAATACAAAAAAAGAACTTACTTTTTTATATTAAAACAAGATGCTGATACAAGAACAAATAATAAAGACAAATAATAAAAAAGAATCTTTAAAAATATTATACTTTATATTTTGTTACGTTACATATTGATTTAAAAACCAAATGGCACAAAAAATATATTATATTATATAATACATTACATTACATTACATTATATTATATTATATTGAAACAATCGAAGCAGACTTTCAAAAACTTTTTATTTTACAAATATGTTGATACGCTGATACAAGAACAAATAATAAATACAAATAAAAAGACAAGTAAAAAAAATCTTTAAAAAATATTATACTTTATATTTTGTTACATGTTACATGGGCTTATATGATTTAAAAACCACCAAATGGCACACAAATATTAAGTATTGTATTATAGTAACTGTATTATATTATATTATATTTAGAAAGCTTCCAAGAAAACTATTTTTGTTACAGATAAATTAAATTTAAACACCACCAACACCAAGTCATTTTCGAATGGCAAGAAAATAGGTTTAGATAGATTTTTTTTATTATGAATATTATATTATGAATACATATCAGTGGCTTTGAGCACGATGCAGCTTCAGTCCTGAACAACTGCACTGATCAATAGATGGCAGTGATGACGCGTAATGTCTGTCAACACGACATTCACTGACTCCAGAAGAAGACACTCACTGCGTGACGTCACACAATCATGGCCGCCTCCTGAGTGCAACGAGAAAATGTCATAGCGACGAGCATCATTGTTTAGTTGTTTTTTTGGCTAATATATCAATTTTAGACATCCGTTGTATACTTTTGGTAAAATGTTTAACGCAACAGTGCAAATAATAAGGACGCCGGCATTTAAAATAACTAAAAACTGCAAATCAAAAGACTGTTATAGTGTCCTCTACATGATTCCTCATGGACGTCGCTTCTTGTCCACCAGCTCTTGTTTATATGGGAAGATTCTTCCGAGGAAAAAACCTCGGGTGGTCCACGAAATAGCCGGACTGGAGCCGATCACTTATGCTGACAGGATGCACTTTGTACCTGGACTGGCAAAGCCTAGGTTTCCTCCCTGGGACCGTGGATGGAAAGACCCGAGTCACTATACGTCCCCTAAACTAGAAGACATGCCTCTGCATAAAGACAAACCCTGTTACATGTTTAATCAGAGGACGAATGTGCTGGAAGGTAGTGATATATTTTTCTCTGCGTTGGTGTGGGTGAAAATTGGGAAATTTAAGTTATTTCATTTTTTCTCTCTCACGATAACAGTGTAGAGACACACACATTATATATATATATATATATATATATATGTATATATATATAAACTTTTGGTTGATATGTGTGTAACAGTGGATAATATATGATTGTGATCTGTTTGTAGGTGTTCGACAAGCCCTCTGGCTCAGTAAGTCAGTCATCATTAAAGGTTTACCTGGTCAGATTCTCACCCTGGCTGAAGATCCAGCCAATCAGATTGAGAATCAAGATGAGAGAGTACAGGACGCCATTAAAAACTCCAGGCTGTGGGACACCACAGAACCCCGGCCGCCCAGAGAGAGGTTCTGGTGGGTACCCCGTCCTCATTTCTGATCACACTTCTATAGTGTCTAGAAACAAGGCTTCTTTAATAAAATGGTCTTGTCATAAACGCAACTCCTTAATTAGTAATTGATCTTTAACAATGAAGTCATAAAATCGCTAGACAGACTAATTTTTCATTAAACCAGAACAGATTTACTTCACTGACCTTTTTTTTTATCAGTGAATTTTTGTAGAGTTGTTGAGCTTGTATTATTGCTGAGAAGCCCAACAACATTTTTTGTATTTTACATAATTTTCTAATTATGCTAATTATTTCAGACTTTAAACCGTCCTTACTTGCTTCACACAAAAATTAAAATTGTCATAATTTACTCACACAAAACAAAAGTGAGTTGAAACACAAAATAAGATATTTTTAAAATTCTAACATAATTGCTGTACATCTATTGAAAGTCCAACTAAAATTCAAAAAGCTTTAAATTCTAAGCTTCAAAAAGTTCATTAAGACATTGTAATCCTTATGATTTGAGCAGTTTAATCCAAGTCTTCTGAAGAGGCATGATTGCTGTATACGGTGAATAGATTTAATTTATTGACATATAAACATTGATCAGTGCACATCCAATATGGTAATCGGAAGCTCAAACATGCTTGTTTGGCGTGTGAGATCCAATCAGATTTGTTCTCATGTGTCAAGGAAGAATGTTAATTAGCAAGTTTGTTTACTGTTAACAAAAATTAAATGATAGAAACTAGAAACAAAATATCGATAGGGCAATATATCTTTGTCCTTCTCCGTGCGATACGAGAATCGATACGTTAGCGCCAAATATCGATATTTTAATTAATAAAATAAAGCGCTCAGAATAGATTTTCCTGCTCCCAGTGTTGCTACTTCATGGCTCCTCAAGGTAGCGCTCAACACATGAATAAAGGAAACCTGAACATAAGTTAATTAGCCTGAGATAAAGAGGTTTTTAATGGGATGGCGGACAGCAGTGTGAGTAAAATAATAGATGCCCCAGCCACGTTTAAGTCCAAAGTCTTGACCCACTTCAGTTTTTATACCATTTATGGGGACAAACATGTTGTAAATAGACATCTTTGACGTTCTTCACCGAGCACTCACACAAATACACACGGGAGAGTTTTAAAGCAGGCATCTAGCTGCGGAAAGCCTGCTTTCAAACGCTCCCGTGTGTATCTGTGTAAGCACTCAGAGCGTCAAAGATGTCTCTTTACTGTAGGTTTGTCTATTCACAACATGTTTTTGAAGCGTTGATCATTGTAGCCAATCACAGACATAATGGCCAATCAGATGTTTAAGAATACGTTCAACAGTGCTCAAAATGCTAGGGGGAAATGCTGGTATCGTCACATTATTCAAATTTTAAAATACCCAAGTTGATACCTTTGACAACACTATTCCCAGGTTTTTTTTTTTTTTTAAGAAAGTTGGTAAACACTGAGATGTTCCCAGGTTTAAATAAAAGAGGTTGGTAAATTTTGAAATGTACCAGGTTTATATAAAACAAGTTGATATGCAGGTAAATGTGTCAGTTTACACACAAAAAAAAGTTTAGGCTTTTAAAAAGTATAAGCATTAAATGTGTAGGCCTAATTCACTTAAAATGTTAAATTTAATTTACAGACTGAAAATCGTTTTGTGCCGTTTTCTAACAGTTTGGACTTTAATAAAGAGAGAAAACCTGCACTTAACCTTTTCATGGGCATTTTGTTTTCATAGTTAGACAGCTATATTGATGTATCATTATAGGATTGTCTAGCAATATAATATATTGATTATCGAAGAATCGTGATATTATCGGTATTGTGGGCCAGGCATGTGTATCGTGTATCGTGTCGTATCATGAGGTACCCTGTGATCCCAACCCCTAGTAGAAACAAAATTATTTTTATTTTAAGATTGTCTGGTTGCTCTGATTTAAAGGTCCCCTATTATGCTTTTTTCAGATATTACCCTTCATGCAGTGTGTAATACAGCTGTTTGTAAATGTAAAAGAGCTGTTTCAGAGATCAAGGTGCACAATAAATAAAGTTATTGTCTCCCAAAATAAAGAAACCAATTCTAATCTGCCAAAACGAGTCAGTAATTCCAGTCTTACTTCCTGCATGATCCTACGTAGGCTTGTAACACATTTGCATAATGTGGTTCATTGGCTGCCCGTGAACAAAGTCTGCTTTGACCCTCAAACACTGTAGATGTAGCTGAGACTGGAAGAGTTTGGTTTGTGTTGTCGACACTTTTCTTAAAAAAAATCTTTTTTTAAATTTGTTTAATTTCTGCATGCACTTCAAAAAAATGAGATTCGCGCTGGGATTGATACAGAAAACTGACATCATCGTTATTGTTTATATCACTGTGTATACAAGCGGTGAGAAAGATCCACAGCTGAAATTCAGACATTGTAAATGGCATTATTTGGTTTCCGTCACAGCTGTAAGTGGTAGACCAATCACAGCAGACTGACTGAGACATCTGACCAATCAGAGCAGAGTAGACTTTTGGACAGGAGGGGTTTAGAGAAGTGATGCTACAATGTATATAATGTTTTTTTGTTTTTTTACTTTAATGCATGTTAACATATTAAAGGAGACAACAAAAAAAATAGCATAATAATTTAAGTAACCTCCCAGATTTCATTTTTATTTTGTCTTCTATTAAAGAAAAAAAAAAACTTCAGTTAGACTGGAAATTACAATTAGCGTAAGCTCGCTATGTAAACAACCACAGTTGTCCTTTTTGTATGTGGCGTTTAGGTGAGGGTAAATCTGGTATATTATAGGCAGATGAAACAGTGTATGGTGCAACTGAATAAACAGTCGTTTTTATAGGGGCCTGCTGGGTTTCATTTAAAATAATGTAAGTGAATATATTATTATGAATATAATTATTATTAATTTTATGAATATCTAAAAAAAAATCTTAACTTAATTTAAATGCAAAAAAACATACAATTCCAGTTTCTGTGAATAATATAATATTCTTATTCTACTTTAGGCTAGGATAGGCATGTTTAAAAGCATAATATAGATAGTCAGCCATATATCACAAATGTACCATGGAAGCATTACATTGAAAGCAGTGCCATCATAAACATGCAGCTCATTCTGTTCTGCACCATAAACAAACCCGCGGCTGAATGAACCGCACACGGCAGCTACTGTCCCCTCTAACCCAGCGCTTCATAATTGGCTCAACAGCTTCAATATGGAAGGTGGCATTTGGCCCGGTCCGTGGCGCTCTGATGGAGTGTTCAATTTAATGACGGTCATTAAACACGGGCCAGTCTGCATTCCCAGCAGGCAGCGGCTCTGTAAAGCCTTTATTAATTAATACTGCTCCTGGGAGGTCTGCCATTCATAAGAGCCTCTTTGATATCTCTCATCTCCCCGGTTAAAGTCTGCCCTTTGGTGGCTGTTTTATCTCCCAACTACTGCTGGCCCTTAGCATTTTCCTTCTCACAAAATCCCGTCACAGCACGAGCACGAAAAGGCCATATTGACATTGACACGAAGTGACATTACACTCGCGAACATACGTTTGGTGAATTGGGAATGTTCCCGTTCTGTTCTGTATGAAGCATCAGATGGGTAAATTAAGGTGTTTTATGTGGTAAACAGTGCTTGAGATTGCATTTTATTTTCCTCTATAGTCCCTCGCTCTTGCACCGACTGCTTCACCTGTGTGGCGCCCTGCAGGTCACCCGTCCTGAGCTGGCCAAGAGAATTCTTGCTGAGAAATACAGTTTGGCAGCGACCTGGAGGAGAGGTGGGTGTATATCGGGCCGCATATGTCTTCTCTTCAGTCTGAGTCTAGATTTTTGCATTTAGGTGCATTTATGCACATCTTCTGCTGTAAGTAGTCGTTCAAATATTGTTTTTGTTTTTTAAATGGCCAATATGGATGTATACATAAGTTTGGGAACGATACGATTTTAAAATGTTTTTGAAAGTGTTTTATGCTCTCCAAGGCTGCATTTATTTGATGAAAAATACAGTAAAAATTGTGTAAATTGTTTAAAAAAAAAAAGTTAAATAACTGTTAATATTTTAAAATGTAATCTATTCCTGTGATCAAAGCTGAATTTTCAGCATCATTACTCCAGTCTTCAGCGTCACATGATCCTTCAGAAATCATTCTAATATAATGCTCAAGAAACATTTCTGATTATCAATGATGAAAATATTTTTTTTGGGGGGGGGGGGGGGGGGGGGATTCTTTGATGAAATAGAAACTGCATTTATATGAAATGTAAATATTTTTAGATAATTGTCTTTAATGTCATTTTTGATGATTTCTAACAGGTCTTGGTTTTAAAATGGAATACAGAAAATAATGATCACAAATGAGATGTACACAAAATTATGGGAATTTAATGCACACATTTTTACACAATGTTTACTCATTTACAAAAATTACAATAATTTTTGAAAACAGAAAAACACTTTTTTCACATTTTCACTGGGCACAGTTTTGACATTGATACCATAGAGAAAAACTGCCATTTAGATATTTTTTAATATTATCTCATAATTTGGCAGCATGTATATTAGGCTGCTGTCACTTTAAGACCGGACCCATTATACTGTTACACGTGTTTTCTTTCTCAACTGTTTACATTCACTTAAAACATAGCTGACTGGGTTTACGTAAATACTCGCCAAGACCGGCATTTTGACATTTTGTGTGTATTTGACTGTTTAAGTGCAATAAGCAGCGGAAAAGAAACCTCAATTTAGTACTAAGAGGAGGTTTTATGTGCGCGCATTTTGGGTGTGAGCACAAAATCTTTGGGAATGAGTAAAATTTTACCGAAATTCCAGGCCCTGTAACACCAACAATGTTCATCCGGAGCAAATGAAACGAGTGAGTGAGGGGAGGCGGGTTTGTGTGTTAACTCGCTGTCTGAGAGATCATGAGAGAGCGAGAAAGCAATGTATCGAAAGCTGGTATCGTGTGTCTATTCTGCGAAAAATGTGTATTGGAAGTGTTCTAGATATTTCATTATCGATATAAAAACGATATCACTACATTGCACTTAGTTTATTATTTCTTTTCAAAAGACAATTGAAAATGAATATATTGTATCTAAAATTCAACCGGCCAAAGTGGCTAGTAGGAGTGACTGCGTTACGCATTTGGGGGGTTGGCGGGTGTTAATGTCAAGCCCTGCTTTTTATTTTATTTTATTGAAAACACTGTATGTAGATCAAAACCGGGGAAAAGGCTACCACTTCTGTTTCTTACTTTGCAAAACTCATCCGTTTCCAGGAGAGGACGTGTTCCAGGTCAGAGGTCAGAACGGGTTGCTGCTGAACTCCATGACCCCTGTACCTGTGTTGGCTGGAGAGGAGCAGATCCAGAGCACTGCTGACCAGGCTCTGGAGACCTTCTACCCCATCGCGCCCACCATCGACCTGCAGCGCACACACGTCTACCAGGAGAAGAACGACACAGGTCAGCCGCTGGCTTCATTCGCACTCACTGACAGCAAGTTCCAGGAACAAAGCAACTGGAACTCATTAATTACAGCTGTCAATCAATCAGTCAGTGTTCCTGTGTTTAAATCATGCCTAGATTGAAATCATGTCCACGTTATGGGAATGGGAAGTATTGGCGGTTCATTGCTTGTTTCCTTTGGCCAGGTTTCAGAGAGGGCTATCCTTACCCTCATGCCCACACTCTCTTCCTGATGGAGATGGGAAACACCCCAAAGCTCTTCCCTGAGCAGCTCCGTGCTAAGATGGTCATGTTCACCTTTGGAAACGCGCTGGCCCGAGCACAAGCCCTGTATGGGGTAAGATTCTTACATTTTTAAAAGATTCATTAGAACTATTGATTAGGGCTGGACAATATATTGAGTGTTTACGATGTACACTACTGTTTTTTTTATTATATATATTTTAGAATTATATATAGAATCATTTAGAATTATATATTTTTAAAGTGAATACTATTATTCGGCAAGGATGCATTAAGCTGACCAAAAGTTACCAAGACTTTTACAGTTGTTACAAAATTGAAAAAAAAAGTAGGTCAAAGAAATGCTGTTCTTTTGTACCTTTTCATCAAAGAATCTTAAAAAAAACAACAAAAAAACAGAATCATTCCACAGAGCCATGTAATAATATTATATAATATTAATTGCAAGTTCAAAGTGTTTCAAAAAATTGACTGAAAACTGTTTCAGCAAATAGTTTTCAACATTACTAAAATATATTTGCTGAAATCTCAAAATGGCATTTTTATTAGTTAAAAATGTATGTAGCTAAATAGTGCCGTTTTTTACTGTTTGGTTATGTTGATGCATAAATAAACATATTTCTAGATCACCCATCCTTGTGTTTATTTAGAGAAAAACATGTCAATGACATTCCTTGATTGTTTACTGTACTTTACTCCTTGCATGAATTGAAATGATTTGAGTTTGTCAATAATAACAAAGCAAAAAAGAAGTTTACAGACAGATGTCCTCTGGTCTCTTGCAGAAAGAGCCCAGAGTTCTGGAGAAGCCCATCGTGGTGCAGAGTGTGGCCACTAACGGCCGTCTCTTCCAGTTGGTGGTGTTTCAGCTCAACACCACTGACCTGCAGTCTGACAGCGGAGTGAAGAATCTGGTGTGGGTGGACGAGGACCAGCCTCTCTACGAGTTTGCCAAGGTCCGGCCTTTTATCAAGAAGAAAGTTGTCAAGGTAAAAGAGTCGAGTTCATTCAGATACATTTACTTTGTCCATCAAAATAGCATTGTATGGACTTCCAACGGTAGAGGAATTGAAGTGATCAGAGGTTAAAATGTATTTTAACCCTATTCTTCCTTTAAAAGAAAGAAGGAAACTAAAACCATTTAGAATTTGTTTTTTGAACATTAAATCCTGTAAAATTATTTTAGTAGATCCCCTGAACAACGTTATGAACCTTTAAATGGGCAAAATAGGGGCCCTTTAATACCTTTATTCAGCAAGGATGCTGATTGTGACAGTAAAGACATTTACAGTGGTACAAAAGATTTCAAATAAATGCTATTCTTTTGAACTTTCTATTCATCAACTAATCCTGAAAAAATGTGTCATGGTTTATACAAAAATATTAACTGTTTTCAACATTGGTAATAATAATACTTGTTTCTTGAGCTGTAAATCAACATATTAGAGTGATTTCTGAAGGATCGTGTGACTGAAGACTGGAGTAATGATGCTGAAAATTCTGCTTTGTCATCACAGAAATAAATTACATTTTAACATATATTCGAATAGAAAACAGTTATTTTAAATTGCAATATTATTTCACAATATTACTGTTTTTACTGTATTTTGATCAAATAAACGCAGCCTTGGTAAGCAGAAGAGTCATCTGTCTGTGTGGCCTCTCCTTCAAAAATGCTAAGGTTCTTATTTTTGGTGAAACATTGAGTTATGTATTTGTTTTGACTGTCTTTGGCGAGTTGTGCTGTGCACCATTTATTTTGCGTTACAAAGAAACATTACCTGCTTTGAAAGTCCTGAACAATACTTGGAATGCTGTGGTCAACAAATCAGAATTCCAGTAATTGAGTTGTGAAATATAAGAAGGTGGTGTGAAGTTTTCGGTTTTGTGTGACCTCAGTCGTTACTGTTGGTTTGCTGACTGAACATGTCGTGCTCTTCATTTGTAGGTCCCTGCTGGTTTGTCAGGATATCAGCCTAACACCTTCAAGAAGTTCCTGGCGCTCTACCTACATGGAGCAGCGTGAACAGACCAAAGCACCTCAGCCATAATTATCACCACACTTCAATATCTCATTAAAATCCCATAAATGGAAAATAAATAACTCCGAATAAAATGTTGACAATTAAGTCTAAACACGACTGTTCCTTTGAATGTCTCATATCTAATACTGACAGAAACATTTGTTTTATATATTTATTAATTTGCAGAAGACATGAGACCGAAACAAGAGCGGTATGAACTGAAAAATAATTTAATCATAAAAATTACACAAGTCATTTTACTGCGTCTTCCAAAGAACATAATATACATCGTAAAGGCTAAACAACATGGTGTAACAGGTCAAGAGTGGCCATACAGCATCATGACAGACTAGAGAAAACTTTAAAAGATATATAGTCAAATAACTGTCCTTTGGGTGTTTGCCGCACGTCTTCAACTGTGCCTAAAAGCAAACAGCAATGGGTCAAAAACACAATATAACAGCACAAGGACAATGACAACTAAGCTAGTGTGAAAAGAAGCAGGGTTATATGATAAAGTGTTGTTGCGTTTGGCTGAACTGCCATCCAAAAATAATCTCATATGTCATCTGAGGTTACCATTAAAAAGTGGAAAATGCCATGAATGTCTCATGTTAGGTGTCATGCCAGTCTTATGGCTCATTACAAAAGGCTTCTGCAGTAAAATCTACTGTTATAAAACAACAAGACATGAAACCAAAGAAACAAAATGTTAATTTTGCTAACAATCCACTGCATTCCCAAGTATGCGATGAAAGGAAGGACAGCAGATTTTCTTGCGATTCCCATTGGTGCATATCAAATCCGCTGTAGCCACAGCTGTTCCTCTGGATTAAGTCATTTTCAAGGAAGCCATTACAGTGCGATGAACTTGTTTCGAAGCTTTTTAAGAGATCAGAGACTAGATCCTAAAATACTCTAATGGAATGTTACACAGACGCTGTAGAAGAAGCACATGGTATTCTGCACTACATCCACAGTGTGAATATTGTCACGGTCCCGACGGTTTGACATCCATCTAACAAAAAGAAGCAAATTTATCTTGGTCTTGTCCTGTGTGGGCTTCAATGTTAAAATGATACGAAAATATTAAAGTGGTTTAAAATGAGGGAGCTCCCATCTCAGACAGGTCCTTCCTGGAAGCAGATTTCATCTGTCCGTGCTGAAATTAGGAGCATGCACCTCATCCAGAGCTGCGGTAGGATTTGGTTCTCGTAGATGTGTGAGATTAGACTCACTCTGGTACTTGGTGAGGTTGGTCCCTGGTCCTTGAGACACCTACATGTGGCGTCTTGGAGCTGAAGCTCGTCCTTCACACACTCATTGTCATTGTCGGTGAGTACTGAAGAGAGAAAGAACCACTGATTTAGACAGAAGCCCATCAATTCATCGTTATCATGTCATGTGTTCGTGTGTGCTGGCGCTCACGCTTTCGTTTTGGAACGAGTGAAGGAAGCTTCCAGCCAGTTCACTGTCGTCTCGTGGCGTTCCTGGTGGGTTACTCATGCCACTCAGATTATTTGGGGAGTTCTGAGATTGTAAAGAACAAACACCAAGATGTCAGTCAGTGGTATCCGTCATTATAAAACAGATTGGTCCGATCCTTCATTATGATCAAAGCCGTTGTAAAACACTCTATAAACAAACACGTGTGACCTCATTACATCAATATAACTGTTCTTTGTTTTGCTTGGCAACCATTCAGCTGTATGTCTTAGATTTAATGTTTTTTTTATTTCTGAGGATAAAATGTGTAATTATAGGCATTTGACATTATATTTGAAAGCCATCATTACCAAGATTAAGTAGGCCTAAATGATGAGTCTTGAGTTTTGTTTATAACTTTTTTGACAACTACACATACAACCTGTAATTTATATAAACTTAAAATAAACTTTACACAAATCCATTATACAGGATATCGTCTCGGTTACGGATGTAACCCTCGTTCCCTGAGTAGGGAACGGAGACGTTACGTCGAGTGACGGAGAATGGGGGTTTCGCCTAGAAAGCCTATCGACTTCGAGTATTACAAAACGAGCCTATGGCAATGAAATGCCATGGGTCTGCGGAATTTGCATAGCGTATCTCCGCCCCACCGCGTGGGTATAAAAGGAGGAACGCCGGCAAAGGCAGATCATGTCTTCGCTGAGGAGCCGAGACTGAACTCAGGCGTCTACCCAGCGGTACAGCGGAAGTGGCAGGGAGACGTAACGCGACACTGGCGCCAGCGTCAACAGTGCTGGAGGAACTCAGGGCTTCAGAAGGGAAGGCTCACCTGAGGAGAATAACCGCACGTATCCAGTCCGTGGAGTGGAATGGCGAGCAAGCGAAGACACCTGAGCGGGTCCTGAACTAGCTGGTTGAAGCGAGTACATGGGAGGACCCTGGCTCCACTCGGAGATTATAGAATCTGGCGAATGTGTTAGGTGTCGCCCAGCCTGCAGCTCTACAGATGTCTGCCCGCGAGGCGCCATGCGCTAGAGCCCAAGAGGAAGCCACACTCCGGGTGGAGTGGGCTGTCACACAAAGGGGGCACGGTCGGCCTTGCTGTTGGTAAGCCAAAGCAATGGCGTCCACTATCCAGTGAGACAACCTCTGCTTTGAGAGAGCCTTTCCCTTCAGTCTCCCACCATAACAGACAAAGAGCTGGTCTGAGGTCCTGAAACACCGCGTCCTGTCTACGTAAGCGCGGAGAGCGCGTACTGGACAGAGCAGTGCCAAGGCTGGGTCTGCCTCCTCCAGGGGCAGCGCTTGCAGGTTCACCACCTGGTCCCGGAAGGGAGTGGTAGGAACCTTGGGCACATATCCAGGCCGGGGTCTCAGAATCACGTGAGAGTAAGCCGGCCCGAATTCCAGGCACGCTTCGTTAACGGAGAATGCGTGCAGGTCCCCTACCCTCTTAATGGAGGCCAGTGCAACCAGGAGCGCTGTCTTCATAGACAGGAACTTAAGCTCCACTGATTGCAGAGGCTCGAAGGGAGCCCTCTGCAGGGCATTCAACACCACTGAGAGGTCCCAAGAGGGAACGAGAGGAGGACGAGGAGGATTCAGTCTCCTCGCCCCTCTCAGGAACCTGATGATCAGGTCGTGCTTTCCCAGAGACTTACCATCAACTGTTTCGTGAAATGCAGCTATAGCGGCCACATACACCTTCAGGGTGGAGGGAGACAGCCTTCGCTCCAGCCCATCTTGCAGGAAGGAAAGCACGACACTTCAGGCATCTCCAGGGGTCTTCTCGGCGAGAAGAGCACCGGTTAACGAAGAGGTTCCACTTCAACGCATAGAGATGTCTCGTGGACAAAGCTCTAGCGGAAGTGATAGTAGCCGCCACCGCAGGTGACAGGGTACTCAAACCTGCCTCGTCCCGTCGAGGAGCCACACGTGGAGTCTCCAAAGAACGGGACGAGGGTGCCAAAGGGTGCCCCGTCTCTGAGAGAGGAGGTCCTCTCTCAGAGGAATTGGCCAAGGAGGTGCTGTCGCGAGGAGTACTAGTTCGGAGAACCAGGTCCTGGTGGGCTAATACGGCGCAACCAGAGTGACCTGCTCCTCGTCCTCCTTGATCTTGCACAGAGTTCGTGCGAGAAGGCTCACTGGGGGAAACGCATATTTGCGTAGGCCCCGCGGCCAGCTGTGCGCCAGTGCATCCGTGCCGAGAGTACCCTCGGTCAGGGAGTAATACAGGGCGCAATGGGATGAGTCGTGGGAGGCAAACAGGTCTACCTGTGCGTCCCCGAACTGATCCCAGACCAGCTGGACCGACTGGGGATGGAGTCGCCATTCGCCAGGGAAAGGACGGAGCCGAGACAGCTCGTCGGCTGCAAGGTTCCGAACGCCCGGAATGTAGATAGCACGAAGGACCTCAGGTGCTTCTGACTCCATAAGAGGAGGTGGCGAGCGAGTTGCGACATACGGCGGGAGCGTAGACCACCTTGACGGTTGAAGTACGCTACTGTTGCGGTATTGTCTGAACGGACTAGCACGTGTTGACCCTTGAGCAGCGTGTGGAAACGGTGCAGGGCAAGGCGTACTGCCAGCAACTCGAGGCAATTGACATGCAGAAGGCGCTGGGGTCCTGTCCAGGAGCCCGCGGCAGCATGTCCGTTGCACGTGGCGCACATGGCCTCCGTGGAAGAGGCATCTGTGGAGACAACAATATGCCTGGAAACTCGTTCTAGGGGGACTCCGGCCCGTAGAAAACTGAGGTTCCTCCACGGGGTGAAGAACTGACGGCAGGTCGGAGTCACTGGGACTCGGAGCGTGCCGTGATGCCATGCCCACCTCGGGACTCGATCGCGAAGCCACAGCTGAAGCGGTCTCATATGAAGCAATCCGAGCGGCGTTGCCGCGGCTGCAGATGCCATATGCCCCAGGAGCCTCTGAAATAATTTCAGTGGGACCGCACTCTTGCCCTCGAACTGACGAAGACAAGTCAGCAGTGAGTGTGCGCGCTCGCTCGTAAGCTGCGCGGACATGGCGACCGAGTCGATCTCCATACCGAGAAAAGAGATCCTCTGCACGGGGCTGAGTTTGCTCTTCTCCCAGTTGACCCGAAGCCCCAGACGGGCTAGGTGCCGGAGCACAAGGTCTCTGTGTTCGCAAACCTGAGCTCGAGAGTGGGCTAGAATCAGCCAGTCGTCGAGATAGTTCAGGATGCGAACCTCGTGTTCGCGTAGGGGAACAAGGGCTGCCTCGACGACCTTCGTAAAGACGCGAGGAGACAGAGCCAACCCGAATGGGAGAACCGCGTACTGATATGCCTGCCCCTCGAAAGCAAACCGAAGGAACGGTCTGTGTCGAGGTAAGATGGAGACATGAAAGTAGGCGTCCTTCAGGTCTATCGCTGCAAACCAATCCTGCGGCCGCACGCACTCGAAAATGCGTTTGGCCGTGAGCATCCTGAACTGTGGGCTGTGGCGTCCGCCCGCGGCTTCCAGAGCCGGCCCATTAACGGGCGGGGAGGGAGCCGCGGGAGGGCGCCTTCGGCGGTGGGCAGACCGAGGGATCTGAGCGGACGGCAGGGCCGTCGGGACAGAATCAACGTCAGTCTGCACATGGGCGGTTGAGAGCTGTTGGGCAAAGTCCTCAACCGCACCGCCGAAGAGGCAGACCTGAGATATGGGAATGTCGGACAGAATGTCAGCCGCGCGACATCCAGCACATCAGACAGGTTCAGCCACAGAATGGGGAGCATCACCTGACCCAGGGAGCGTACGGCCACTTTCGTCGCTCGGGGAGCGAGGTCAGTGGCGGCACGCAGCTCAGTGAAGAGGCCTGGGTCAGTCCCGCCCTCGTGCAGGACCATGAGCATCTGGGTCAGGTAGACCAGCAGAATGACCATGGCAGCAGGGAGGCGGCTGCCAATGGCGCTATAGGATCTCGCCCAACAAGTGTAGACGAAAAACTACAGGCCACGGACGGGTGCTTAGGATTGCGCCGAGAAGAAGCACTCTGAGGACATATAGCATCGCAACAGAGCGTTCAGCCGGGGGAACCCCAGTGTACCCATGGCAGCAGCCCCATCGAGGGGAGGAAAGGCGGATGAGATCAGCGAGCGGTCCCGAGAAGACCAGGGGGTCTTCAAGGACTTCGAGATCTCATCATGCACGTCCGGGAGGGAAGGTATTTGGGTTTGCCGTGGACGTGTCGGCGGCCTTACCCAAAACCAATCGTCCCAGGAAAGCATGGCCGTCATCTCTGGATCGGACTCAAGCACAGCCGTATGCACACCAGGAGGTGGCGGCTGTGACGAGTGGTCATTTCCAGAGAATCAAACCCACCTAGTGAAACTGCTACAAACATAGTATCATCCTCTGTAGCTTCAAATGAAACACACGGGCCACCAGAAGGTAGACCCGTGGGAATCACCTGTTCACTAGCGGGCACCGTCATTGAGGAGGGGGGGCTGGGGCGTGGACACGGAGTCGGCGCCTTGTTCCAGACCAACACCCTCCGGTCACCCTGGCCACCAGCCGAAGATCGGGTGGTGGATGAGGGGACTCTCACTCTTGCGAGTTCACCGAGTCTCGACCTTAATGACGCGATGGTCATATTCCCACAGAGAGAACATGAGTCATCCACGAGCGCTGCTCTAGTATGATCAAGCCCAAACATACCAGACAACGCTCGTGCCCATCAGAGTCCGATACCAAGCTGCCGCAACCATTCTGTTTTTTTTTTGTTTTTTTTTTAAATGCACGGGCGAGCCGTCTTTAAAAAGACGTGCCGCGTGCGAGCTCTTTTTGTGAAAGGAGAGAAACTCTGCGATGTTGAAGCGAGCAGGGAGAAACACACTCACTGGCAGATCACTGCACAGACCAGCAGGCAATGTGAATTCGCTGCAGATCGCCGTCACACCAACACCGGAGAGTGGCTCGTCTCGTAGAGCGAAGTCAGAAATAGCTGTGGAGTGAAGAGATACTCTTGGCTCCGAAGCGAAAACATGATCTGCCTTTGCCGGCGTTCCTCCTTTTATACCCACGCGGTGGGGCGGAGATACGCTATGCAAATTCCGCAGACCCATGGCATTTCATTGCCATAGGCTCGTTTTGTAATACTCGAAGTCGATAGGCTTTCTAGGCGAAACCCCCATTCTCCGTCACTCGACGTAACTCGGAGTGACTACGAAAGGGAACCACACCTTTTGACTAATGAATGTCCAGTATGTTTTTAATCATTGCGATTGCATTCACAAAGAGCATTTTCTCTGCAACAAAATATTTCAGAAACGAGCAGAAAAATGTATACTTCCATTTTCTAAATGTTTTTGAAAGAAGTCTATTATGCTCACCAACACTGCATAAAAAATATATATATATATATTAAAATTTTATTACGATTTAAAATATTTTAAAATGTCATTTATTCCTTTGATGTCAAAACTAAATTTTCAGCATAATTACTTCAGTGTCACATGATCATTCAGAAACCATTATAATATGCTGGTTTGCTGCTCATAAATGTTAAAAACAGTTGTGCTGCTTAATATTTTTGTGGAAACATCATTATGTCTTTACTGTCACTTTTAATCAATTTAATGCATCCTTGCTGAATACAAGTATTAATTTATTTTTTAAATAAAGAAAACCTAACTCAGTACTGAATATATTCTACATAGAAATTCCCAAGACTTAATATTTTATAATATTCCCTGATTTTTTCAAGCCTAGAAATGACTAATTTAAAATGACCTAATATTACCACGTTTTCCATAATAAAAAAATATTAAATAATTATATGAATATATATAATAACACAGTTGATTTTTTTGTAACTACTAAAAGGCTTAATAAGCACTTTTTATTTAAAGTGAAACAATTTGTTAAAACTAAAATAACTTTAACTATGTTCAAGTTTAAAAATCCATTACAATACAATACCAATGTCTTGGAAGTTTTGAGAACAACCTATGCCAGACCCCTCATTTATTGAAGTTCAGTCTCAGACATATTCTAACATGAACAGACATGCTGTGCTAGTTTTCAGATCATTCCGACAAAAATAATAGGTCTAAATAATAGGTTGAATAATACCTTAGGGAGTCCATCAATGTCACCCGAACCTGTGAGAAAAGTAAAAATGAATCATTTTGCAGATCTTTAGATCACACGATGTTCACTGATCTAATTGGGAGGACAGAAAAAAACAAGCAATGTTTTGAAAAATTGACGTAGTTGCCATGGTGAATCGTGTTTTACCTAATGAGCCATTCATGTGATGTGGCTCCAGTCCTCCCATTGGGCCGTCTGACCCTGGACCCATAGGAAACTACAAACACAGACGAGAGCATTCACAGGGAGATCAAAGACACAATCCACGCAGCACACAGGAACATCAGGAGGAGTGGAGTAACTCACACTAGATCTGTTTCCTCCTGGTGGGACTGAGTTTATCAATGTGTAGAGGTTTTCACCCGAGTTCGTGGAGTCTGTCAACACAGAGGGGGAAGTCACCATGAAACTGTTCTCACATCACGTGGCCAGGCACCATTTGACCCAAAAGGGCCAGTAATGTTGGCAGAAGACCGAGATGTGAATGTGATAAGCCATTACCTGCTGGACTTGGCATGATAGGTGTTCCTGGAGGACATCCACCTCCTCCTGCTCCTCCTGGAGGACCCTGTGAAAGCAGGACAGCAGAGACTGAAGCCTTCATGACAGACAATATCATAAAAGACGGGAAAAGAAACGCTCAGTTACCACGTATGTTCCTGGGGATGATGAGGAATATGGGATCTGTGAAAACAAAAGTTTATTTATCAGCCAGGTTTGCCAGATATCATCACTAATTCATTCTCCATAACATGAGCTGAAGTATCTTACCGTGTTTCCATTATTAGGATTAGGCCACAGTCTGCCTGCTCCTGCTCCCCTGTACAGAGAAACACAGCAGTTTATATTCAGTAACGGTGATAAGAACATCAAATAAGTTTCTGGTATGTATCAGATCGAGTGTACAAGTTTAAATAAAACTACAGAAAATAATTTCACTGATGATCTTTGCAGCTCTGTGTCACTCGAGTTCAAGTGTTTGCGTGTTTTTATGTATTAAAAAGTGACACTTCAAAATGATTTGCCTCTGAAGTTCACAGTTAAATATTTAGTAAAGAAATGTAAACACATGTAAAGCTTTAAATTGGAAGTGTGCGTTTTTTATTTATTTATGTTTACCATATAAAGCCAACTGTATCATCATTGCAAATTTCTAAGGCCTCCAAATGAACAAAACTTAGCCATCTGTCATCTGATTGATATTTTATACAATTTAGCAAGTAAAGGGCCTTTTAGTTTAAAAATGTCCACCTGCAGGTTCTTTTGTCTTTTTGATGTAAAATCTTTACTGATTTTTATAAGGTAAATGTAAGATTGTTAATAACATAAAAAAATGAACACTTACTGGACTGAAGCAGATTAGTTTTACATGATTATTCATACATTTTTTTTTAAAATCACATTAAAATGTGAGCATCAAATAAGATACATCAGGTTTTTGAGGAATGATTTTTTGTAAAATTTCTCAACCATCACTATTGCATTGCATTATATGTTTTACCCCCACAATAAGCACTACAGAGCTTTGATTATAAAACTAAGCATTTCAATATCATCTTACTAAGACATTATTGGGAGCTATAGAGTGACAACTGATAATTGTATTATATTTTATTTAAGTGGTCTGCTATACTGCTATAAAGATCTGACTGATTTACATTACAAGTTATCATAATTTCATTTTTTGCTCAGTTTGGCCCTCTAGATAAAATGTAAGTGTTTTTTGTTCCCCTTTGAATATGAGATCCATATTCTCACTAAATCATACTCTATGAGCAATGGTGTATCGAATATGATAATCAACAAAAAACAAATATGCAAACTTTTTTTTAGATTTCATTTTTGAAATATTTTGACCTTAAGGTTCAATAAAATGTTCCATTCCCAAAAAAGGGATTTTCCAGACATGTCAGTCTTTACAGGGTTAAATACTTCCTCCCTTCCTAGTTTAATATGCAGAGACAACATAACAAAAGTCATCTGAATGTTAATCCTCCTTTAATGTTTTGATTGCACCCAGAGACACTTTTCTGTTTGTTTGAGCATCCTGACCAGTCCGACACAGAGACACACACATGAAATCCCACAAATACGATAGACTGGCAAAGTCCTTACATGTTCACGCCTGGCATTCCAGGCCCCATGGAGTTTGGAGGCCTCATTCCTCCACCATAGTTCTGTAATGATAACCAAGGATCAGACTATAATGCCCAGCACCCGAGAGGACACCACGAGAGAAGAGAGAACAAGGACACAGTTAGTTTAGAGGAAAACAGCCTGAACATAACAAGGATTATGGCTGATATGAAAGAAGATTTATGCTGTAGTAAAGACTGTGAACGTGTGGATGCCGTACAAACGCTGAATAAGGACTGACTCCGGTTCAGAACACAAGAAATGCATTCAAATAATTGGTGTACAAGTAGGGTTGGGTATTATAATATATGGAATATTGGCAATATTTTCACAAATGATTTTGCTGCCAATTCTAGTTGTGTTCTGAATTGAAATTTAGGTAGCAGTCCTGTTCTCTATACATACTATGCACTTGTAAAACTGGGTAATAACTAGGTACTAACAGTGGCGTCATGCCCATTCAAAGAGAGGGGGCACGTGCCCCCTCAGATTTTTCCTCCCTGATAATTTTTTTTCACAACTTTATTCCTATTATGCTCCATAATTACCAGAGCCTATAACGACTCAAATGTTTTCTTCTGGATGTGTAATAAATCGGTCAGCATCAGCCCGCCCCTTTTTCCTAATATGGTGTATTAGGAAAAAGTGTATATCAAATCTAGAGCGCAACGCGCGTAGCGCTCTAGAATCTTTGCTGTGTATGTTCAAGCAACTCACTCGTCTCGCACGTTGAGCTGATAATGTTTTACAGATGGTCTTGAAGTGGTAAGTGCCGGGCAAAGCAACAAATCGGCATTGAATTAGTTATCGGATGATATTAGAATGGTAGTGGGATTATTTGTGGTTGACCTGGAAATTTTAACTTGATCAAAAAGTTATGGATTTGATATTAGCTGCGAATTCAGAGCATTAACTTAAGTTGTGTCAGTGTAACGTTATCGATAGCTAGCCTAGTCTAACCGTAAACTAGTTGGCTAACGTTACTGCCTGCCATACAAAGCCAATAAGCCATAGTAACGTTATCTGATCGGTTTTGAAACATCTGTTCTGTTTTGTCTTGTGTCAAAGTCTCCAGCTGGTTCAATTGTTTTCAGTTTCATAGAAACGAGGGTGTAAAATTTTCTGTCATTTTCTGACATTTCTGTCAAATATTAACCATTTTCAAATAAACGGGGGAGTGTTAACCTTATTCAGCACTGAAATCTGTCAAACTTCTTTCAAAGTCCTTCATCACATATTAATATTAAAATAACTTAATTTCAGAGCACCACAAAGTCAGACCTCAGCACCTTTATGTACCTTTAATTATCGTTCTTAGGTCACATACCAATTTAAAATCATAACATAAAAACTGCAATGGTACTGTTTTTAAAATCATGTGTAGTAGGCCTAAGTGTGCAGTAAGTGTGTGTGTAAACATGCTTTAATGAAGTAGACTTCAAAAGCTTTTGAATTTGAGCTTACAGTTCTTTCATCAACCTGTCTTTTACATAAACTTTCAAAATAGATACTTTAACTTAGTCCCCAGATAGAGGAGGGTTGCTGCTAGCTCCGTTAAAGTATTTCTGTCCCTCCCAAACTGCATTAAAATTGTATGTTTAGCAGCCAGAATTAAAAAATTTTCAGGGGGAGAAACCCCCTGACCCCCCCTAACATGATCCATATCACCCGGCAGAAAACAATTGCAACGTCTCAGATTGTGCCCCCCCAGAATTTTGGCTTGCATGACGCCCCTGGGTACTAACCCTCAACTTACCACTAAACCTGACCTTAACCGATGTAGTAACCTAAGAAAGTACTGGTTATATAAGGTAAATACACTGTAAGTACACGTAAGTGCACATACTAAAAAATAAAGTGTAACCTAAATTTAAGTAGAATAAAATGCTATTAGAGTTGGTAGGTAAGTGTTGATTTCAATGAACTGATTCAAAACTCAATTATTAATATAAAAAATATTGAGATATAGTTGTTTTAACTATATCACCCAGTCCTAGTGGTGAGCAACTCATTGATGGGGTCTAGGGCAACGATATTCAGGTTTTCATGAATGACAGCATAAGATCCAGACCTGTAGTCCCGGTCCCATTGGGCCCATTCCTCGAGGAACGTTCATTCTCTGCATGGTTGCCAAGTTTGGATGGCCTGAGCAAATAATAAGCTCATTAATAATTAAAAATTTAACAGAAATGCACTTCAAAATCAAAAATCGATGAAATGGCGATGCTGAATTTGCACTTGCAGAGAAGTTGCCCATCAACAAACACTGATCTCATTAGTCTCTAACCTGTTGGTCGTGAAGGGTCCATCATGTTTGGAGGCAAAGGCTGCCCACCGGGAGGCTATAGAAACAAGAGACAGTCAGGTGCTAAAATAAGTCAGAGTAAATAAAATCTGTTGTTTGAAACATTTTTAATGCGACTTACCGGGTTTCCCATTCTGATGGGCGGCCGAGGTCCTCCAGCATAGCGAGGAGACATAAAAGGCTGGAGAAAGGGAACAAACAGTGACATACAGTTTTACCAATGTAACCTATACAAAAGCTGACAGGGAGAGGGGGGGGGGGACTATTTTAGCAGAACGTGTGCCTAACCGATATCAGCAGAGAGAAGGTGTGTGCTGTTACCTGTCCGTGCGCCCCCATCATGTTAGAGTTTGGAGGTAGCTGAGCGTGAGGGGAGGCTTGGGAACCAGGTGGTCCCTGCAGAGCGGGTGGGGTGGGGGGAGCAAGTGGAGGTTGCCATAGTCAGCAACGAAATGCCAAGAGAAAGACAGAGCAAAGTCAAAGACAGGACAGGTGAAAGCGACAGGTGCAGCAGATCCAGAGAACAGAGCCAAGGGCAAAAGCTCAGAACTAGTTTGATGTGGCGCTAATATCACTCATGGTTCTTAACTGGTTTTGCTTCAAGACCCAATTATTCTGGAAATCAAGTGGCGACCCCACATAAATCAAGTGGCACCAAACTGCTTATCGTACATAATATATTTAATAATTGATGAATATTATACAAGTGCAAGTGATCCTGTATTTAATGTTTGGGTTGGTATTTATGGTCTGGGTATTTTCTTTTACCTTTAGTTACCTTAGTTTTGGTTACAGTTTTTGAGTTGAGATTTGAATCATTTGGACAGTTGTGAGTAATTCTAACAAATGACATAAATTTCCACCAAAATATTCTTATATTTGACACAAATGGATGCACAGCTTTTGACAACACAATGAATGGGAAGTACTTCCCTATAGACATTTATAATGTCGCAAAATATTTCTATTACAAATAAATGCTGTTCTTTTGAATTTTCTGTTAATCAAAAAATAGAAATTGAAAAAATATATTTTGGTTTCCACAAAAATATTAAGCAGCACAACCGTTTTCAAAATTGATAAAAATAAGAAATGTGTCTTGAGCAGCAAATCAGCATATTAGAATGATTTCTGAAGGATCATGTGACACTGAAGACACTTTTTAAATTAAATTACAGCAGCCTTCTTTCTAAACATAAAAAACCTACTATTCCCAAACTTTTGAATAATTATGCTTACACCACAGTATTGTTGAAATCATTCTTGATTCTGATTGGTTGACAGACGTTTCAACGTGTTGATTAATTGTCTATAACTCATTTTCTATAGTGATTTTCTATAATAAAAATTACATAAAAGAATATATTTCGAAGTTTTTTTCACTAAATTTTGTTGGATTTAAAAATCTATTTGCAATTGTGAGTTTTTTTGTCTCGAAGACAAAATTCAAGTCGTAATATGTTATGCAATTTTGCTTCTCAAGTAAATTTAGTTTTTTTGTTTTTTTTACAGAAAAACAAAAGAATAATGACAAAAAACATGTTTTTACAGTGTACAAATGATCATCCATGTCACCACTAGAGGGCAATGGGGTTTAAGGGTAGTCAAAACAACCTCAAAGGAAAAAAAAAAAAAAACTGTTTCTCAAGTTTTCCTGCATACCCACTGATGCATGTTTCAAGACGTGCATAAACCAGTTCTATGTTCTGCAGCTCTTAGTATCTGAGAATCTGTTCCCGCAAAGCCCTCGTAGGGTCATGACTCCATCTGGTCTGAGAAAGAGTTCTCCAAATGCTTCCTTCCATAAGGTCATAATAAACATCATATCATCCATAAATCTTTTCCAAGAACTCATTAAGATATTTTGTCGAGTCACCCTCTCTGAAAACTCCCGAGTGATAAAGCGTTAACTCCGCTGCAACACATTTAGCAGGGCTACTCAGCAGGGCAACAGCGAGTCTGCTCTCAGAGTGGAGAATGAACATAACCCTGCCTGCCATTAGCGGCTAATGGTCGCAATCAGACCGGTTCCCTGCAGACACTGGGCTTGGCAGATGACCAGAGACCGTGGCATAATGGTTCCTCTGTGAACCGCCGGCACGTGTCTGTGCACCTGAGGGCTGCTGGTTAGATGGTTACGGATGGTTTATGGAGAGGGGCTGAGGCGGAGTGACCCACCTGAAAGAATCCGGGGGGCATGGGGCCACCTGGCATCCCGTCACCGGGGGGCATGTTGCCCAGGACTGGACTCGGTGCTGCAGCAGCGCTCTGTGATGACGGGGGGGAAAACGTCAGCAATGATGAGGATTCATATGTGCACTACTGTTCAAAAGTCAGTAAGACTTTTTTTATTTAAAGAAAACACTTTTATTCAGCAGGGATGCATATAATAGATAGAATGTGACAGTAAAAGATATAAAGCAGCACAACTTTCAACATTGATGATAATAATAAATGTTTCTTGAGCATCAAATCAGTATATGAGACTGATTTCTGAAGGATCATGTGACACTGAAGACTGGAGTAAAGATGCTAAAAATTCAGCTTTGCATCACAGGAATAGATTTCATGTTAAAGCTACAATATGTAATTTTTTTCGCTGCTAGGGGTCGCTAACCTCTTACAATAACAAAGGCGTAGATTGATGACTCAGTGAAAAGCGGAATCATGGAATTTGTCGTCAAGCTGATGGATCTAATAATGTTTATGAATGAGTGAAAACATTCATGTTTTTAACATCACTGTGGTATGAAGCATGTTGCGATTGCTAATGAGACAGATATCAGCGCCACACGCGAGTCCCGCGGATATAAAGGAATGAGGACACTGCATTTGGGTGTGTTGAAAGTTATAATGTTATTCTATGTGTTAGTTTGTTGGCTGTATGAGACTAGCAGTAAGCTAGATCAATTTTAGAATACTGATCATATTCTAACATTTCATCATGTTGAACTATGGCAGTACAAGCGGAAACCAGGGATAACGTGGATATTATGTCATTGACAGGCGACAAGTGAACAGGGAGTCCGGGACGAGCCATTATTTAAAATTGGAATTTCTCTGAAATTAAAACTTTTGGGATATTGTAAGTACACAACTGCAGGAAATATATCACACTGTGCATGTGATTTTTGGATATTTTATTACAAAATTCTTACATATTGTACCTTTAAAACATTAAAATATAAAAAAAACAGTAATTTTAAATTGTAATAATATTTCACAATATTACTGTTTACTGTAAACTTTTGTATGGCTGTGCAAATGGAATGCCAATGTGTATAATTCAATTCCGGAGAAACATCAGCTTTAGCATTTTAAGGTTAAAAACGTTTGACTGGAATGTATTCTGAACAAGCACAGATACAGATTTGCTGATATATTAGTATATTATATATTAGGTCCGACATTTCAAAATCAGAGGTTCAGGTTTAGTTTTTCTAGTTCCTAATTAAGGTTTTATGGGGGACATTACATAATTCAAACATAGCTGCACAGATATAAACGAGTCATGGCATGATCTCAGAATTCCCCTTTAATCTAATTACAGTATTTAAAAAAAATGTGAACTTGAGCCTAAACAGATTTATTTGAAGAAGAATCACTTTGAATGCATTTTAATGCCAAATTAGGCATAGTAATGTTTTTAACAAAACACAAATTTAGGGAATAATCACCCCTGTGGTGAACATTGTGTCATGCTACAATTTTCAAAGCAAACCTGTAGTGCATACTACATTAAACATTCAAAACAGTTCAAAAGTTTGGAGTCATTTAAAAAAATTAACACTTTTATTCAACAAGGAGGATGCATTAAATTGATCAAAATTGGCAGTAAAGACATTTCTAGTCACAAATGATTTCTATTTCAAATAAAGGCTGTTCTTTTGAACTTTCTATTCATCAATGAATCCTGAAAAAAAAATGCCATCACGGTTTCTACAAAAAATATTAAGCACCACTGTTTTCAACATTGATAAGAATAAAAAATGTTTCTTGAGCATCAAATCATCATATTAGAATGATTTCTGAAGGATCATGTGACACTGAAGACTGGAGTAATGATGCTGAAAATCCAGCTTTGCCACCACTGGAATAAATGATATTTCATAATACATATTAAAATAGAAAACAGTTGTTTTAAATGGTAAATAATAATAATATTTTACAATATTACAGTTTTACTCTATTTTTGATCAAATAAATGCAGCCTTGGTGAGCTTAAGAAACTTTTCAAAAACAAACAAATCTTACCGACCTCAAACTTTTGAATGATAGTCTGACATTATTTTGCACAATGTGTTGTCTGTTGCATTTTTGAAAGTGCCACCACTTTACTGCTTTATTATATGTGGTACATCTGATTTCACAGTTAGCCGCCCCTAAATGTCGTGTAAAACTGAGGTTGGCCACTTAAGTCAATCAGACGGTTCTTTGTGGACTAGGCTTTATGTCGACTGTCAAAAGTCTGACTGAGTGAGACTTAAGCAGAATTTGTCAAGTAGTGCTGCATTAATGTGGCATTAACCCCGAGAAAGATGCATCATTGGTCATCACTCGCTCTCCGTCTTTCACGGAGTTGGTCAATCTCACAAGTTCAGTCTTTTGCGCTGTTATAGCAGCTCTGGGTCAGTGGGTGAAATCTGATTACAACAAAGGTCAGGACTTAAGAGACTTACGACAGGTGAGGCGACATCTTACACAGAAATCCCTCTAAGCAGATCATCTTGATACGGCTGCTCCGATTGGACAGTGAAGATAATGCCGAAACGCTTCAAAATAGCAAACTCACATTGAATAATCCCTGCCTGAAACTGAGCTTTATAGCGTACTGCTGCATCGAGCCTTCAAATCAACATTTATCGAGAGTCTAACAGTTACAACGGCCACCAACTGAATTTATCGAGACGCCTCAATATTACAATCATTTTCTGTGATGTGCACAAACAGCTTATCAAGATCCTCTCAGCTCTGGGAGTACAGAAAGACAGATATCTCTCTACACCCACACGTGGGACTCTCTAGACACTTACACGGATTCCAGTCACAGTTTATCAACACTTCTCAATCCTCTCAGACCCCTGAATCAGGCCAGAGGGACAAAATTTAGGGCATTTTCCTCAGCAGTCCAAACTAATCTCCTTTGTGAACACTGTTGTTTTCTCTGTGACCAAATACCACAAACAGAGATTAACCGATGAGATAAACAAACTCCAAAAGAGTTGAGTCCTAAAACGGCACCAGGTTGTACAGGTGAAGGATCTGTGGATTAATAGCCAAATCCAGCAGAGACAAACACGAGACAGAGACTCTGATGTTTAGAAGTACATTTATTCCTTAAAGACTGAAAATTCAATATTTAACCACAATCAAGTTCTGGAGAAAACTGCCTGAAAGAAAAGCATTTGCCAATGGATTTTGACAGAGAAAGAGAGATGTCTATGCAGAACAACCGAGATAAACCAACAAATGTTTTAAGGATTACACTGCCAAAAATTATAATTTTAACTTTTTGTGATTTCCGGTGCTATACAGAGAAAAACTGTAATAGATATAACATTTCGTGTAATTTTACAGTACAATACTGTAAAAAGTAAAAAGAACAGTTACATTCCCAGAGTTCACTGTGTGACACTTCACATTTGATGTTTTTTCATTTTAACAATTATGTTTCTTCTTAGATTTCTGTTATCAGTTATGTACATTAGGGTTTTATGTTACATGTTATATTGTTAAATGCATTATTTTAGTGTTGTTACCATGATGGTGTTTTGTATTTGTGTGCATGACACTGTATGCAGTTTCTATATTAGTTTCTAATATAGTTATACTAATATATTAGTAGTATTAGTATTACTATATTATTTGCCTCAGCTTGTGGAAAAGCTGCTTTGATTCATCATGTGGATTTCTCTTTACCAGCAGTGTTATTATGGTGTCTACAAAATATTTGTAGACACTAAACGGCATCTTATTGGTTTAGTAATAAAAATCTGGTCTATATTGTATCTTATTGTGGCCAAATGTCGACCAACTAGAGAACAGTAAGAGCGGCAATCATTTATTTCACATGAAATCAAAAAGATCTCCACAAAAGGCTGTAAAGACAACACAAAAGTAATTAGCAGAAAATTTGTTTGACTTTATACTTTTGGAATTTGGACAAAGGGAAATTTAGAGAAATAACAAAGATACCTTTTTGTGAAAGTTGTCTTTCCAGCTGATTGAACGGAGTGTGCACTCTGACACCTGGAAGTTGTGTAGAAACCAATCAGTTTGGAACGGCCAATTTCAGTTTCAATTTCATTATCAGTTTTTATTTTTGTGTGCAATGTGCCAGCATTACGATGAATGCATTAAACGGAGGTTGCAATAGTTAAGTTTTCCCTATTGTGTCATATATCCGAGTGAAACGGCTTCTCAAACAAGAAAAAGAAAAAATTGTGGCCGGGACTTCTTTTTGTCCATGGGGAATTGATTGGATGGTTGCGGTTTGTTTTTGCTGTGATGTCATGTGAGTGACAGGTTGTCTCGCCCTCACACTAGTGAACACATCATCAGAGAAGTCACTGCAAGAGGGAAGGGTTATTGGGATTAAAGATTGCAACACGATTAAAAAAAAATGAATGATGTGAACGGATAAATTTGCAACACTTTTAGGTGAAATCATTCCTTGACCTTACTTTGCAGATCTGACTGACTATCACAGAGTTGACAATGTTATCAGTGATCATGAAAATAACAGACTGACAGACAGTAAAGAACTCGCACTGACTGCCAAGTAAACAACAACACTAAATATGAAATGATTGATTTGTGCAGTTCGAATTGATCATTCATTTAAATTTAGCCTAGAAATGAAGACATTATGGATTTCAAAAAAGTTCCTAATGTAATATTTAAAAGTTGCCTAAATGATATACAGTACAAGTCTTGATCACTGTTCTCCCCAAGGCAGATAACTGACTTCCTGAGTCAATCTCACTTATCAGTCCATCACAAGCCCCAGTGGGGATCTCAGTACACGCCTACGGCACCACCCATCAGATTAAACCACCAGTCAACTGCCAAGCGTCCTCGGTTTCCTGCTTCTAGTCATCCTCACATGGATGTGATGCTCATAATATTGCCTTCTAATGTTCTGTCTAACTAAACGTCTGATATGGGTGTGACAGAGCTCAGGCGACACGCATTAGAATGGCACTTGAGACAGCAGGCCTGCACCACAGACCGGGAACACCGCTCTCCGCATTCTGCCAACATCATTACATGAAAATCCTGGTCTGGCTCTGACCTCAGTACACAAAAGATCCATCTGGCTAGATGATAGTGAAAGTTAATATATTCATGTGATCCCAGGCTAAGAAGTACTCGATCGCCTTGGTGGCACGTACGTAGGATATTTGAAAAGATGAGTGAGCTCAAGTGATAAAGCCCGAAGACTCTGTGACCTTGAAAATATATCACAGAATAGCTATGGATTAATGATACAGCACTTGTATGCTGTGTAGCACAGGAAGCATACGTAAGATGTGGAATCACTGTAAAGGTTCAGTGAACATGGAATGTGCCCATACCAGTTGCAATACCAGGAATACCACTTTCACAATCTCTTATTTCACCATTCGTAGTACACATTTTTGGGTCTAATGATTAAATAAGCTTGATAATAGAGGCTCCTGCATATTTTGACCAAAAAATGCAATCCTTTAACTCTTGAAGGTAAAATAAAAGTATTTTAATAACTGGGAAAATATTTGTATGACTGGACGCAGTAAAATGCTGTGTGCACCAGGGTATGTGTACTTTTGGTAAACTGCATATATAGAGTATAGAATTACAGGATACTTTATTTAGTCACATTATTTGACAGATGTAACTTCTTTAAAATAATGAAAATGTATTATTATTTAAATAATGTGTGAAACTTACATACTGTGCATTTACACCAAAACTACTGAGCGTTTTGTACATGTTACAAAACATGTTTTGAAAGAAAAATGTCATTGGTTTTTAATACCTTTTCTGTATGCAATTTATTACCAGGCACACCACATTTGAATTTCCCAAGTCAGCTTTACAAATTATATGTATATGACATCCAACTGTGACAGGGCTGAAATAATATAGTGCTGTGTGGTTCGTATTAGGGAAATGCTGATTAATAACTAATAGTATATACAAACTAAATAAGTGCAAGGGTGTAAGCAGGATTGAAGTAATAGTTAAAAGAACAATTTTAAGAATGACTGAATAATTCAGAGATTAAAAAAAACCCTGTATTTGTTGACAACAAATCTAAATATTGGACGGCACAGTTTTTTTTTAAGAACAACCCAGTTTAAACAGTAGGTCACTTCCTATATAAAAACACCTTCAGTATACTGGACTGTGATACTGATTCATGCTGTAATGCCACACAAATACAAAAAGATACATTGGTTTGCACAGAATGCATGAAAAGAACTATTACATCTCACTTACAGCATGAAATCGAGTAGATAGCTACTTTGCATCCAACTTATCACACAGCGCCCATTTAACAGTCAAAACACACTCATTGTGCTCCTAGTGTCTGTCACTTGGTGGACAGGTGTTACTGGCTTGCTTATTCACACATTTACTTTCCAGATGAAGTGCTGGCCAGTTCTGAAGAGACACATCGCGTTCGCCTGTCTCCACAGAGCGAGGAGATGAGTGCCATCTGCCTGGTAGCAAAGCCCCTTAATCTGACGCCATCCATACGTCTGACCGCATAAGACCAAGATAAGATCCAAGAGCCCAGGGGTTAAATTAATGATTATCAAATACTGAAAGAAGAGTGAAAGAAATCACACAAATCCTTTCCAGAATAAACTCAATCCATCTGAGCAAGTCATTATCTTCAGTAAGGTCTGATTGGAAATGAGCATGAACAGTTTAAGGTTCCTATAACGTGCTATTTTAGTATCACTGAGATACTATTAGAGTTTTTATTAATATTTTGAATCATATTTCATTTTTATATTTTCCGTTTTTATCGTAGTTAAATGTTTAGTAATTTTGTTGTGTCTCTTAGTTATTTTAATATTTTTTAAGGTGTATATAGTTTTTTATTAATTTATATTTACTAATATTAGTTATTTTAGTATATCAAGTTAAATTAAAATAAGAAATTTAGCCTTGGCAACTAGTTAAACTTAAGCTTATTTTATTTCAGTTAACATTTATTTCATTATTTCAAGTAACATTTTTTTATGGTTTTAGTTTCAATTAACTATAATACCCTTGATCATTACTGGTTAGTTGGTCACATGACAACATGTAACTCTAACCCTAAGTTAATTTATACATGTCTATTTCTATTAGAAATTTCATATCTAAAAGTAATTATAATAATTAATTTAGAATTATATATGAATAATAATATTATAATGAATAATAAAATTATAATAAAAACCATCAAATAAAAAAAGTAACATTGCATATTTATTAATAATGAATTATATATATATTTTTTATAATTTATAAATATAGTATTTTTATATTAAATCATATTTTTTTATTCAAATATTGTATATATTTAATATTAATATATAAATAATAACATAAATCTAAAAAATCCCAAAAATAATATATATTAAAATATATACATATTTCATGTAATTGCTAATTATTGAGAACTTTGAACCAGTTGGGCATCTCCCAAACAATAAACACTGGTGTACAGATCTGTTGTTTGATGTAGATGTAGATGAATAACAGGGGGAAGGAAGGAGAGAAGAATGAGAGAAGTAAAGCTAGTCCTGACCACAGCCTGGGGCAACACCTCCTGTCTGATGTTAGCAGTTCCCCTGGAGATTCATTAATGATTACCAGACACACAATCACTGAGATTTTTTGTGTGATGCAAGAGTCCTAAAAGGGGAGGTTACTTTAGGACATAAAGGGATCATAAAAGACCAGATCTATAGAGCTGTGATATATGATACTGTAAGCTGTATAGATCTCTGCCTCCGATCTGAAGAACAGCATCCGAACTGCTAATAACGCATCATCTCTGCAATTTTCAAGCCATTCAGACAGAATCAACAAATAGATCAGTGATTTCTGCCCATGAGCATCAAGACCATTACGGTCAAGAACGACTCCATCAGGCCACTGTAATGCTAAAAGCCGATAGGCTTGCAGTTTAATGGCTATTGACAGCTGTTCCTCAGGGAGTCAGGGCTGGTGTACAGCATCAGGGAGCAGTCGACTTCAGGCAAGAAGCTCTCTCCATCTGCTGCCATCTCCTGTAGCTTCTCTTTCTCAGTCCTTCTCCACCCACACTCCTCTCAGTTAAAAGGGCATCTGCTCAACCACCCAACCTCCTCAATGTCCTCTTGGCTATGATTGGAATAGCAAATACCATCCTATTCATACTAGTTTAGCTGGTTTATGTTAGCTGAAAGGTTGAAAAATGAACCTTTGTGTCATTAATTACTCACCCTTCATGTCGTTCCAAACCTGTAAGACTTTCGGTCATCTTTGGAAACACAAATGAAGATATTTTGGATGAAATCTAAGAGATTTCCATTCCTCCTTTGATAGCTATGCAACCGAAACTTTAACGCTTTAAAAAGTTCATAAAGAGATCGTAAAACTAATCCATATGAATTGAGCGGTTTAGTCCAAATCTTCTGAAGAGACTCAATCGCTTTCTACGATGAACAGATTGAATTTAGGCTTTTATTCACATATAAACATAAACAGAAGCTCAACCGAACCTGCTTGACGCGAGAACAAACCTCATTGGTTCTTGCTGAAGCTCAAACGTGCTGCATAACACGAAAATGAACATCATTGGTTTTCGCACGTCAAACAAACATGCTTGAGGTTTCGTGTACCACAACTGATGAATGTTAAAAGCCTACATTCAATCTGTTCATCATATAAAGTGATTGTGTCTCTTCAGACAATTTTGGATTAGACTGCTCAATTCATATGGATTCATTTTACGATCTATTTTTGAACTTTTTGAAGCGTCAAAGTGTCAGTTGCGTAGCTGTCAATGGAGGGACAGAAAGCTCTCAGATTTCATCAAAAATGTCTTCATTTGTGTTCCGAAGATGAACGAAAGTCTTACGGGTTTATAAATGAATAACAGAATTTTCATTTTTGGGTGAACTTGATCCCTTTAATTTGGGTTGTATTGTGCTGTGCTTAACGTGTTAACACTCAGCATAGTGAAACCCTCTCATAGAAGTTAAAGTACCACCACTACAGCCATTAACACACTGCTTCAACAATACATTTCAAGACAATCACTGTTGGAAATCAGATCTCCTGCTGTGAGCAATGTTCCTGTTATTATGCAGAAGTGGAAAGACAAAGAACAGTATTTTTCTGCTGATTCTTCAAGGATTGTTACTAGCTCCTGGGTGTCAGTCTGACAGATTATTAACTTAATAAATCGCTGCAGTAGGAAAAGACTCAACAAACCGTCGGATGCTATGAAGTGGATGAAAAACTATTTTCAGTTAATTGAAATGGGTGGCAAACTTTTTTCAATCAACCTTTTGTGCTCAGCAAAAGAAAGAAAGTCATATGGGTTCAGAACAACATGAGAGTGAATAAATTATGACATTTCCATCCTATAACATCCAAAGTAATCAGTTTACAGCTGCATATCGCTCTAGAGATGCATGTTATATCAGTACCAGTGCATTTTTATTTACCTTTGCTTTCATCTTTAAAGTTATTCACAAAATATTAATAAGTTAAATGCAGTTTTTGCAAATCTCAAAATGAATCCATTTTACATACTGTATTATAATGTGGTGATACCTAGAATTTAAATTGATTTAACAGTTGATTTGATTCACACTAGAAATGTTAACTGGACTCTGATGCCGCTGTAAGCATGCTTCCTTTTATACTGCATTCCTAAGGGAATCTGAAAGTAGCAGTAACAGGACATAAGTGGCAAACACACGCTCTTCCGACTCCAGGGGTTTGCACCGATGCCTCGGTACTCCCATGGGTTTAGTTCGGCCAAAATGATGCAACGTACTTGACAATAATAGTAGCTGACAAACAATGTGGCCTAAAAATGATTGTGAGCAGCTAAGAGGTCTTTAGGAAACTCAATCCAGGTCCTCTGTCAAATCCATACTCAAGTCATCCACTGCAATGTTTTCTTTGATAAGCTTGTAAACATTTTCCCTTCCCAATAAATTATTCAGAGACAGGGTTCTGTGGTTCATGCACAAATGTTTGACCTAAAGACTATTTTGAGCAATGGTTTGATAGGCAGAGAGGCTCTAAAGAGCTCTAGAGGATGGGGTAATAAGCCAGGGAGAGCAGTTGATGGGCTCTCTGATGCCCTTGTCCAATTGACCTGCCTGATAAAAGTGCCATTACTGGCAATTAAGCCACAAGACGCAAAACAAGAGGCTCTAAGAGGAAGTGCTACGACTGAACTGTTGTATACGAATCAACTGCCTTGATTCATGTAAACAAACAGCCGTCGGTTTACTGAACCACAAAATGAATGCAAAGGTGTGCTTTAGCAGGTGAACCCAATGCAAGATATATTATAAAGATGAACATGAATTTATCCCGGAGGAAAAAAAAAAAAAAAAAAAAATAAGGATACAATGTCGGGCCGTTTTTGAGTGTCGGCAGACTTAGTTTTTCGGTGTGTTCCGCACCGTTTACTCTAGTCGGATGCAATCTGTTTTTTTTGGGCCGATTCAGCAGCATGTTGATCAGCGTAGGGCCGTCGGTGAGAAAGAGAACTCTGATTGGCTGTTCAGCTTAGTGAATGAGTCAGTGCACGAGAATAATAGCAAAACAGCAGCAAAGAAGTCAAAAAGGTACAGATAGACGGCTGATCTAATTTTACATCATCTTACCTGAGTGTTCTTGGCCGAATATTTTAATGTTAACATGAGCGGAGTGGAATAAAGAAAGTGATCAGCAGGATTGATATTCAAAACGGTAAGCACGCGCTGCTTTGTTTACGGTTTGTGTATCTGCAGCGCCGGTTTCCATTTTTGAATGGCGAATATAGACTAATATATCTGCAGAAATAGACAGTTTTCTCATTTACACACAGGCGCAGAACGTGCATGCTAGCTGACAGTCGGCTAGTTCTCTAAACACGGTCGGCTTTCCTCAGCGCTAGTTCTTTGGCGCTACCCTTATTCAATTATTATCGAATAATGTTCTAAAAACACAGCGTGTCATGCGCAAGATGCTGCAAAAGATGCGAGACTTGAGAGCTGCGGTCAAACACATCCATCTAGAGCAAGTTTACATAGAAAGACAATAGAAAAGTGGAATGTAAAAACGCATTCTGTGTGAATCGCGCCATAAATATTAGGGCTGGGAGAAAAAAATCGATTCACCTAGCTATCGCGATTTTTTTTTTTTACGATTCTAAAATCAATTTTTTTATTCCAGAATCGATATTAATTCAAATTTAATTGCTTTATTTTTGTCCTTGCTTGTAGATGAGGTTGACAGAAGTGCCACTTTCGTTCCAACAGAGGATGAAATGCTTCGTTATCGATGAGTGTTGAGTGACGTAATATCCCAAGTGGACGCGAGGAAGAGACGTGAGACTGAAAGCACTGAAAAGCCCTCGCGCTACTCATATGCTGAGAGAGATAAGAAAATAGAGCTGCACGATTCACCTTTAAAAGACTGTGATCTCAATTCAAACACCCACGCGATCTTTCAATTCGTCCGTCTGTATATTAAACTTTGACAAAATCATATCGCAACATTCAAAGCTGTGTTGGCGCTGCTGGTCAAACACAAACTCTCAACTTCATGAGAGTTGTCATGAAACAGTTTCACAAACAGATCTTTTCAACTTCATTGTCATAGTATCATTATTTATGTGATGCAATAGTTAAAATTATCATAGAAGTACTTGGATTAAAATGTAAAGTTTGGAAAAATCGAAACAATGTAATCGATAAATGCGTTATTTTAAGCACCAAGTTTCTATCAAAAGCTGATTTTGATCACTATCGTAGTTTCAAGTTTCAAGTAATTAAAAAAAATTTTTTGTTATTGAATCATTTATTCAAGAGAATGTAGTATTGTATGATGCTACTGAAATAAAAGTCAGAAACATGTGATGATTTGTTTTTGTAAATATGACTCATCTTATACATCATGTACAGTCTGTATAAGTGTATGATTTAACTTTTCCCGATGGTGTAGTGTTAAAAAGATTGCAATATAGAATCGCAATACTTGTAGAATCGCAATTCTTAAAAAAAATCACAATACATATCGTATCGGCACCCAAGCATCATGATAGTATCGAATCGGGAGATAGGTGTATCATCCCAGCCCTATTAAAAATCCAGTATCATAGAGACTTAGGCCATGTAGCTAGCAACCACCAATTAAACACCACTCACAAAAATCTAAAAAGAAAATCTCCTTATTTAAATATTAAAATAACATTTTGATTAGCAGTCAAATTTTTCATGTTTCAGGGGTGTTCACTGGAAAACAAGAGAAAGACACTGATTAATAAAAATAATAGTTATTTTACCATGCTAGTAAAACTTGGCTTTCATATACATAAAGTGCTAGAATAAGTTGTGATTGTTCCTTATTAGAGCCTCATTAATAATCATAAAGCAAACGCTGACAGTACTGTCAAATTTCTGTAATATATGGCACCTTCCCTTAGGCTGAACAAAGAGAACTGACAATACAGGTGAGTTATGTCTATGTGGAGATTCCCCAAACCAGCAATATGTAAAAGACCCCAGATTAGTTTAGGGCTTTGCCTTGAGCAGTTAAACAGCAGGAGCTGAAAAACAGTTTTTACTGTTATATTCATAAAGGTATCTGCCTGTTCAGAGTAGGGGGAGGGGAGCGTCAGCAGTCAGACGCAGGCAGACACAAGCACAGTGTGTTCACTCGAGGCAGACCACCCAAGTCACCTGCCACCTGGGCTGTTGTTATGGCAACCATATCCTCTCCAAACAACCACATTCAGGTGAGACGATGGAGGGAGGTGAATGGGCAGAAACGCTTTACATGTCATGCTAATTAAAAGCTTGTGCTCAATTCTGTGTTTTGTTACTCATATTGAAGTCCACACAGAACCTGCAGACATTTTCACAAGCTTTGCAATGATTGTGCGTGTAAATCTGTAGAATTGTGTGGAATGAATTTAAACAAAAGAATGTGTCGGAGAACTGCACTCTTATTGGTTGCTGAAAGTAGTGATTTATACAACAGTTAGTTCTTCTAGTCATCAAATCTGGTTGGATGAACAGCGTTTAAAGAGTACATACAGTACAACAGACTTTTCACTGTTTGTATCACTCATTTGTCTCTGTGCGTTTCCGACAGACTGTCACTCACTTAGTGGTGGGGATTTTTCAGTGATTCTTTCTGCATGCATGTTACATCTTTATGCCAGTAGGTGGCGACGAGTGACTCTTTATGAGTGAATCATTGAGTCTTTCACTGAACCGATTCATTCAAAAACACTGATTCATTCAGGAATGAAACAAGTGAATATGCATATGTCCCTACTATATAGTAGATAAAAACAGTATGTGAAAAGTGTATGTCCAAATTAACAGTGCAAAACACTTAAATTATTCCAATACTCATTTCCCACAGTATTGATACACCGACACTATTCTCTACAACGACAAACTGACACACCTGCCGCCTCTCACTTGCTAGTCCCATTCACTCCAGTTGCATGGTGTTACACGATAACAATATATATCACGATATAGGTATTTTTGCTTTAAATACATTTTTGGATATCAACATTTTTGATACCATTGAAATTTCATAAATCACCAATTTCAATATCACAAAAAAACTGTCAAGCTCACTGAACAAAGATACAAATGAAATAGATCTTCCTGAAAAACTTCAAGCATTAGATAGGCCTATAATTACTACATAAATTGTAAAAAGCAATCAAATGTACAAAAACACTGTACAAGTCTTCACTGTGTAAATTAAATATACATTTATTCTTATTAAAGTTACAAAAGCGATTCAGTCAAGAGCAATGAGATTGTCTAATTGAAATGAAATGGCACAGACAGCGGCAGGTTTCTTAGGCTGCTGTCACTCAGACCGGATGCACTGATTTATTGTAGCCTACTAATTCACATGCGTTTTCTTCCTCAACTGTTAGGCTAATGTTCACAAATTTGTTTACAAGGATACTTGCGAAGACGGACATTTTGACACACACAAGTGTGTATTTGACCGTTCAAGCCGAATAAGGCTCCAAAAGCAACTCAGTTCAAGACTCACGTGCTGTATGAGCAGTGGCTTCATGTGCGCACGAAGAGTCTAGTCTTTTAGACAGCGCACACATATACCAAAACGAGTCCTCTTTCGGTACTTATTGCGATTGAATGATTTAAAGGCTAATTAAAAGGCTTAAAACTCGGGATGCACCAAATTTTCGGCTGCCGAAATGTATTGGCCAAAAATGGCATTTTGGCCGAAAGAGAAAACCGATCGAAAATATGTGCCAAAAATGTGAGCCAAAAATATATGCCGCCTCGCCCCTCAGTGTTCAGAGATCACTGCGTGTCCACTGTGGTCGAGCGAGCTGAGCAGAGCAGAGCAAATTTGATCATTTTCTTAGCTCATGGTTGGCTGATATGAGTTTTTCAGCTACAGATATCTTGTATATGTGATTCAGATGCAAGCATGTGGTTGCATGTAATCACAGTTGGTGAGTGTGTATTGCTTTCACAGTTCAATCAACAGATACATTTGGCATTTTAAAAAGAATATTGTGGGTTAGTCTGTCTGTTTTTTGCCACCAACGAAATTAGTTTCAAATGAAGTCAAAGTAGAATCAACCACTGATTGAGCATCACACAGAATCACACAGAGTGAATGAATGTTGTTCAACAAATAGGTAAGTAAATGATTCAATGACTTAAATAAAGGCTGCATCCAAAACCGCATACTCTACTAGTAGGTTCTTCTGAACATGAATCACTTAATTTGCGGCCTTAAAAAATGATGTTGTTTATAGTGGCAATGTTATCCAGACTAGTGTTGTCACGGTACTGTAATTTCTAACTTCGATACGATACACACAGCACAGGGAGGCTTTATTTGAAATTCGGAACTACTCCTAACCCTACCCTTTAAACACTCTTTTCCCACTATTAAATACCCGTTAGGCAATTTATTTCCACTTTTTTCCCCCCACAGTTTTATTTAAAATATACACCTCTCTGAGCTGATATGCGATAGTAAAAGGGATAAGAATGAGTTCGTAAAAAGGGTGATTCGAACTCTGGTCGGTCACGTCAAAAGCTAACGCCAACTGCCTTACTCTCCACACTACACTGATATTGTTATTTGATGGGTTTCTTTTGTAATTTTGTCTGGCTCAATCAGACAACAGTGGGCGGAGTTAGTGTAAATAGCCTCTGCCAACAAGCAGGGCTACTGGCACATGGTGTAAATAGACAGTCTGTTAATTTTTTTTTTAATAAAATTCTGAAAACAAACTAGCCTATACCAAATAACATCAAGAATGTCTTTTCTTGCTGAATGAAGGCACAAACAACAGCTCCACAATATCATGAGGAATTCAATTCAGGCAGATCAGTGACTGCTGGTCTTAAGCCTGGCCTAAAGAACACAGCACTACATTCCAACCTCCTAAAAGACATACCCCCAACTCCACCTAGCCGGCAAGACAACAGTCAGGCAAAAAGAGAGAGAGAGATAGAGAGAAAGAAGGAAATTCCTGGAATAGCTCAGAAGTGGAGAGCCACATTCATAACCACTCCTGTTGTGGCGTGTCCACACAACCTAGCCAAGAACAGGGGCTTTATTATCAGCGAGCAAACTAATTAACCCACCCTCTCTCTCTTAAACACACACACACATAAAGAGAGAGATACGTGCTGCGGGCCCCAAACTCGTATATGAAAACACAAATGCCGGCCCCTGAAATTTTTCTTGGCCTTCATTTTGTTTTGTTTATCTGCAGCACACAGGAAAAAAGATGAGGATTGAGCCAAGGCCTGACCCAACACCCCTCCCCTGCCTTCACTCCCTCTCTCTCTCTGTCGTTCACTTCCTTCCTGTATTCCAGTCCCCTGCTGCTCCCTGGGCTGTAAACGCAGACAGAGGTGCAAACCTTTGAGTAACTGTACATAAACAAAAAAAGGGGTTGCAAACATTTCCACGGTTTCAAAGACCTTCATTATGTTTATGGTGTAGAAACAAGTATTGTGAAATACAAGAACTAATATAGAGCTCTAAAACAACGGTTATTGAAGATTGGTGTGTCCCACGCTTGGTGTGTCTAGACAGACTAGTCCTGACAGGCTGACAAGAAAGATTTTTTTTTCTTTACAGCAATTGTACATCCCTGATGTCACAGTAAAAAATAAACAGACAAAGAGAGGAGAAAAGAGGGAGGATATGTGTGTGGGTCAGGTTTTGCCTAGACTACCAACCAAAAGCTTGGGGCCAGTTAAGATTTTTTTGTTTCTGAAACAAACCTGTTGTGCTGCATGTAAATACAGTAAAAACAGTAATACTGTAAAATTTTATTACAAAGTAAAATAACTGTTTTCTGTTTAAATATGTTAATATCAGGGTTTTTTCTGGGTCAAAAATGGTCTTCGGCTGTGGCGGATGAACACTGTCATCCACACACACACACACACACACACACACACAATACAAAGTGCCCTATAACTGCGAGCCCAGTACTGACATTAAATCCAAAATATTTTATGCAGAAACATTTTGTAATATTAACTTATCCTATTTATTCATGAAATAAAAATTAATCACGTTCAGGACAGATCATAAGACAAAGTTCTTAGAACTATTTTATATTTAAAAATCTGTAAATGTATATGCAAAAAGTCACTGGGTTACTGGTATTAAAGGTTAGTTATGAACAACTAAGTAGTAACACATTACATAGAAAAAGTGTCAGGTCTATTATTTTGCATTTACACTCCAATACTTAATACACAGATCATTTGACATACAGTATCAGGTTGTTTTGTTCCATCCATTGCTATGGTCAATCACTGTAAATCGGATTCAATCGTGCATTTAAATACAGTTGTCAATCTAGACACTTTGCAATGTGTAGTTAGCAGCATGAAAAATATATAGGCTACTATATACAGAAAGCGAGCAAAGATCGCTGCCATTATAATCACCGAAGCTGTCAATTACTTCAGCTCAATGTGAGAGACACAAACTCCTGTTATAATCAATTAAACGGTCTACGCTTTGGAATGAATCTCTCATTGACATCGTGTTTATATTTTGTTGGTTATAATGAAAGGAATTTCGAGCATGCAGAACTCTAAACAAAAACTCTGCCATTTTGAGCAGTGTTGAACTGATTCTGAATAACTTAAAAATCTGATTGGTCATTGCATTCACGCACTCAACAGATATGTCTGTGATTAGCTACAAATCTCAACGCTGCAAAAACACATTGTAAGAAACTTTTGACGCTCTTCACAGATCACAAACACAAACACTAAAACGGGAGCATTCATTTTGGCGTCCGCCAATTTTTTTTGAAATGCAAGAAAAACCCTGATTATATAATTTGTTCCTCTGATGGCAAAGCTGAATTCTGATCCTTTGTTTTAAACGTTTCCATAATTTAGTTCAATTGTGGCCACCTTCTACTAATTTGTTGCCTTGTTTTAATACAAATGATTAAGTCGTAGGAACTAATTCTTAATTTGTGGTCACTATTGAGAGTCACCGATTTATTGAGCCCCCCCTAGAAAAGGGTCAAGTGAGGGTTACATTTACAGATAGGGTATTGATTTAGGGTAAATATCATTATTAGCTCAGTATAAAAACAATAGAATTCAATGGAATGACCCCATCATGTGTTTGTGTACATGGCTGACGAGAGCCAAAAGAAGAGACACAAGGACTGAGATCATAAGTGTGACCTTGCATTGGATTCTGTCAACCTTTGATTGATCAAAGCAATCAATGCATGTTAATATCATTACAGAATACACACAGGAGACTGGAGGGTCTTCACACTGAATTCAATGGCCTACTAGTGAATGCTGATTACCACAACACCTTCAAAGGTGTGAGGAAAATTGAGCAGTGAGAAAATTTGACAGTCAAATCAATGATTTCCAACAAACTCCTTTGCATTCAGCTGTTGCTCAAACCAACATTTAGCTTGCTCATTTAAAAAATCTGTCAGGTGTGACAAAGCAAAGCACCTCCCTTGACTGTCCGCTACATTCCTGTGACCGGAAAACTTATACCAGTATTTAATTGCCATCCAAGTCAAATTACTGAATCATGTACTTCTTCTAAGAGAGGTTTGTGTTCTAGTCTAGTTTATTTATTTTTTTCCTGAATGGAGGAAGTGTGGTTTGCGACACATTTTCCTGCTGTGTCAGGGTTAAAAAGCTAAAAAGCTAGAGGAGACCTCACCATTATCAGATCTTGTAAGCTCCCCTCCCCCACCCCACCACAATCGACCACCATTTCAGTTTGTAAAGGGCCAGGTAATCCCATGAGAACTGCCTGCCATATTTTAATGGCACAATAACGAATAAAGACCTTCCAGATTTTACTGCATATCTTGAAAAAAACAACAACAACCATGTAAAACTAACATGAACACTTAGATACATGCTGGGGTAAACTACTGTTCAAAAGGCTGCTTTTGGTAAGATTTTTTGAATGTTTTTGAAAGAAGCCTCTTATTCAAAGCAAGACTGCATGTATTTGATGTAAAAACAGTAATATTATTACAATTAAAATGACTGTGTTCTATTTGAATATATTTTAGGACATTATTCCAGTGTGTAGCGTCACATGATTTATGTTACATGTATTATTATCATCAATGTCGAAAACAGTTGTGCTGCTTGATATTTTTGTGGAAACTGTGATCATTTTTTTCAGGATTCTTTGATGATTAGAAAGTTCAAAAGAAAACAGCATTTATTTGAAATGGAAATCTTTCATAACATTAAAAAAAATTGCCTATTTAATGTCACTTTTGATCTATTCGATCTGCATCCTTGCTTAATAAAAGCCTTAATATCTTTCAAAAATAAATTATCTACCAAACTTTTGAAGGATTGTAATATTTTTAAGAGTTTCCTACTTTGAATTGTAATTCTATTGCCATTGCACTAGAGTTAAAGTTATGCAACCTGCTAGAGTGTCTGTTGTGGAAGGGACCAAAGCTCCACAACTACAAAATAAATCCTCACAGCTTACTCAACTTAATCCAGCCTAAGAACATCTACAGCATATTATAAAACTCTAGGATTGGGGGAGATTTGTGTAAGACTGGTTTCGGTTTCAAATAACAGAAGTTTTTCCATTCATGACGTACAGTACTAACCCAAAGCCATTGTGGTCAATGCATCAAAGTACTCTAAAAGACCCTAAATGACGGAGGACATTGACAATCACCTAAACAAAGAGCATTAAATGTCTAATAAGGTTATTTAAAGTTGCAGTAGGGAGTTTTGAGAAAATGTTGACTTAGCCTGAAAATTTGAACAAGCACAACTTCCAGGTCCAACCCCCTTGCTCTCTGCTGCGCTACAGCCCTCCCTCCACAGCTCCTCCCCCACAGCGGAGCCTGCCGTGAACGCGCAGACTAGTAAACAGGACCACTGATGACGGCAGTTTATAAACAGTTATGGAACATTCACTAATAGGGACGAAACATCAACGATATGCTTTACATTGACTATGGCCTGCCCATACTTTGACTACAAACTTGGTCCTCAAATCATTATGTATTTTGCAATACATGTAACTTTATAACGTTGCACTCTTTCTATAAGTTATAAATAGCTAGTAAGATAACGTTAAAGGATTAGTTCACTTTTAAAAAAAACTTTTGCTGATAATTTACTCACCCCCATGTCATCCAAGATGTCCATGTCTTTCTTTCTTCAGTCGAAAAGAAATTAAGGTTTTTGATGAAAACATTCCAGGCTTTTTCTCCATATAATGGACTTCAATAGGACACAAACGTTTCAAGGACCAAATGACAGTTTCAGTGCAGCTTCAAAGGGCTTTAAACGATACCAGACGATGAATAAGGGTCTTATCTAGCGAAACGATCGGTCATTTCAAAAATAAATAAAATCTTTAAGTTTTATAAGCACAAATGCTCGCCTTGCTCTGTTCTGTGATGCACGTTCGTGACTCTCCTGTTTGAACTCGTTCATCAAAATGAACAAATCTTTTTCGAATCATTTCGTTCGTTGAATGAACGAAATGACTCCGAAAAAGACTCGTTCGAAATGAACGAATCTTTTTGCGAGTCATTTCGTTCGTTGAATGAACGAAATGACTCGGAAAAAAGATTTGTTCATTTGGATGAACGCGTTCGAACAGGAGAGTCACGAACGACGGTACACGCTTGCGCTGTGCAAGAGAGGGGTGATCAGCGCGTACACGAGCGTGATTGACACTGCTAAGACATTCCTCCTGGCTCTGATTGGTTGTTTCTGACCGGGAGCGGTGTATTTCTGCAAATGGCAATAGGACCACAGGGAGGAACCAGAGGAGCTCGATTTTTTCCACAGATTATCGGTCTCATATTCTACTGTGAGGACATAATGACAGTTTTAACAAATATTTGTTTACAAAAGCTACCTACTGGAGCTTTAACTGTAAGCATTCCATCAAACATCACAAGTTGAAGAGGCAAATGTCCAGCTTTCTAATTAAGAACAGGACATATTTTCAGGGCAGGTCTAATAGACACATTTTGTGGACTCTAGTTCACCTATAACACTTCCAGTAACCAAGAGTGATGCAACAAGCAATTTTTCTGAATGAGAAACTGCATCAGGACAATCAGGACATATTTAATGTTAATTTTATAAGCATTTGCAGGTTTTTGGATCAATGACATTTCATGGTGAGTGCGGCTACGCTGCACGACACCACTGAAATACAAACCAAGCGATTAACAAAACGTCTTTGTCAGGGTCACGGATGGTTATTTAGCGCAATAACTCAAGATTTACATGATAGAGATTTAATAACTTGTTACAGCAACATTCCTGGTTTCAACATGGTGGAAGTCTAATTCTACATGTGCTTCATAAGCACTTTTACGTTCCCATTCTAGGGCAGTGAGTACTGGTGCCCTAAGAAAGAAAATGCTTTCCTGTTTACAAGTTCACACAAACTTGACACAGTCATGCACTTAATGTGCAATCCAATTCAAATCAAGTGCGCGAATCTGAAAAAAAGGATATTCAATACCAATTTAACATTTAATGGAATGAGGATAAACAAAGCTGACCTGGAACTAAAACAATAAATAAGCCGCAATCTCATATTTGCAATCAATATTCTGCTTCACACCGCAGAGTAACATTTCAGTGGTTTAATCTCATTGCGAAACAGCAGATCTCTTCTATCACGATGTGCTAGTGGGGGGGGGGGGGGGGGGGGGGGGAATTAAACACGCATCACTTACATAGTCATGGAAGGCCTTCGCTTCACTGGAGTGATCACATGTGTCCCTTCTCTCAGGTGCTGCACAGTACAGGTCCCAAAACACACTGCGTAACGACAGCAGTGTTTTAAAAAATTAAAAGATATAGCAGTGTCACAAGATTACACTTACTGATCATAACATTGATAAGGCAGTATTAAGACTATGGACTATCTGTTGAGATTAGCTTACTTTTTATGCTTAGTGTTGTATTGAACCCAAATATTTTCACATAGCCTAAATCATAACAAAAGTAATTCTTGATATCCCTTCAGATTCTTTAAATATATTCCCCAAACCAAGTAGCCAGATATCATTGAATGTCACTGCCTGATATCCATTCTATTCAATTATTCTAAAGTTTATAACATATTGTAAAGACTCCATATACAGCACAAGACTGATCAACTACTGAATAGAGTTAATACACACCACCACCAAGAGTGCAGAAAGCCTGGAGGTTCTCCGAGGGTTATGTTCTTCTCCCATCTTATCTAAACATGATAAAAACAGACAGCAGATGACTTTAACACACACAATGAATGCATAATAAGATTGGTCAATCCACATGATCATACACTTAAGTATAAATATGCATATGCACATACACACCTCTGATAAAAACGTCTGTGCGGATTTCTGAGCTCCCACGTGTAGCAAATATTCATAAACGTATAATGCCAACCTGTACAGTAAAACAGATGCCTCACAATAAAAACTGATGCCATCCAATTAAACTGTCTTGTTTTTTTTTTCTGTTAATAACACACAGTCTTATTCTTGTCCCAGAGATTTATCATTGCAGTTTGCTTCCACCAACAACAGTTTGAGTCTAGTATGGGCTATACTGTATTTCCAGAACAATAATTGATACCACCATGGGCGTTTGCAAACTGGCATGTAGTGAAATAAATATTATGCTCTAATAAAACTAAACTAAAATCAAACAAATTTACATTTATAGCAAATAAATAAAGACATTAATACGATTTTTTTTTCAGTTTTCACTATAACATCACTGAAATATCTTGAACAAGACACTTGTTTTATAAGACGTAATGACATAACATCAGCTGTGCGTGTAAATAAGCGTGTAAAGACAGAGATAGAGAGCAGCGCTTACTTTTCCCGAGCTTGCCCGTCCGATGGCACCGCGGTCCCTTTACCTTTCGCGAACATGTCTTGCGCTGAGAATAAACGCGTCTGCCAGCTTGACTGCGATGTTTCCTTATGTTCAGTGCTCCAGCTGTCACCGTGTAGCCCGCCTCTGACCCCATCCGCTTCAACCGACCCTGCCACAGCCAGAGCATGAACTGTGTGTGGGCGGGAACTCACGGTGCATGATTGACAGCTTCATAGGCCAATCAAAATATTCTACGTGACCTCATGATCCCCCTTATCTGCATAAAAGTTAAAACAATAAAACATCTTCTTCAAAAATCGACGGGTAGTATATTGCAATTGCTTTGATAATTTGCTGTCTCTGTATATCTGAGTATTTCTTTTTTTAAATGATAATCATTTTGAAGGTTATTTTGTTATTTTTAATAGACCTAACATGTTTTTTTGTGCATTGACGCTTTGGCAAAAAAATATATGTAAAACACATTTTTATTACATTAGTGAGTAATTTATTTATCCAATTAGTGATTTTTTACAGTACCTAAATTAATTCTCTAAATTATTTTATTGTATTATTTTAAAATAATTTTACCTAACTAAAATGTATTAAAACACATATATCTGTAGGCTACTGTACGTTCTTTGGTACTGTTGTAAATGTTAACAATTATGCTAACAAAGCTTTGTTGACTCCTGACTGTAGTTGAAGCGCAATCCTACGCTTTCAAAGACTAATTGCGCCACCTGTCGGACAGCAAAATAAGCGATAAACCGCAGGTGTCAACACATTCCGTGCTGAATGCAAACACGATTGTTTTCTTTTAAGTTTGTTATGGTTTTTGATGTGAGAGAGATCATACAAGAAGGATCCTAAGAGTTTCGGGAACTTTACACAACACATGTAGCAAAACATGAGACACGGGGCGGGGTCTTAGTGAATAGGCTACTTGTTAGTGAACACTATACGCGCGCGACTGAAGAGGTTTTTGCTGAGCTCTCGTGCGCTGCAGCGCTTCCGTGAACACTCCGTGTCTGTCATTCACTGGAGTTGATTTTGCTGTGTTGAATTTAACCAGACTGTCAAGGAAGATCGCGGTAAGGGCGTGAATGATACTTTATATAGATGCATCAAGCCACGTCTCAGCTGAAACTTGTTTTGATGCCGTTCTGCATAGTCATTCAACAATTGCATGTCTATTTGCTCCATTGTAAAGGCGCTGCGCAGGACACAAACACACGTAACATCTATTCTTATGTTAATTTGTGAATTTGTTGACAAATCTTATTGGCATGGCACAGGAATGTATCTCAGTTTTAGCCTACTCATTAAATGTAGGGTGTGAATGTGAGGAGTGTCACTTCAGAGGTTTATTGAGGGTTGCGCAATCAGTAATCAGTTGCTACTAATGAGTAGTTACCGAACTAGAAGTAACATGTAACTGTAACGTGCAGTTAGTATTATCTGAAGTACTCATGATGTTTAGTCTGCTGGCAAATGCAATTTTTTTTGTGAAAAATATTTAGTTTAAGCATGTCCAGACCAGTCTGTTTTTTTTTTTGTGTTTTTTTTTTACTGGGGTTCATGGACCCCAAGCCAGGGGGCTGCAAAAGTTATAGGGAGCTTATGGAAAAGTTTAGAGAAAAAACGCGTTAAAAATATAAAAGTAAATAAATATATAAAAAGGTTAAAATTGCATTAGTAAATAAATAAGTGAATGAACAAATACAAAATAAAAATAGGTGCACAATGTCCCGGGCCGATTAAGTTTTTTTTTAATTATTATTATTTATTTTACGCAGGTGTTGTACAGTAGGTGGCGGTATATGCTTCAAGTGTGTTTGAAAATAAGAAGCGCAAATGCGCGTGCGTGCGTGACGCACGAGAGCTAATGAGGTCTGTGACACACGCACGTTCGAGCTTCAATGTTTTGGACATTTGATGTGCACTTTTGTAATTGTAATAAATCACTCGAAAGTAATTTATTTACGCAGATTATCGAGACGTGGTTGCCATAACGCGCTGGCATGTCGACACCGCAAGGTTCATGCTTTCTAACCGTATCTCCACTTTTTTCTCTTTTTCTTGCAATTATTAGCTATGCTTATATTGTTTGTACATATAAAATAGCCTACAACTGTTTATATTAGTACTCTTATATTCATAATTGTGATTATGTCCCTTTATTTCTCGCATTAACAGATGTTTACATCTACCAATGTCTTTATATATATGGCTTCATACAGTAGCCTACATAGATTTTTTTTTGGGTGTAAAATTTACTTTAGGTCTGCATTTAATAATTAGCATTACGCAAAAGTTATAAACAGTAATACCCAGTATTTGTTAACATGAACATGTTTGAAATGTATGAATGTCATTGCATTAGATAGAATATCAAACATTTATTATTATTATTTAAAAAAGCAGCACATATCAGACTTTTAAAAAAGTTTTTGTTATAAAAAATACATATAGGGATCAAAATAAGATGAAGATCGTTTAATCGCTTTCTAGTTATCTTATTCAATGACCTTCACAGGTTTGGTTAAGTGGCCAAATACTTAATGGGATTGCTATTCGAAACTGTTACAAAACTCCAGTTTCTAATGTTAACTTTGAACATTATTATAGTTCTTATCAGCTGCCGGGCTTTCAGGTCATCAGCATGGCATCAACGTCCGAGCTTAAGAACAATCTGCATGACCTTCATCTGGAGGATAAAGGGCAGCAGCATCGCAACCCTTCAGAGGTGAAGATGAGCCAGATAGTGCTGCCCTGCCATGCCAACCACTGCGGAGAGCTGAGCATCGGACAGCTGCTCAAATGGATGGACTGCACAGCATGTCTGTCTGGTGTGTTTACACAATGAGTGATGCGAAGCACCTTTAACCTGCATTGTAACGGCTCCAGAAATTCTCTATATAAGGATATGAGTGTTAGTATAATATTGAGAACTTGTTTACAATGACTAAGCAAACCTAGAGCAAATAATCTAGATGTGCATGTGACTGCATCACTGGAAACACTTCAATATGGGATAAATTATTAGGTTAATTTTTTCACCTGTCAGTCCATGAAGAGGTAAATCTGTTAAAATGCAGTGAGATTCATTAGTGTCAACATGACTTATTTAGATCTACTTGTATTCCAGCGGAGAGACACGCTGGATGCCTCTGTGTGACAGCTTCTGTTGATGACATCTACTTCGAGCACACCATCGGGTACAGAAGAAATACCACTTATGTTTTAGATAATTAGAGCCACATCTCAGTGTCTTTTGAAAAATATCCTTACCAGCATGTCATTTCGCCTTAGGGAGTACTGGCAGTTCTGTCTGGTTTATTGTGCTATCAAACTGCTATTAGACAGAAGATTGTTAATTACTCTGCCAGCCTGTCAGACTGTGCTAATAAAACAACACCAATCAAACGAAACTTTGATTAGTGAGGAGAGTCTCAGGAATACAAGCCCAATGGAAAACAACCTCTAATGTATCACTAATGAGACACAGTCATTATCACTCACTTATATTTTTCAGTGTTGGACAAGTGGTCAACATTAAAGCCAAAGTCAACAGAGCCTTCAACTCAAGCATGGAGGTAACAGTCAGACACATTTTAATCAAATCACACTGTATATGTTTTTTTTTTTTTTAAAGTTACTCTAAGACCTACAGATGTTTTCCCAGAGTTTTTCTTACTATTGTGTTACACTTTACGTTTTCGAGCGTTTTCAAGCCAAGCACCCCTAAGTATGATAATCATAAAATATAAAAGGCACAGCCATTTACATATACTGTCTCAAAAAAAGGATGAAGTGATATTATAAAGACAGCATATATTCCAAAGTAAAATAACTGGACTTTCATTACAGCAGATCCTTAAAATATCTGGAAAATAATAACTCTGTATTTGTGCTGTCAAATCGATTATATATACATACACACACACACACACACACACACACACACACACACACACACACACACACACACACACACACACACACACACACACACACACACACACACACACACACTCATACTTTTTTCCAAAGATTAGGAGATAATATTGCCAAAGAGCAAGAACGCTAAGAGTGACAGTGGTGAGGAGAAACTTAATATATATAATATTAAAAAAATATATATTTAAATACAATTAGATATATTTTCACAAAACCATATGAAGACTCTTTACTGTTAAAAACTGCCTTGTCAATGGAATAGTCTAAAAATGATTAGATTGTAAATGGACTGTTGGTTATTTTAATCCAATTTTAAACAGTAATGACAAATTCAGTGTTAAAATAATTTATTAAGCATATTTAATTAATGCCTTTAGTTAATATGTCATATTTGATAGGCTTAAAAATACAGTCTGGAAGAAAAAAATCGATCAAAAGTAATTTTCTCAAATTTTCTGTGAACCCCCTAGCACCTTGTTCTAAATCATTGTTGTCTTAATATTGTTTAAGTAGAGTATTGTTTAAGTACAGTATTGTATAAGTAGAATAGTAATTATGCCTGTATGTATTGGTGTTTGTGTGTGAGGTGGGGATAGAAGTCATCTGTGAGGACCTGTACAGTGGCCGTCACTGGAGAGTGTGTCAGGCATTTGCCACATTCGTCGCCAGACGCACAGATGCAAACAAGGTATGAGAAAACAATGCAATAATAATGTGTCTAATAATCTTTATAAATATGCTAGGCCTACTTACATCTCAGTTAATGGGGAAAAACATATTTCATAAACTGATTAGGTTTACTTTTTTGTTATGGCTGTGTGTGGAATATAATCTTATGTAAGGACACACTGCAAATGGCATGCAAATAAACTAGGCTGATACAATTGCATGCAGCACAGCATTTGAATGCACCTTTACTCTGCTCTCATTTTTAAACCAGTTATTAACAATTAGGTAATATGTAGATAAGAAATCTTTCTGGCCTGTGATTGCAGGCGCAGCTGAAGCAGGTTGTGCCCTGCACACAGCAAGAGCAGGTGGAGCACAGTTTAGCAGCTGAGAGGAGGAGGATGAGACTCATTCACCATGACACCATGCAGGACTTGCTCAACAACAAGACCTTCCAGAGAAGTATCAGTGAGGGTAAGTGTCGTAAGACACGGAGACACTCCCCTTTCGGTCAAGTCTATGCCCAAACATTACACTAACGGTCACAGACTGAACGCATAGGCACATGTGAAACTATCTCAGACAGAGTGAGTTACATAGTCTTAAAAGGATAGTTCATAGAAAAACGATATATGTCCTCATTTTCTCACCCTCATGTCATTCCAAACCTGTATGGCTTTCTTTCTTCTGTGGAACATGAAATAAGATATTTAGAATCCCCATTGGAGTAAATTAGAGTGAGTAAATGATGACAGAATATACATTTTTAGAGCGAACTACATGCGCCTGTTCTAGACAATCATTTAGTTTCCTTCAAGCATCTGTTTAGCGTCTTAAGGAGGTGTTTTATTGTTTGTGGGGCAGAGAACCGTGATGAAGATGAGGCTGTGCCGACAGAAAAGACACAAGTGGAAAGTGTCGAGCTGGTTCTTCCTCCTCATGCCAATCACCAGGTCAACACATTCGGAGGCCAGATTATGGCCTGGATGGAAAATGTCGCTACTATTGCGGCCAGGTTTGTGCCCACACACTCGCAAAGCGCATTTTTATACAGCAGACAGTTAATATTTAGCTTTATACCCTCATCCTGCACTAGATCAGGGTTCAAGGTTTGTAATGTTGTCATAAACATGCCGCAAAAGAGACTTCTGCAATGACAGTACATTGAAGCTTTAATTAAGACAAAGAGCATGAACTTCAGCTTATTTAAAACTCCATGAAATCATAATTAAGATTTGTGCCATTTAGTTCATGTGTGTTGGATTTGAGGCCATCTGTTTGCTAGTTTAATCCTAAAAGTTGTCGTTTGCGTTTAGAAGATATATAAATTATACTAAGGGTAAAATTAAAAACAAACAAACAGATATGACTTTACTATCCTAGTTGATTAATTACATTACATTAACACAATTGTTTTGTTTTCTAAAATGTTGTTTAAATATGCAAATGAGGAATTATCTAATTAAATATGTATGATATATAATAAATTATAACGATTAAATTAATAATGATAAATCATTTTCATTCATTTCCAGAGCCAAAATCTGAACATTTGATAAAGCGGGGTACAAAAACTTGTTTAAAGTCACCATGAAATCAAAATTTAAGTTTTTTGGCTTTTAGTATGAATATTATTATATATATAAACAAACACAACTGTAAAAACCTTAAGAATATTGATAAGAATATAACTGGAAAGTTTGATGTATGTTAGTGCAACCGAAGAAGAGATTTATCAAGATATACTGTATGTCTTTCTAACTTTTTAACAGTCGTTTATGCAATGCTCATCCTACTCTGAGGACCATAGACATGTTTCACTTCAGAGGCCCGTCCCAGGTTGGAGATCGTTTGGTTCTGAAAGCCATTGTCAATAACACATTCAAGAACAGGTGGGCTTGTGTAATAGGCATCCAAGAGCTGTATTTAGATTCTAATGACTACACAGTAATGATGTCAGTCAGCTGACTGGCAGTGTCTCTGGTTCTGCAGTATGGAGGTAGGCGTCTGTGCAGAAGCCTATCACGGAGAGGAACCTCTGAGGCACATTAACAGCGCCTTCATGACGTTTGAGGTGCTGGATGAGAAAGGAAGGCCACGTCCACTGCCTCCCATAAAACCTGAACCTCAGGTGAGGAGTCCAAATCTGAATCCAGATTGTGCTTATAGTGTGAACGGTCATGACAACACTCATTCGATTGTTTAAGTAAATTGGAAATTGTCAAATCAGAATTTTGACTGCTATTCTGAATGTTTTGACAGGAGGGACAGAGGAGATACCAGGAGGCTCTTGCCAGGAAGAAGATTCGACTTGATAGGTAGCAAACCTGGTGCTTATTTTTATTCAGATAAGAAGAGCTAATAAGAATAGAGCTCATAAGAAGAGCTGGCTGAAATGCAACATCCTCAGCTCACCCACAGATGGCGCTGTCACTGTGCATCACTGCTAAAAACTAGATCCATAAATATAATACATGGACTTTACTTTTTTAAACTTTAAGGTCAGGATTTGAATTGTTGTTCCTAGAAAATCTGGACATATTAGAGATTTTATATATATATATAGATTGTTATTTTTTAACTATTCTCAGTTCTAATGTATTTTTTTGGCTTGGCTAGAAATATTATTTTTATTTAAATCTCCAATTAAAAATGTCTAAAATCTATTTAAAAAACTATTCAAATGATTTCATGGAATAATTAACATAAACTTGAAATAATATCAAATAATATTACATTTTTCAGGAGCATCGTTTAGCTGTATTGTCTCTTGTTCAGTTTTTCATAAGTTGGAGCTCATCTGGTTTTGTTTCTCCTCAGGAAGTACATCATCTCATGTAAGCAGACTGAAGTGCCACTGTCTGTCCCATGGGACCCCAGTAACCAGGTAACTTTCCCTGCTACAGAAAATACCTGATAATACGAATATTTACCATTAAAAGGTCCAAACTTGTGGCACAAATTGGGCAGAAGTAAAAAAACTAAAACATTTATCAGGATAGACATACCAAATAAAGACAAAAATGGACAAGAATTGTAGAATTATGTAAATATGACTTGACAGTTTTCAAAAAATACTTGTTTACTGCTCATAATAATATATGGTATTGTGTTACACCGTGCCAGCGTATGTTGACTAAAACATGTTAGTACTACATTAACCAAACGTTTCATTTACTCAGTGCGCATCTCTTTTCCCCTGTACAGTATTTACATAGTGCTGTTGTATGGACAGACAGCAATGATGATTTATTTGAGCTGAATTATTCTGATTTTCAGGTGTATCTGAGCTACAATAATGTGTCAGCCCTGAAAATGCTTGCAGCCAAAAACAACTGGGAACTCAGCTCAAAGAAGGCTCATGTAAGAGCAACTACTCTCCATACGTCAGTCTTGCATTATAAGTTCCCCCTGTAACATCAGATGCTCATTGTCTTGCGCTGAGCAGGTACGTCTGTATACAGTGGAGGAGAGTCAGAGTCTGTGTTTCAGGGTGGAGTTTGAGATGGATGTCCCAGCACAAAGGGCCTTCACCCTCCTCTCAGATCTCAGCCGCAGACAGGAATGGGACGAACACTACACGTGAGACACTTGACATACCACAGTACTATTAGCTACTTATTACAAATGAATAAGGGAAGAGCACGGATACATGTAATACTTTTTTGTCGATTTATTCTGAAAATGTTTGGTACAAATACATAAGCAACTTTTGAAGTAGAGATAATGATTCAGTCGGTTTAATGTTTGAATTTTTTTGTGTGTGTTGTTTGAATTGTGCAGTCTGTGTGAGCCGCTCATTAGAGTCAATGAGGATGATTTCATCTATAGAGTTGTTACTCCTTCGGTCAGTGAAGGAGGAAAAGTTCAGGACTTCATTTTACTGGCCTCTAGAAGACCGCCTTGTGATAGCGGGTGAGGATGTGGTATTAAAGTCTACATAAACAATATTTACTACCTCTTTCAGTTCTGTGGCATTTCTGAGTGAACCAGGATTACAAAGAAGACAAAGATTACAAACACATTTGGATGTAAATAAGTACATAAGATCAGTTTGTAGATCACGTCTTTGTAGAACTTGTAATATTATATGATTAATTATATGATTTTGTAAACAGCTTCACATAGTTTAATACATATAATGTCCCACTAAACTAAGTTTACCCTCATCTTTCCCTCGGGTCAAAAAAAGAAAGAAAAAAAAGGTGTGTTCATCGGAGGGGTCCGAGACCTTAGGACTTTTGTTGCACTTGAACATATACACACATTTTTTTTTGGATTTGAGGAGTTTATGTGGTTGTGATAAAAAAGAACCAAATCCTTCCCATCCCTTAGGAATGTGTGGAATACTAAAGTATACATATAAAACCCTAAAAAATGCTCAAAATGAAACCTAAAAATGCTAAAACATAACAAAAATGATTTCATTATGTCTACATGTGTATCTGAATGCATACTGAAGAGATAAACTCAAGAACTGACTTTAGGACCCAGAGGAACAACTCATTTGCTCCATATTGAGCTATAAGACCATCTAGTTGCAAGAGTCATGAAGTATCATGTTATATATTTTTTTTTCCACAAGAGGTCTGCAGAGACCCCCAAATTGACCCAATGTGAGATATTTTGAGCTGGTTATGCATGTATTGGAAAGTTATTTTGAATTGAAGTTGAAAGAATTTGAGGAATGTGCTTAAATTATATTATTTAGTGATAAAATCTAGTAATTTAAAGGTACATAAAATAAAAAATCTCCGAAAAATTGCATTAAAAATTTAAAAAATATTATTAAAATGAAGTAATATAAAAACATTAGTATAATTTTAAGGCTTTGGGTCATACTGACCCAAGAGGGAAGGATTTGTTACAGAATGCGAGGAGAGGATGAGGGTTAATAAGGCATTTGGATGTCTTGTGGTTTTGTCTATTGATTACTCAAACTACAAATATTTATTTAGGCATTAATAGTGTTCCCATAGAAAAACATAAGTCCACGTCCGAGGATGTGAACAGCTCCGAGTAGAACGTCACGGGTTGTCATCTAGTAATTACAGTACATCGCGACATGGCACGAATGCAGCAAAATTACTATCTGTAATACTTACATATGATGTATATTTGTTTTCTAGGGATCCGTATGTTATTGCCCTACGATCGGTCTCTCTACCCACTCATCCACCCACAGAGGAGTTCAACAGGGGTGAGGTGGTCTGTGCTGGGTTCACCATTTATGAGGTGTCAAAAAGTGTCTCAAAGGTAAGGAAAAAATAGTCCTTTATGATGCTCACTATGTACTTCCTCACTGAAGTGTGTGACATGTTTCTCGTTTTGCCCTCAGATTTCCTACTATAATCAGGCCAGTCCAGAAGTGTTGCCGTACATCTCCACTGACATCGCAGGCCTCTCATCCAGTTTCTACTCAAATTTCTGTGCATGCAGCCAGTATCTGCTGGACAACATAGTCAGCACACCTACATTCACCCCTTCTACATTATGACCTGCTGCTGCTGCTGGCTCAACTCATCATGAAATGCTTATGCTTTTAAAGGGGCCAGATCCAATACTTTTGCAGGATTTTATTCTTTTTCCCTCTTAAGTCCATATTTAAGAACCGGTTCTTATTCAGAGTTGATTTTTTTTTTTACTAGGACTGAATGAAAAAACAATGCTTTATCTGGATTGTGAGGTTGCAGTTTGAATTGAATGTGATGAGAGGGAAAGACTGTGTGGTGCAAAATAATACTCTAATAAAAAAAAATAAACTGCTCACAACAAATATGAAGTGAAACGAGTTTGTTTTGTGAACAAATTATTCATCTGAACAAATTCTTTTAAGGAGTCACAGATAAGCCTAAAATTCATTTCTGTCATATGGTTCACTCACTCACTGAATCTTTCTCAAGGGGTATTTAAAAAAAATATGCATCACATGACTATTTTCTCTCCCTTTTCTGACGTTTGTAATTAAACAAGTTGTTATCTTCATTGACTAAGCTCTCTACAACTGAAAAATGTTTTTTGTCAGGTCCAGTAAGAGCAATTTTGCAAAACCTCTGTTACATTGTGATAGGTTCCCATAACAGCAATCCATGCTGAAATAACTTTCAAAATAAACCTAATTTCTAACACTGGGATCCATCGGAATATTTACACAGTACATCCAACACTTATATGTCCCTTTAAAAAAAGAGAGATTAAATGTCTCTATTTGCTTTGTTTTTTCAGTATTCTTTTTTGGTGCAGTGATGTTTATAAAATGACAATTTAATTGCATGTTTACTGATTTAGTTGCTGACAATTACTTGGTTAATATTTGTTAAAAGTCCTGTTTCTATCGTATAAGTCCTGTTTCTATCGTATGTATGAAAAAAAAGACAAAAAATTAGTGTTAATAATTTAAATTCTTAGAGCTATGAAAGAATTTACTTTAATTATTAATCTCTCAAGTTTACAATGAACATTTATGTACATTATCTTGTCAGTGGACAATCTGAACAGCATTATAATTGACTTTCATTTTGCGATGTCTTTGTCAAAGATATATGATCTTGATTTTCAGACAAACAGATTTGCTTCATGTTTTCTGTATATATTAGACATATTGTAGAAGCTCCGCTGTCTGTTCAATGGTCGGATAGACATTAAGCTTTCAATCCCAGAACTGAGGCCTCTGTCCTCTGCCCGCTGCTGTAGAGTCAGTGAGAAGCGTGATTGTGCATGGATAAGGCTCCTATATCCAGTCACAGTCCTGTCTAGAGCCTCGACCTGCAGCTGCAGTGAAATATCTTGCCAGGCCCCCTGAAAGAGCTGCACCATGTCCTCCACCAGTTCTGGTGTGTATCCTTCATTGAGAACCTCTTTGGGCCAACCTGGAGCCAGAGTCACATATGGAAAGATTTGATCAATGGTTCTCAAGAACTCTTTTCCCATCACATAGCCATGGATATGGAAAGCTCCGTGGGCTACGTCCATGCTGACCCAGGTGGGGTGGTGCAGCAGGTCTCTGTCATAGGCCCGACGAAGGAGCTCCAGCGAGGGGCTCAGATGATTCTGGGACTTTATCCTTAAGTAGAGTCCCCACGGCTTCTTAGAGGCAAGAATGAGCTCCAGACAGTCCTGAAGAGGAAGCTCAGGTTGGGAACCCTGAACGACAGGAATGTTTGGTTGACCTACCCCAGATAGTACTGGGATCACCAGCATTCCTCCAGGGCTATCTGCAAAAAAAAAAAAAAAAAAAAAAATTCTTGCATTACCAATTTATAAAGATCTATGCATTTCCACAATATCTATCCATCTAAAGTTGTTAAATTCACACCTTCAAGCAAAGATAGCAAAGAATCTTTATCAGTCACTGTGTCCCACTGGATGTTGAGTCCATCACCATTCACCGGCCTGAAATAGTCAACTATGTCTCCACCTGGATAGAATCTTCTGGGTCTGTTTCTCAGCTCTGAGAAATCAAGATGCCTGTGTTACTGATATACACAATTTGGGATGCTTCAATATTAAAATAATGGACAGAAGTGAGAAGTGAAAAATATGAATAATAATAAGGAAATAAATATTGTTACAATTATTTTCATGTTATGGGCTATTACCAATAAATACATACAATTCTATACTATTCTGTCTAGATAAATTAAAAATGAAACACAAATAAAATCAATGATTTTAAATAGTAGACTCCAAGTGAATTTTGGCATCCCATCATTACAATGTAGGCTACAGTATGAAAAAATTATTTGCATTTGGGGATTTGCTAAAGATTTCATTTAGAGTATTTATGCATGGTCACAACTGCGAAATTTCAGCAAAAGTTTTACGGCAAAAAAATGATTTTCTGTCAATAGTGTATGGCTCACACAGAAGTCAATTTCAAACCAAGCAGCTTTCTGTTGGTCAACATGGCGAATTTTCATGAAAAACCTGAAGCAATGGTAACCAATGATGAATGTGACCTTTCACTTTTAAAGGGGTCCTATTATGCCCTTTTACAAAGTCTTGATTTTGTTTTTGGGATGTACGAGTATGCTTTCATGCTTGATTGTTAAAACAAAACACATTATTTTTCACATATTTCACATTATTACAGTTCCTCTGATGACAAAGTCAATCTAATGTAAAAACAGCTCTAATATCGCCAGATAACCAATATGCTACCATACATATATTGTGCATATACAATATCTAAAGTGTAATATTCAAAACCATGAAGTCACTCACTTGCAGCTTCTTTGAACTGTGAGAGCACAGGCTCATAGATGTCATAATAGATGCGCTGAGGGTTGCTGTTGTCTCTGATGAAGAGAAGATCATTCACAGTGGGGTTCTCCTTTCCTTGCCACAGTGTTAAACTAAACCTGTATCAGAATCAAGACTCGGTATAAACATCATCATCATCATCTTTTTAACTTAAACAACTGAAGTAACTGAGTTACCTTGAAGATTGGCTGAGCAGCCAGCTCAGGTGTGGCCACCCATTCTTGACCATCAAAGCATGGACAGGAAAGGTGATTTTCTGAGGGAGGTGTCTTACAGTAGAGTACATCTGCTCCACCATACTGCGCGTGTATGTCACATTGGGCAAGATGGAAAGATAAAGAACCTTCCATCCTGGAGAGATGGTGACATCAGGAAATTTCAGCTGAATGTGCTCAAAAAACCTTGTAATAAAAGTAAAAATAAAGGTCAGCAACTGAAAAACAACATTAAGCAATCAACAGGTCACAGAATTAGTTATGATGTTCACAATATCATTCCAAATAGTCGGAGTTGTTTTGCCACTCTTTGTATCACTCCACTTGCCTGTGTTTGCCCGGTTTCAGACTCAGTGAGGATTTTTCACTGACTCTTTCTGTATGTTATGTAGTCACGCCAGTAGATGTCGATAAGTGACTGTCTATATGAGTGAATTAAAGGGGCTATGTGTAGCTTTTTACTTAAAAAAATCTTTAAGATAGAGTTTTCAGTTGTACATTTATAAGCCAACCATAATGTAATAGAAAGAATGACACCTTAATGTCCACCACGGTTGTCTCTATCAGGAGTCGGGTACAAATTGGCACGAAAATTAACAAAATGTGAATTTTTCATGCGCGTTCTCGTCTACTTGGGCTTACATTTTGTATTAATTGCCATTTGCTCGTGTGATAGTAATATATATCTTAGTAGTATTTTAAGTGATATAATTGATTCTATAAACAACTATAAGAGATCATTTTCGTCTTTCTCCGGCTCCCTGCACCAGCCTTATCTAGCAGCATTTGATTCTTGGAGGGAGCACCGGTCAGCGCTGGGTATAAAAACAGACCCCGAGCTGGCTTTCTTTTTACTGCAAGCAAGGTAAGACATAGTTACAACTCTCTGGTTGCTGTGGTCGTGCTCATACGAGCGTGCGCACCGAGAACGAGCATGAGACTGGCTGCAGTTTCTCTAACGGCCACTGGTGTCAGTAACGGTTTGAAATTTCAAAACCTAAGCAAAGCTCCTTTAAGCTATTCATTAAACCCTTCATTCAACCAATTTGTTCCAATACACTGATTCATCCAGGAAGAAACAGCTGCCTGTTTTTATGAGTGAGTCATTGAATTATTCACTCATCCAAACTCATTCAAACACACTGTTTCATTCAGGAACAAAACACCACTGCCCAAGCAAAACATTTCTGGTACCCAGAATGTTTGGTTATACAGTCATTTTTTGGTTATAAAAATAAAACCTAAAAATAACCATTACAGAGGGCCTGTCCCGGTAGTACCCACACTTGTAGTCTTTGTTTACTTACATGACATATTTCCTGTATTTGGCCCACAAGTGGGCTTGAAGACCACAAGTGTGCATAGAACTATTTCCGATTACCCGATGGGACGTACTTACAACATTGTGTTGAAAAAAATCTGAAGTTTTACAGAGCTTCATGTAAACATGTTTATTATTACTGTACCAACAAATTGAGAGCCACTGGCCTAAATCACAAAGTAAACTGAACCGCATTCAAGTGTTACAAATGAAATTAGATGTTTAATACATTCTTACTCAGAAGCATTGACCACTGGCCAGAAATCAGGAACATTAGGACCAGGAAGAATATCTGCATTTATCCACACTGGGCGATTGATCCCCATTTGGTTTTTCTCTCTCAGCAGATCCAATGAGGGCTCCACAGCATTAATACTCTTAAAATCCAGCTTTATCCCTAATAAAGGATGAACACAACAAAGCAATGCTCACCATGTCTTCTGTATATAAATTCAGATACTAATGTTCCAGGTTGTTCACCTTTCTTTGATTTGAGTACAGCATCCAGCCACTCCTCCAGAGTGTTGTCACTGTATATGTCCGGTGGATGGGCCATGATGGGAATATTAGTTTCATTGGCTGTATTATGACCTTGTACATTTATATCAGCCTCCAGGATCAACACATCACCTGTAATGTACAAACAACGTTTTTAAGGTATTTCATTACACCATGTCACATGCTGAGTTTGTCATCACTATCAGAGCATAGATTGTGTATATATCATATCTAACACCTACATTTCACAGAATTTTTAAAAAATATATTTTTTTTATACATTTTAACAAATTTCAACAACAAACTAAACATTCCTTGACAACAACAGTGGCCCAAATAAAAGAGATACAGAAATAAAAAAGTGAAAAAGAAAATACATAAAACACTATACAAAAGTAAAATTAAATTTTATACAACAGGGAATAAGTAAAAGTTTCACACCGATCAGTTCACCCTCAATGCCTCAATTTATTAATAGGTGTCCACCTTTGTATGAAAATGTCCAGTTTTAGATGGAGTTGGGGATTCATATGTTCCATTTTGTAAACAGATATAAGTTTACAGAAATATGTTTCATTATTAGGGGTTCAAGCACAAAGTGCTGAAACCCTATTGTAATTGTAAGGGTTTTTATTATTATTATTCTCCCCTAAAACGCATCGTGCAGACCAAACCGTAAGTGCTGGAGACTTGAAACTTGGCCAGATGGTAGTCCTCAATTTGGGGAGAACCTATCAAAGTATGATCCCGATTCGCCAATAGGTGGCGCTACAGCAAGCAAAAGTATAAAATTGCTCATAACTCCTAGACCGTTTGTCCTAGACTTTACACCACTGTGATCCCACTGCGATCCTTGATCCCTGAATTTCTTTAAAGGCCTTAAATGGTTGAACCCCGATAAATGCTGCTTGCAGCTTTAATTATTATTATTATTATTATTATTATTATGCTACTGATAACTGAATGGACAGAAGCGCAACCTTGAACAAAGGTGTTAAGATAAAGCAACAGATAACTCTTACTGTTCAAGGCCTTGTCCATCTCAGACTTATTGTTGGCTGAGTGATACCATGTTGCATAAAGACCATCTTTCTCCAGAATTTCTCCAGTTTGGAGAAGAAAGTCAAGCATGTCTCCACCAGTTGGGAAAGGCTCCATGTCCTCATCGCCTGGAGCATCTGAGAACATGCACAAAGAGTATCCACAAATTGAACAACAGAGATAAATCAGTATTGTTTTCTCTCATTTTACTCTGAAATTCATAACGCATACCGTTTCATTATGTACCTAATAAATGGTGTTGCATATGGACACATTCTGAACTCTACATCAATCAATATTCAATGTTATGTACTATAAAGACTGAAGAGGCTTCATACCGGATCTCCTGATCACAAATACTGAAGTTAAAATAATGATGAGAAGAAGTGCAATCAGACCGATACCAATACATAACATGATGAACTGCTCTCTTGTAAAGATCCCCAGAATTGTTTTTGGTTCTGTTCTTTCTCCCTCTTCATCATCCTCATTGTTGCAGTTCTTTTCTTCTTTGTCGTCCATCGTTTTGCAGTATCAGATCTCTAAATGTTCACTCAACGTGCATAAGCTGCACAATGACTCTCCCAGAGTGTCATGTTTTCTTTTCTAAGGTCCAAACTGCCTTTTATCTGCAGACCATAAAATGGCGCACTTTGTATTCTTGTCATCTTGTTTGCAAAAAAATGACTGTGTAATGTTTTTTTTTTTTTACTTTCTTTGGTTAAACAAAGCGATCATTAACTCTATGCATACATTAAACAACAAACTCCTCATACTTATTTTGTAACAGAAATCAAGGAGACCTTCTGTGATATTGCAGGCTTGATTGTATGATACATACATAATGAAAAAAAATTGAAGTTGTAAATAAAACTAATTATTGGAGTATGTTTTATAAGAAAATAATTTCACATTTAATTCAAAGTGTTACTTCCCATTTTTTATTTTTTATTTGAGGAACTTACTAGCATTTTCGGAGTGAAAATTGTTAAAAAGTAAATCCTACAACAAGGATTTTCAAGGATACGACATTTTCAGTGTATAATCAAATATAAATAATTTAAATAAAATAAGACTGCACATTTTAAAAGTCAAAATATTTATCAGTAATTTATAGCTACAATGAACTTAGCTGTGCATGTTATCTGTGCTACATTATCAGAAAAGAATAACGCTATCTGATTTTCTTATCCAGTGCCGTTTGTGGCCGGCTGGAGGTTTTTTCAGGTAGAATGAGTCTTAACTTCCTCTTTGGTGAGCCCTCGGCTGAAGATACATATTCTTGGATGACAGGTGCAGCAGAGCTCATCAGGTCTGAACTATTGGACTGATCCACCACATCCTGTGAAGGGAGTTCAACATTTGGACTGGATAGCTGCTGAGTGTCAGTGGCATCCAGAACGCCAGGGTGTGATGGAGCTGTAAGACTGTTGTGTTCATCTGGAAGAGTTAAACTGAGTGTTGATGCCATTTGAGCTTCAGATCTACTGCCGAAGACAGTCTCTAACAGAGTTTCCCCCTCAACAGGAATACAGCTTTGTTGCTCTTGTCCTCTTTCTTTAGTGGCTTCATCTGTATCCTTAGACATGGACGTTGAATCCTTGTTTCCTTTTTTAGTGCGTTTCATTTTGGAGTTGTCTTCCTCTTCCTCATTTCCTGAGCCTTCAACGTTATCTTTCGATTTTTTGCTAGTTTTGTCTTTTCTCTGGAGATCTTTTTTGTCCTTTTTGCTTCTCAGTGTTTCCTTCTTCGCCTTTTTGGACATCTTGTCTTCATTATTTTCTTCATCAATGGACTTTGGATGAACTCTGTTTTTTCGAAGGGGGTTTAAATTTAATTTCACTTTCAGTGTCCTCTTTGCTCGTCCTCTGGTTTTCTGGGTCTTTAATTGTCCTCGTGTGCTGCTCTTAGTCCTACCCAGCTTTCGGGGGCTTTTCTGTGCAGATGTTTTAGAGCTCTTCATCCTACTCTCTTTTTTGTGTCTGTCAGCCATTGTGGTGAGGACACGTTCCTCGGGCCCAGCTAGATCAAAAGTGACGTTGCGTTGAGAAGCTAACTTAAACCCCAGCTCACTAGCTTGACTCTCACCACGTCTCCCAGCGTTTGACTTGTCATAACCCAAGATGTCTCTGTATAGCATAGTGTCATACATTTGTGCTCCAGTGTTCTGTGAGTGATTTGTAAATGGAAAGTTCTGTTTGTTGCTTCCAGCTTGTCTGTATTCATAAGTCTGGTGACAATGCAGACAGCTGATGGTTTGGTAAATCGGCCGAGCGCCAACGCCCTCGGCCTGGTGTTTTAACAGTGAGTGATGTCCTTGAGTTACTTCATTGTGGATTTGGTCCGGGGGTCTGAATGTGCCTCTCTGGAGGGCTGAGAAATGATTACTGAGGGCCAGCTGGCGTATTCTGACAGCTGAGATGTCGTTTGAACCCCCACGACGTTGGGAAGAAGTTGGAACTCTTGAACTGCTCTCATTGTGTTCCTGTCCACTTGTGTCTGTGAATAAAACAGAGAAATATTTTAAGACAAACATTTGAGAATGAGTGTAGTGATATAAAAACGAAATAGCCAGCATTGAATGGTTGCCAAGGTGTTGCTATGCAGTTACTAGGGGGTTGTTTAATGACCCGATTAAAAAGATACTTGGCCGGTGTCACAAACAAAGCTCAAACCTAGTCCCAGACTAAAATGCATTTTGAGCTGTTTTAAATGAAAGCAACTTGCACTGACATATCTTAAAATATGTCAGTGCCGTTGTTTTGTCTCAAGATGCACACCACGTTTTTTTGGGCCATGGTATAGATTTATATACCTATGTAGATTTATATTTAATAATAATTTATGTAATTTACAACTGTCCAAATTCAAAGTTAAAATAAAGCTGGCATAAAAATAAAATATAATTAGAAAAAAACCTTAGAATTGTTGAAACAAAGTAAGCTGAAGTTTAAGTATTAAAATGACTAAAACTGAAATTAAAAAAATATAAAAATAAACTAAAACTGAAATAAAATAGAAATATATATTTTTTAAACGGACAAAATAACAAAAGGACATAACAACCAAAACTTAAACTAATATAAAAATAAAGACTAATTGAAGGATAATGGTATATAAATAATACTAACATAACACTGCTAAATACTGGAAATTATGAGATAAACTATTAATAGTTATTCTATTGACACCCATAGTTTTAAGTTTTCCTTGGTTTATACATCTAAGACAATTATTAATGGTAGATTCAAATTTTACTCATATTTGTAATATTTTTAATTTCCTAGTATAAATGGGTCTTCAAACATGAAAATATATAGCTGCTTTTATATTTTAGGAAATATTAGCAAGGAGGTGATTGTATTTGTGGGTCTGTTCCAAAGTGTCTGCTAAGGCAGAGGTTACTAAAAACATTTCCACAGAAATGGTGTGCTTGCTAGTTTACCTTTGCTCCTTTGTTGCAACACAGAATGTTGATCATTCCTTCTATGTTGGCGTTGATTCGCCAGCTGTTCACCCACATGACTGGCTCCATGCAGGACAATCTCTCTTTTGTGCTTTCCTACCGCAAGGGCTGTGGAGCTGCACTTGTGGCAGGTGAAATGATTCTCCAGATAAGGAGCGTCTGATCCCAGATAAGGAGAGTCTTCTCTCTCGCAGGGCTGATGGGATTTGTAGTTGCTGTTGTAGAGCGGATGGCTCATGGATAAAGTGTCCTTGCCTTCGCAGAAATTCCACTGGGTTGTTTCTGGGCTGGACGTGTGCCTTTCTTCAGCTCTACACTCCTCCTGAGCAAGTTTCAATTTCTTACTGAGTTTGTGGTATGCAATGGCAATCATTCCCAGGGTGATCCCAACACCTCCTACAATTCAAAACAGAACCGATGAAGTGATTCCATGAAATAAATAAAAGGCAAAATCTTTTATAGTTTTAAACACATGTACAATGTCTCATTTGTTAACATTAGTTTTAAAAAGTAATGTATTAATTAATAACACAAATATATAAATTAGTTTAAGGCATTAATTAACATGAATAAGCAATACTGTATATTCTTGCAGCATTTATTAACCTTTGTTAATGTTAGTTGATACAAATGTACGTTCATGTTAGTTCACAGTGCATTAACTAATGTTAATAGATACAACTTTTGATCTTAAAAAATGTATTAGTAAATTTTGAGATTTACATAAACTAAGATTAATAAATGCTGTAGAAGTATTGTTCATTCATTAGTTTATGTATGTAGTTCACTAATGTTAACAAATTAAACCTTGTTGTAAATTATTAATTCATAAATATAATTAATTTTCTGAGCAGTTGCACAAGCTGAACTAAAATTATAATGTACTAAAATTATCCAATATTTAAGAGACTGATTAACCATGACACACTGTCACAGGGTCTGTAAGGGTCCTCTCTATGATATCACTTCATGTTTCCAACATTCTTAATAAATCATAATTTCAGAATGATTTCTGAAGGATCATGTGACACTGAAGACTGGAGTAATGATGCTGAAAATTCAGCTTTGCGTCACAGAAATAAACTATTTTAAGTATATTAAAATAGAAAACCATTATTTTAAATTGTAATAATATTTCACATAATTACTGCTTTTTCTGTATTTTGGATCAAATAAATGCAGGCTTGATGAGCATAAGAGACTTCAAAAACACTAAAAATAATAAATTGCTATGCCAAACATTTTTCTTTTCAATAATTTTATTTTTTTTAATCATTATTTTGAATACATTAAGAGACCTGAATCAAATTATTAGAACAAATGAATAAAGCATCACCTCATTGACTCTATAATGAACATGTTTTGGTATCAAGCTTTTACAGATACTCACCGAAAAATGAAAACACAATGGCAATAGCAACATTTCTAATGTATTGCTGGGAAGTGTTATTACTTTTAGCCACAACAACCTCCACTGTGATATTCCTGTTTGGCGGGACACAGTTGGTGTCAGTCAGCTCCAGCACAGTCTGCACAGCTGGGTTATCTGTGTTCACACACACCATCCTCTGCCCATTGTACAACACTTTCTCAGGAGCCTGAATGTAGCTGTTGAGGAACGAGGCCAGCTCTCTCAACTCACACGTACAGCTCCAGCGGTTCAACGCAAGGTTCAGCACTGAGAGCCGCGACAGGTATGAGAAGGCATCCGGAGCGGTGCGCAGATGATTTCGGGACAGATCGAGGCTGTGGAGACGAGGCAGTCCTCGGAAGCTATCGCTGCCTATGTACACGATGAGGTTGTCGGACAAGTCCAACGTTTCCAGGTTCCTCAGGTCCGCGTGGGCAAAGGTGGAGGAGTTCAAGACTGTAAAGAGGTTCCCCTCTAGCTGAAGTGTTTTTAAAGCACTAGAGTTTTGAAACCAGGAGCCGTCAATGTCTTTCAGATTGTTGTTCCCAAGCTGGAGAGTCTCCAATCTGTGAAGCCAGGAGAACGTGGAGCTGTCCAGGGTTTGACTGGAGATGCGGTTGTGGTCCAGCGACAGTGTCGAAAGGAAAGTGAGGTTCTGAAACGCATTCTGCTTGATGCTGGAGATGGCATTGTTGCTGAGTGCCAGAACACTCATGTTGGATAAGTCAGAGAGATCCATGTTATCCACAGAATCAATGAGTCCATCAGTGAGCATCAAAACTTTAGTAGAGCCTGGTGCATCTGAACATGAGGAAGAAAACATACCTGTATTAAAAAAATTATATTATCCAAACTCCACCCAAAGCTAAGCCTGTAGAGCCTGACATATGAAATAAGAGTCAAAATCAAGAACAGTTTTTTGAACCTTTAGACAACATATTTAGATAAAATATAAAAAAGAAAGTTTTTATGTTGAGTATCATATTTGATTCATTCTTTCATGGCTCATATAGTTTGATATAGGAGAATATGGAGCTCAAGCTCATAAAACATCAAGGCCCAAACTGAGCAAAAATATGCAATTTGGTGCAGTTGCTGATATTTATATGGACAAAAGTATTCTAAGAAATTCCAAAAGCTTAATGTAAATCAATTAGACCTTTATAGCAGACTACTTATGCATAAAATGCATATAAATATCAATTGTCAATCGATATATCAGATAAATGTCATATTAAAACTGTATTCTAAAAAAACGATGTATGGATAATCAAGTAAAGCTAAGTTGCTTTTATTTCTGAAATATTACTAACAATATAAAATGCATTCTTACGTTTCTTACTTTATAAAAGTCAGTAAAGATTTCACAGCAAAAAGAGCAGGACCGGAAGGTTTGTATAATTATACTAAAAGGCCATTTACTTTCTACAAAATTATAAAATATCAATCAGATGACAGAAGGCATGTAGTAGATTGTGTACAACAGTTTAGAGGCCATAGGATTTTGCCTATCAAATATGATACAGTATGCTTAGGGTTAAAAATGTATTTCCATCTGCCTTCGGTGTTCTTAAATGGATAATATACCCAAAACATTTTAATCTGTCATCATTTACTCACCCTCATAAGTAATTCAAGAGAAATTGTGAAGAACGTTTTTTGTCCATATAAAGGGCTCCAAAAACACTATTGGTCCCCATTAACTTTCACTGTATGGACAAAAATACACTGGGACATTCTTTTGGGACATACCCTCTTTTATGTTACACCGAAGAAAGAAAGCCAGGTTTGGAATGACGAGGGAGAGTAAATGATGACAGAATATTCATTTTTGGGAGAACTATCCCTTTAAAGTAAGTACTTAAGTTCTTCAGCCGCATAATAATTTACTTACCAATGATTCTTGCGAGTTTATGACAGATGATGACATCTTCAGTACACACCAAACAGGAAGCGGGGCAGAGCGACGACAGCTGAACTTGAGTGATTGTCAGCATCAGTAAAAGGCAGATACCTGAGAGGAACCATTAGTCTAGAGTTCACCTCATGTTAGTCTGACAGATTTTTCCTGACTTTATTTTAATGGAGAATACATGAAGAATCAGCTCTGTGAGGCTACTTCAAACACTATGCACATACTTCTCATGATTTGCCATTGAAGTCAGATTGAAGCCAGCGTTGGACTTCCAAAATGGCTTATGTGGTCCATGGCCTTCGAACAGCTTGGTTCAGGCCACACCGGTTATCCTCAAAAACAAAGCAAAAAGCAATAGCCTGTCAACAAAAGCACAACCGAATCAGTCAAGATATACATTCAGTCAACTCACTAGTACTCAGTCATAACTTCTCCTGTGTGTTTTTTTTCTGTTTTGGATGCTGTGCTCCTCTGACATCTGTTGCCTGGAGACGCTGACAGTTAGACAGATGAGGAAGGTGTAGTTATAAAACATGCATGATCTTCCACCTGTTTGCTTCTGTGCAGGTGATTCTGCTCTATATATAGTGTGTGAGAAGAACACTAGAAACACCTGCCACATAAGCTATTCTTTGTAACTCTACAATAAAATGTCATATAGAACTGTTGTTCAGTAGCAAAATTGAGTACAAAAAACAAACAAATGAAATTCATATATTTAAAAAAGCATTAAAAAGTTTAGAGTTGGTAAGATTTTTGTGTTGGTAAGATGTTTTTAAAAGAAACATGGCTGGATTTATTTGATCAAAAATACAAGAATAACTAATATTTTAAAATATTATTATAATTTTATATAACTTTTCAATTTTAATTATTGTAAAATGTAATTTATTTCTGTGATGGCAAATCTTAATTTTCAGCATAATTACTCAGGTCTTCAGAGTCACATGATACTTTAGAAATCATTCTAATATTTTGATTTGATGCACAAGAAACATTTTCTTTATTATCATTGTTCAAAATTGTGTTGCTTAATATTTTTGTGGAAACCGTAATACATTTCTTTACGTATTATATATATATATATATATATATTTTTTTTTTCTTCTTTCTTTACTTTGGAAAATTATGAGTGAGGACCGAAATAATTTTTTGTTGTTGCTGTTGATTCTTTGATGAATAGAAAGCTGGAAAAAACAGCATTTATTTAGAAAAACAATTGTAGCATTATAAATGTCTTCTTACTGACCCCAAAATTTAAATGGTAGTGTATTACAGTAATCAAATACAATGTTCATAAAATTTACACAAATATTGCTATCAGATATTTCTACTCAACTCTATGTCAAATACTAACCTGGGTTACATTCAATCCAAGTTCTTGAGAATTTTTATTGATAAATTGACTACATGCTCAGTATATACAAACACTCTGTGCTTACCACACTTGAGAAGGCAAAATGTCAAACACTCATATCCATATCCTGAGTCCAAACAAGTTAATTTGCAAACCTCTATTCAGTATTAGTTCATCCGTGTTTCCACTGTCCTAGTCACGCTGTGTCTCAGAGATCTGCATTGTGGTTGTGTATGGTTACGTGTAAACGGAGCATGCGTTGAACCAGCCTGTCACCTGATCTCAGAAATGTGGTAGTGTCGAACACTGATGCCTGATAGCCAAGAACACACACAGTTTCACCTTACACAGTTTCATCTGTCATATACAGAGGCAGACTTACAGCCAATCAGCAGTCAAATGGCTACTGTGTTGGTTTTTATCTACTAATCATATTGTAGTCTGCCTCAACCCAGATTCCACTCCAAAATATATTTTAGAATGAGCTCATCCCCAAAATGGCTTAATTATCATACAGATGAAGAAGTCAAGTTATATTGTTTCTTCTCCATTTGGGTTTATCACATCCTGAGCAAATGGTCATCAATTGTAGAATAGGAATGGTTGTGGGACACAGAGAACCATCTCAAACAATGGGGTGTCTCAACTTCATTAACATACAGACCACTGTGCTATTACAAGAGCAACTTCATTTACATTAAGAGTGGTAAACTGTAACAGGATAAAAAGGTTTAAGATTTGAATGTTCTGGGTTCATTCTGACGCCGGTGAACCCAAGGTGCTTCGTGTACTTTGCCACTGCTATGCTGTAATAAACTTCATTTTTGAGATCTTTGACGTCCACATACTTTTTTCTTACATTCATTAAAATCAGTAATGTGTACAATTTTAGGCCTGTTACTGTCTATTTGTGTAATATATCATTCATGTTATTTATAGTGTGATTAATTATTATCCATTTGTTCAATTTAATTTCCACAAAACATTTGCTGAACTAATGTTTTCATTTGCGATGGTCTCTATAATTGGTTTCATACATGAACATTTCATATAGCTGAATGCAACAATGAAGTACAAATTTGACAGTTAATGCAAAGACAGTTCAGGATTTCCACTTCCTGACTAATTTCACATGATCAAAATCATCTTTCCAGTGGCTCCAGAACTGCCGATTATGTCTTCGTGAGCCTGGGCCACTTTATCAAGTGAATATTGTGGACCAATGACAGGTTTCAACCAGCCTGCCTCCATTCCCGCAAAAAGAGCCGCAGCACACTCGGATGTTTCCCTCTGTGAAAAACACAGATAAAGACAACAGTCTGTATCTTACCATGAAAAAGATTTGTCAAAGGTGAGGAGTAAATTCATAATAAGTACAAACACCAGAAAGCAGGAAACTGCACAGGAAGCCCAGTGTACCTTAGTTGCATTGTACAAAGCCACGCCAATGATGCTGGTCTCTTTCATCATGGTGTCTCTGGGGTTGATCTCAATAGGGCCTCTAGAGCCAACAATCTGAAAATAAAGAACAATATAATAATTGGACAGTAGGCACAAAAACACTTGCGAAACAAACACAAGGTACTTACCATAACTCTGCCACCAAAGCCAAGCAACTGAAGATCATTACTGAGGTTGACGTTGGACAACATCTCAATGATCACGTTCACGCCTTGTCCATTGGTAGCATCCTGAACACAGGAGACCAGCTATTATAAAAACTTGCCACGTTCGTTTTTATGATCTATTCTGTGAAGGCTATTATATAGAAAGCATATTCCAGACATGCAGACAGAATTCATGATAAAGTTAGATTAGACTGTGCATTATGTGACTTAAAACTACCATTCAAATGTATAAGGTCTGCAAGTTTTTTTATATGCTTAATATTCACTTTATTAAGACTTCATTTATATTTCAACAGTTCACTTTAGACATTCTACTTTGCAGCCACATGTCAACTAACTCTAATTAGAGTATTAGCAGAATGTCTGCTTAATATCTGCTAACTCTTTATTGTGATGCTCCCCAACAGACATTCTACTAACTATAAATAACTTAGCAAGTACATCTCAACTTATCCCACTAACCCGAACCTAACAGTTTACTAATACTCTAATGAGAGTTAGCTGACAAGTTACTTTTAGTTAGTAGAATGTCTAAAGTGAACCATTGAAATAAAGTGTAACCTAAAAATGACAGTAAATACATTTATAAACTTTAACAAAGATTTCTATTTTAAATAAATGCCGTTCTTTTGATCTTCCTATTCATCAAATATCCTGAAAAAAATGTATCACTGTTTCCACAATTTAAGCAACACAACTGTTTTCAACAGTGATAATAATAAAAAATGTTTCTTGAGCAGCAAATCATCATATTAGAATGATTTCTGAAGGATCATGTGACACTGAAGACTGGCAGAAGTAATTCAGCTTTGCAGGAATAAATTACATTTTAAAATATGTATTCAAATAGAAAACAGTTATTTTAAATTGTAATAATATTTCACAATATTACTGTTTTTACTGTATCTTTTTTGATCAAACAGATGCAGCCTTGGTCAGCAGAAGACTAAAAATTATTAATTTCTTTTAAAAAAAGCCTTACCAACCCCAAACAGTGTTCTGTATATATTGTGTAAAACTTAAATAAGAGAGAACTAAACCTTAATTTTCTCCAGGTAGTCTTTTTCTCTGTGGTTGAATGCTAGATGAGCTCCATTATTGAGCACCAGCTTCATCCCCTCAGATGTCCCAGCTGTTCCCAGAACTGTAAGGCCAAAGGCTCGTGCCATCTGACATGCTGCAATGCCTACCTACAAATACAAGCTCGATTCATTCAAGTCATTAGGGGAATACTGTACTTTACAAGTCTAATTCATCCAAAACATTTTTGAAATGTTAAAGGAAAATTTTAACTTCATACTCCACCACTGGCTCCATGGATAAGAACCATCTCTCCTGCTTTGGCATGAGCCCTGTTTAGAGCAAAATAACAATTGTATGTTTACATAGCTACAGAAAACAACTCCCAATGCAGTCTTTTACAGACAACAACATCTTACTTGTGAACTAGCGCCCGGTACGCAGTGAAATATGGGACTCCGAGAGCTGCACCCTGTTTGTAGTCTAGTGAATCAGGCAGCTTGTGAACGGTGTCCTCTGAGGCCACAGTATATTCAGCGTATCCTCCCGTCACAGTTCCTGTGGCGAAGACTCTGTCACCTGCCTGTGAAAACAGAAAAGATTGCTATCCATGCAAAGCAAACAAGTAAACATGTGGTGAGTGTGCAAGATGGGTAACAAGTTGACCCGTAGGAGATGAACACCCTCCCCAACAGCTTCCACCACACCAGAGACATCCGATCCTGGAATATAGGGTAAGCTGGGTTTCCGAGCATAGGATCCGGAGCGGATGTACGTGTCCACTGGGTTTACGCCACACGCATGGACTCGAATTAGAACCTACAATTGAAGAAAGCGTTTACACAGCTCTTTGGAAAAGACAACAATAATGGCTACTGATTAATTAAGTAAATGTATATATTCATTGTGGGAAAAAAAAGTGGGTTTTCGATGTCATTCTCTAAACATGATGACCAACATGTCTTTTGACTTTACAGTCATTAAACACACTTCAAATATTCAAGCAACGTCATATAAAAGACATTATTCAATAGCCTAACATACTGCGAAATGATTTGACTCTTTTAAAGTTGAAATGAGTCCATGTTGCCAACACTTTTGATTTACATTTTTGTAATCAATATGAATCAAGAAGTTTAATCAAAGTCTTTTGGAGACACATAATCGCTTAATTTGATGAACAGATTTAATCTAGGCTTTTATTCACAACATATAAACATTGACCAGTGTACATAGTCTAATGGGTTTGGATACTTTAATGGTACAGTTGTTTAATTTTTTCCTGGGTTAAGCATTAGTGCAAGGTCTAAAAAGTGTGCAAGAAGCAAAATAAGTAGTTTATAACATAAATCAATTAAAAAATAACGTTTGTCCCTTTATTATGGCATGTAATCTGTGCTCCCGATATTGAAAGCTAAGACCATGCAAATGTTGTGGAAAAATTCCTTCAAGGTTGAGAGGAAGAAGCTGAACTGATCTCCCCATCACACTGAAACAGTTAATAATTTACATTTAATTTTTTTCACATGGTTGTTTTACATGCGTCATCGTTAATACCCGACGTTTGTGAAGTTAAATAAGAATGATTAAATAGCATAATGTATTGATTTTAGCCAGAACTTGTGTGTGTTTTGAAAAGCGGTTGACAGAATAATTCATAAAATAGAATAATACATTAAACAACACATTAAGTTGTCCGTTGAGATTAGTAGTAATAATTTCAAGATGTTAATTAATAATTCCCATCAGCTTTCATGGGAGAAAATTGAACTGAATTCAAAACATTCTGTAAATCAGAAAAAGTCAAGATAGTTTTGAGATGACCCACCTGTTTCTGGAGAGGACTTGGCACAGGCAGGTCTGTGCAGAGTTTTAAAACTGAAGGGGCTCCAAACTCTGACACCCTGATAGCCCTCATTAATTTAGATGTGGCCATAGTGGCCTCTGCTAAACAAATGGATTGGCAAAGCAGATCGAACTTTGGCTGCACTGTTGAAAAAGAGCAAACAATGAATTAGTACATCTGAATAGAAATGATCATATATTCCATATAGCACACATATCTCTGCACAGCGTCGCGAAACTAAAGAAAACGGTACGCCATAAATTAAGACACATTATTACTCTGTTCACCTTCCACGCAGGTTGCAGCAGCTTCACTCGGCTTCCGTATGAAATGAGTTTGGGCACATCCCGGCCACCGTACCGTGCACTCGCACTCAAAACAAAAACATGACACATGCGGTATAGCAAATCTACAACAAAACTAGATTAATAATTAAAAATCTGATTGCATTGCTTAATTATATTATTCCAAAGGTCGGTAGAAGATAAAACGAATACATCAACTGTCTTGAAACATGGAGGGCGATACATTTCATCAATGGAAGAGTCAGTGTCTTAATAAGTGTGATTTCAGTAAGAAGGGCAGTGTGGATGAGGACATTTCTCATATCGTCTCCTTTATTAACAGTCATGATCGGTACTTCACGACAAGCTCTTGCTCAGGAAGAATCATCCTTTTTGACGGGGTGAGCCTGGGAAACGTTTATTGACTGTTGTCTACTCGGCAAACCAATGATTTTCTTGCCTTTTTTCTTGCTTACCACTACAAATATCTAAACATTCTTAAACCAAGGTTTACTTACTTGAGAAGCAAAATGACTTAAAGGGATAGTTCACCCAAAAATTTAAATTCTGTTATCATTTACTCACCCTCATGTTGTTCCAAACCTGTATTAATTTATTTCTTCTGCTGAATACAAAAGGCCTCATTGGCATAGTAGCCTATCATTTTTTTCAATGGTGCCCCACAAATGTTTGGTTACTCATATTCTTCAGAATATCTTCCTTTGTGTTCAGCAGAAGAAATAAATTAAAACAGGTTTGGAACAACTTGAATAAAATTTTTTGGGTGAACTATCCCTTTAAGATATTTAGTTAGAGATCAAATATCTGCCAATAGGTTAAAAAGATAAACTTAATTAAAATTAGAAAATATTTTTCCTACCTTTTTCGGCAGATGTTTTTTTCTTGTTTTAAGCAAAAACACACTTATTCGTCTGGTGTATTATTTGTCAACCATATGGTTTTTATAAGACTATCGATTGTCTACAAAACTTTCAAGCATTTAAATCAAAATATTTTAAGGTTATATGATAGCTAGTATTGTGTATTGGTCACTGTGTGGTATGCTTTCATCTAAGGTGTCAGATTGCCCTGATGTGCAAAAGAGAAACTGTTCCTGGTTATTTGTCACTCATCAGAAGTGCCAAAGAGAAGATGTGGTGAGAAATACAGCATTAAAGACATTTGACAAATGTACAGTAATAAATGACCTCGATATTAAAGCTTTGCGTGATTATGAAACAGGTCACAGGTCTGGAGAAGTCTGTTGGAGATGCCACTTTCAAGTTTGAGCCTTTTGTCCTTCACGTTCAGTGTAAACAACTTGGCGATGCACAACTATTGGTGAATGTCACACTAAATTAGAATGAGACATCAGGATGTTTAGAGGAGAACAAAATAATAACTTGCTTTTCATGGTTTGTTCCTTCCTCAGCACACTGTTGCAATAAACTCTGGCCTTAGGAATTCTGGTATAACTGTGGGAAAGAAAGGCAAGATCATCATGGTAAGATGCAAATTGTGCTTCGTGTTCAGCTCGGCATTAAAGATACTTCTGAAATGTCCTTGAAAATTGTTTGTTGTATAGGCGGTACGCAGCACACATTGTCTTGAGGTTCCTCTCAGCCACAAGGGGAACGTCCTCACCACTGACCAGTACCTTGATTTCCTCGTCGGAGTTGCGAACCAGAAGATGGAAGAAAATCTTAAAAGAATAGAGAGGTATATTGTAAGCAGAGTTTCCTTCTGTGTTTGCACACAAGTTTTCTTATTTAAATTGATGCTATTTAATGCAATTTAGGTGTTTGAAATAGTTTAATTATTAAATTTTTGTCTTAAAGGGCACCTTGGTCTGTACCAGTGTTAATTTAGTATCGAGTTAATTTAGTATAAAAAAAAATAATTCCGGTCAAAATGACCCGATAATTTTATTCCTTAAAACTCATCTTTGATCACCAAAATTACATATTTAAACATTTCAATTTAAACATTTAAATATTTCAATTTAAACTGCTGTGAAAAAAAAATTATTCATGCCTTAAAATAGTTTGAATGCAACTCTGCACCCCTTGCTTTATTTAGTATAGAGGAATCATGAATATGCTAATTAGCCCCGCCTCCACTCACTCACAGCAGCTCACAGATTCACTCGGTCAACTTACTGAGGTAAACGCTGCGCAATGGTATCGCTCTTTACAACATCGGACACATAACGGTAATAAATATGATTAGCCTTTTGCTTGACTAAATTATCAAACAGCTAATAATGCTAATGTTACACAAACCATGTTCCCGTTCGCCATCGCAGACTGCCTTATAACAATCACCAGAAATGCTTTGAACAACTCAGAACGTCAGTGAAGAAAGGCATATAGTTCTTCATAACATCGTAATATACATCATACACCCGCTATATTGCTAAATCTACCCGATTTTTCATTTCAACAAAAAAATATAGCGGGATAACCTGGCTTCTCTCCAGACTCCCCTGCAGTTTGCTGTTAATGATATGCTAAAGTCCGCCGGTCCGTTGACCTGATTGGTTACAAGGACGTTTGTGACGTCAGAAACACCAGTGATTTCAAACCACGATGAATTTGCACATGGTTTGTCTTAAAGCATATTAAAAACACCACATAGACATATACACATTCAAAAACTTGATTTTCACCACAGGGGGACTTTAAATATTTTAATATGATAGTAATGCTATATTTATATGTATTTTAAATAGATTCTATGAGTGCCTACAAGGTGCCCTACAACCTCAAGAACAGAGATGTAGTTTAAAGGAAGAGGCCGACAAGAAACCCATCTACAGACGGAGGAGGAAAAGGACGCAGGACGATTCTGTGACAGACTGTTGCCAAAGCGTTAAAAAACATAATGAAAACAGTGAAGAGGAAATGAACTGTGATCTACTGTTTTTATCTTAGGAAATCTTTCTTTTCATCATCTTGAACAGTGCACATTTATTCAATAAACACCCCTTTAGTGTGAAGTACCAGCTCATTAGACATACCTCACAACGTTTTATGTGAACATTAGACGTAAACAATTGTTCTTTTTTTTTAATGACAAATATAAATGAAACGGTCTCATACCCACTTCCTTTAGGAACCTTTTTGATAAGGGGCATCTGCTTCCTGATTAACATTTGCCTCATTATTTTGCAGGAGCTTAGCGAATCTGTTTTAGTTTAACATGCCGTTACTACAGAGCTTTTGTGCGCGTAAACCTGAACTCTTTTGCACGCGCAGAAGGAAGATCTTGCCCCTCACAGCAATGTATAAATCGAGCGTGTTATTCATCTCCAACAAGCAAACTGTCAGACGTCGTGGTGAAAACGCCGTGTGGTTTGGAGCACATTTCCTCTGGATTAGAAGGCATTACTGACAGGGCCTAGTTCTGCAACGCCTCATTTGGGAGACTTGGCTCATTAACAGTCCGATCTCCGCCATGTGCATCTGCTTCATTCTGCTTTTGATTTTTCATTGTCATTAAAGACTTTCATGGTTTTAATGAAGACAAGAACTATAATGTTGAAATAATTCACTTGTATTTATCAGTAAAGCATCTTCTAGCTCTAATGAAAGTATTTTTTTGATCAAAAACATTGCTTTTCATACATTGTTAAAAGATACATTTGACCAAATAAAGGTTATTTAGCTGCATTTACACATCTCATGACCCATACCTGTATGTGTCAGTCAGTTTAAATAGATTTTAAAAGATGGTTTTCTGAAGAAACTAATAATGAATGTGTCTGGAAGGGGTTCTGTGGTTAATGCATGAATGTGTACAGGCGTACACCAGTAGATGGAGATAATGCACTTTTAAAGACTTCAGTAACAGCTGTTCTTTAGTGATCAGCTGCTGCTTCAATGGTTCAGTTATCTCCACTAAATATAATGCTATTGACCCTAAAGAGAATTATCGACTTGCTTTAAAATAACTTTTGGTATTTAGATATTAGTTTCAGATTTTAAATGAATATTTTTGTTCCTGTGACGTCTATTTATTAATATTACTTAATTTAGGTCATAATTCATTACATCAAAACCTCCAAATAGGTGCCTTAAAGATGGTTTATTCGGTTGATCACAAAAACTATATTGTTATAATATATATAGGCCTACACTCCCATTCAAAATGTTTTTTTTTGTTGCTTTTATTCAGCAAGGATGCATTGAATTGATCAAAAGTGAAGACTTTAACATTGCTACATGTTCAAATAACTGCAGCATGTTCTTTCAAAGAATCTACAAAAATATAAAGCAGCACAGCTGTTTTCAACATTGATAAATGTTTCTTGATAATCAAACCATCATTTTTTTAATGATTTCTGAAGGATCATGTGACACTGAAGACTGGAGTAATGATGCTGAAAATTCATTCTTTGCATCACAGGAATAAATTAGATTTTAAAATATATTAAAATAGAAAACAGTTATTACAAATTGCTATATTATTTCATAATATTTCTGTACTCTTCATCAAATAAATGCAACTTTGTTGAGAATAAGAGACTTCTTTCAATTAAAAAAAAAAAAGATTACTGACCCCAAACTTTTGAACAGTAACTTTAATACAATAATACATTATGACATGATTGAATTGTGAGTCACTAAATCGAAACAATACTCATTGATTTTCAGTCTGAAGCCACTAAGGATCCAGTGTACCAGTGGTCAGTTTCAGACACATGTATACTCATTGTTATGCACCCCCATTGTTTCCCGCAAAAAAAAAAGAAAAACAAAGTGTGACATTGAGATCCAGGTTAACTACAAATGCACCTTTCACCAGCCAAAAGGTCTTCTAATGATAATCTTTAAATAACATCAATTAGCCAGCTGAAAGACTAGGGAATGATTAGAAATCTCTCATAATTATATTCCTAGACATTAAGAGTGAGGGGGGAGGAGGGGCGCTTGATTGTCAGGTTGAGCTGAAGGGGCATTAGAGTGAGTGAGAGGGAGTGCTGGGAAGGGCACAAGGACTGCCGCAATCAGAGCAGAATTGGGAGCTTTTGTGCCTGTGTGATTGTCAAGTGGGCCATTTCTATCTCTGATTAGGACCCTCTCTCTGATTCGACGGCTGTGTCCTCAGGACTCCCTGCGCAATCACACTGCCTCTTACTGTCACTCCAGGCCTGCTGATTTCTCAGAGAGAGCGAGAAAAAAAGAAAGAATAAGAGACACACATGCCAACTCAACCCCTGTGTCCTTCACAACTAAACACTGACTCAGTTTTACTAGGAACGGTCACTTTATATTTTAATGAGTATTTAAATGAAGCTAACAGTTAGACAGAATGTTAAATTTATATTACATAAAATTTATAAAATTGACATAAATGTGTCTCCGCAAAACAAATATAATCCAATCTTCAATTCCCACGCTATATGCAGCTTAAGATATGTGCTGCATTTTATTTATCATCAGCTAATGGACCCTTTTCACAGACTGTGATGACGCGTTTTAATGGTCATCAGCATCATAAATCCTGCAACGTTTTTTATTTTTTTTCATTTAAAAAAAAATGTATGTACATTTATAACTCTATACTTTGTATTATATTTGATTTTGCATCAAATTGCGCTGCTGTGAGGGTGTTTCTAATACAGCGGCTTTGGGAATGACGGTAAAGTTGACATATTTCTCTCTTTTATCGGCCGTTTTCAAGCTCTTTTTATTTTTTTCCTCTTTTTGAAAGTTGTGAAAACACTATTGTGGAGTTTTCTTTTACTATGTGAGCCAATTGAAACACAAAATATATATATTTAATGTATTCTCTCATTCATCGCTATGGAAGTTTACCAAACTATGATGACGTCAGCTTCTGATAAAGAAGAATGTGAAAAGGGTCAATTTAAAGGTCAAAGGCCGCAACAGGAGAGAGAGCAGCATCAGCACTGTATGATCATATGGTCTCTGAACACAAAAGAAGATATTTTGAAAAATGTCGGTAACCAAACAGTCGATGAGCCCCATTGACATCCATAATAGGACAAAAATGCGTTCTTCAAAATATCTTCTTTTGTGTTAGGCAGAAAAAAGAAATTCATTGAGGGTTGAAACAACTTGAGTAAATTGAGTAGGATGAGTAAATGATGACAGAATTTTCATTTTAAAGTGAACTATTCCTTTAACGGTAAAGTTGGCTAATAGAAATACTACTCTTACAAATAATCTCAATCAAATGAGGTCTAATTTTGATTTGGAAGGATTTCTACAATTTATCACATTGTTTACCAATAAACATCTTTTGTTTATCTCATAACAAAGGAACATCACTTCAAATCCAATTGATATTGCAAAATTACATTTTAAAGGAGTCTTACTATCTGAATGGAAATTCAGTCAACACTCTCAAAATTCAAGTAATTTTAATATTCAATTACCATAAATCAAGCTCTGTCAAAATTCTAATCTACTACATGAGCATTTAAAAGATATGCAATGATTATACATTTATATACATGTTTAACATAATTTTATTTTATATAATGTGATGTTGTGTTGAACGTATTTAATATAAATAAATTGAATATAAATGCTTTGATATTGTGCTATAATCTAAATCCAAATGTTTGTCTAGACAGACCTACATGTCTCTGTATATCAGCCCTTAATTTGCTTGGCTAATGATCTGAAATTTACCTGAATCAATATAGATCAATGCAGCTGAATAATCAAATACTTAACTGTAATTTCATCTATTTTGACTACTAATACAATAATGAAGAGAGAGGTGGCATTTAGTGTGTTTGGTCATATTTTCCCCTATAAGCGAGTTTTACATTATACTATGTTTAATATATATATATATATATATACATATATACCTTCTCTATACTTATTTTTAAATATTATTAAAGCATACAGTAAGTTGCAAGCATTATGTCATCTGTGCTACCATGTGTTATTATTTGAGCAGATCGAATCTGTATTTTGTAGGAGCCTTATTCTACCTCCCAGTCTTATCTCTTATTTTTCTTAGCCAGGCGGTGTTGAGAGTAGTCTGATCTTTAGGTAATTTGACAAGGCCTCCATGTTTTGTTTTATCAGCTCTTAACTGCCGTCCCTTATTCTCTGATCCTTATCATTATGTAGACGTGTGGGCCAGACTCCCAGAAGAAGAACTGAAATTACCAATGTGTTTGTCTTGATGAATTGACCATGACATTCAGCAGAACAAATTTCCTTTTGCCTTTTTATTGTTGCCATTTTTAGAGAAAAGCAGAGACTAATTTTCTGGGGAGAAGAAGGATGAAAAGGATTAGGAACTCGCATTTCCCATAATATATGCACTGTCCCAACTAACAAGGAACATTGTCAGAACTTTGGTGAGATTCTGGCACGGTTCTCTCAAAAGGTGTGTTTGACTCGGCACAGCACAGAGCGATCAGTGTGTGACATCAAAAGATGGCTGATGTCATACACCGATCGGTCTGTACAGCGCCGCTTCAAGTCGAACACACCTAAAGTTATGAGCAAAACATTTCCCCAGTAACGTTAATAGAATGTTTGTTCAAATGTTTGTTATCTGGTCTTTAATAATGTTCTGGTTAGCACAAAAACATTATTTATACATCGTTCATTAATTATTTTTCCTGAAATGTTTTAGTTGGTCATGTAATGTTTTCCAAATGATTCAGAAAGTTCAGAGAACATTCAAAAGTAATGTTCCAATAATGTTTGCAAAATGATGAAACGGAATGTTCCCTTAACATTCACATAACCCAAAAAAAAAAATTTTTTTTTTTTTAAAGGTTTAAAAATACTGGACGATTTGAACATTAAGAGAACATTTTCATAACATTATGGGAACGTTAGCAAAATGTTTTAGAAAATATATCTTTTAGCTGGGATAGCTTAATGTGTTAACCACTATAGGCCACAAATCCAGCAATGGATCATATTTGATTAGATATTTAACTTCTTTGGATCGGTGGAGATGAATGACATCAGCAAATGATGCTAAGAATCTTTTGGATGGCTTGAGTTTTTATCTCAAACATCCTCGTGCAGTCTGATCCATACTTTCCTGTAGGAAGTACATCTCTCATTCTGGCTTAACAGCTGTGACATTCATGTATTGATTACATACGTAGACATGGTGGCCCTTTCCATCTCCCAACGTATAGCACAACTGCCAGCGGTAAAGTATGTCTGAAAGATGAGGGCCAAACAGGCGGGGTCCCGTGAGAACTATGATGAATTAGAACGCACAGATTTGGAAGATTAATTTGATTCTCTTTCATCTCAGGCGCTCGATTATGTTCCGAGAGCCTGGCTCCCTCCAAAAATTTCTGAGCATGCAACTAGTCTGCACCCCAACGGAAAGAAATATAAACAGTTGCACACAGGGTACTGTATCATTATCACAACAAAGACTGGAGGAGGGTGCTTCTGAAATCTGAGGATAGAAACATCTGGAATGCGTTAATCAACCGGTGAATGACGGATGAGTTTTATTCCGCCTGGCGACAGATACGAGGCGGGCCTCCTAGTCGATTGTGACGCATGATTATGACATCATCTGACTAAAGTGGGCTATAATAGGGCCTCCGTACACATGTCAGCGAAGTACACATGTCTAGAGGTTTGTGCCATGTTATCTGAGCTCACTGATGTGGTGAAACAGGTTCCTGTTTTAATTCCCATGGAATCGTTCAGCTTGTTGTAAACAACTTTGGGATATAAAAAACATTTTGTAAAGGATCAGTAAATGATCATATGCAATGTTTCCAAACAGTTTCTGTTTGAATTCCTGTGGAATTATTACTTATTGTAAACAGCGTTGTATTTTACAGAAACTATTAAATTAAAACCAAAATCAAAATTGTGTTTTAAAGTCATCTATGGTGATTGCAGTTTTAAAGGGTCATCTATTTGCAGTTTTTTCTTCCAGGAAAAAAAGAGCAACAAATTGATGACTTATCCTGCACTACACACATTTTTGTCCAATCAGATGCTCTCTAGAATGAGAATGCCCCTCCCACTAGTACTGTAACACCAGCAACCATCTAGCAAGTAGCAAGTCATTGTTCATGACAGTGACATATCAAAAACCTATTGGCCACCTTTAAAAAACTTCCTGCCAAAACTTCCTGTTTCAACAGGAAATATGTCAGAAAAGTGATTTCATGAGAACATGGCTACATCCAAAATTGCATACTTCCCTACTACTGTATATAGTAGGCAAAAAACAGTATGTGAAAAGAGTCTGAAGAGTATGCAGATTACTCACTACTTCTGGAAAGATTTTAAAGGCCAGGACACAACAAGCAGACGGTCTGCTGTCGGGCAACGTCGGGCCATTTTTGAGCGTCTGACAGCTTAGTTTTTTCTTTGTGTTCTGCACCGTTGGCTCTGGTCAGACACCGTCAGGTTTTTTGGGGCGATTCAGTATGTTGGTGAGAGAGAGAACTCTGATTGGCTGTTCAGCTTAACGACAATTCGGTGCTCGAGAATAAAAGCGAAAGTGATGAAAGCAAGCAAAGAAGATAAGACGGTACAGAAAGAAGGCTGTTATAATTTTACATCATCTTACCTGAGCATTTGAAAGCACAAATATTTTAATCATAACAAGAGTCGGCTGGAATGAAGAAAGTAATCAGCGTGATTGATATTCAAAATGGTTAGTAAGCAAAGCACTGCTTTGTTTATGGTTTGAATACCCGCAGTAGATTGAAAATAGACTATTGATATCTGCTATAAATATACAGATATTTACATATACGCAGGCGCAGAACGCACATCCTAGTTGACAGTCGCCTTTAGTCTTTTGGTGTGTTCAAGCGCAAGTTTTTGTCAGAGATGCAGACGACGAGAGGCAACAACACAGTCAGCTTTCACGGCTGGGTACGTCTGGTACATATTATGCGGCTCATTATGCAGGTCACCTTTCTTCTCAGGTGTGAATCAGAGCATTATTCATGATTCACCCCCCCCCCCCCCTAAAAAAAAGTGTCTTACAAAATTTAAATCAATGTATTGTTTTATGTGAATGATTAGGCAGGATGATTTTCAGATCATTTTGGAGCAAAAGCTCTAGGCGACAACACTTTAAGTTTTAGTTTTTTCAATAACCATGCAAAACAATATTCTCTCAAAATTACAAACATGTACATACATGTTGCTCACATATAATGGTAGCCCTGTTTGTGCTAAATAGAGTGCAATGACAACCTTGTCATTAATATGTTTATAAGCAACTGAAAAAAAGCACAAATGTCAGGGCATGTCAAAATATCTCAGGGACCCCAAAAACACCTTAGACCCCAGAGGGTTAAGGTGCAGTACACTGGACACTTTACTATCCCATGAGGCCACAAGAGAGGATTTTTGAATCGTGAAGCGACACAAGTGATGCTGGTAGGTAGGTCACATGACAAAGACAACATAACAAATGTAGTACGTCAAATTCACACTACACACATTGATTCACACTATATAGAACATACTTTAACAGTCGCAAAGTAATTACTTATTCAAAAGAAGTGCATAATCAAAGAGGTGTAGGATTTGTCACTTTTCACTCACTATTTTCCCTTAAAAAAAGCTGCTAAATTTCACAAATAATTAAAAAGGCTAATAACACATCGAATCAAAGTAGAAAGAATGTAATAGTATTTTCTTATAAAAGTACTAATTTTATTCACAAGTTTGAAAAATATATATTTTTAAGTGTTAGCAAATTCAGACACAGCCCATCTCTTTAATGAACCAGGAAATGACCCATTTAAATGTCTCCAGAACAATCTCAGAAAGACTGAGTGGCCATTCACACAGAACGCATGTTTGCATTTAAAAAGCAGGGGAATAAAAAAAAAAGAAGCTAGAGACACGTTTTAAAAGGTGAACTTCTTTTAACTTAACAGCACATTTTTTATTTTATTTTTACATGGCATTGCCATGTGCGAAACACTGCGAAAGACGCATGTTGAAAAACAATGGAAAATCAGCGCATGGAATAACGCGTTCATGAGCGATCACACTTAGGCAGCATTTTTCCAACACGCACTGTGCCTAGTCAAGTGAATATGAGCACTGTTAGCCTCTTGATGTATGTGATATGTGGGTCTGCTTTGTGTTGTGTGCTTCACAGTCCTCATGTGGTACCTGCAGGCTCCCTCGGGCCTTATGGGGGGGTCGACCCTTCCTTTGCCCTGCTGATGGGTGGCGTGCTGCCTGCCACTCGCTGGTGGGCCGGCTGTAATTTATGTGATCCCCTGTAATTTCCTGCTACTTTCTGAAGTGGTAGCGGGGCGGAGACAGCAGAGGAGGTTGAAGGACCCTTCCCTGTTTGACCTCTCGCTACTTCACGTATCACCCTGAAGGAAATAATTACACGGGAAGTAGAGAGAAAGAACTGAAAGGAAGAAAGGGAGAAATTGAGCAGAGAGGACCATAAACATCTCCTGACTTGACCGCTTTCACTGTGAGGGAGTGCACACTAAAGAGGTCAAAGGTCAGGACAGCCATCCGTTGTGAATTAAAAGGTGTATTTTAACATTCAGACAAAGTGCATGTTATGACATTGACCAAAATAGGCAATAGACATAATACAGTTCAAGGCAACAAACTGGGATTGACCTTAATATTATTTGAATGTGTTTTAGTAACTACGCATATAGCAGAAAATACAATTTATAATAATTACTGACTGTACATGTATCCAAAACAAATAATAGTGTGCAATCAGCAGTAGAAAGTATTTTTTATATATAGGCCCTAAATTTAAAAGAAAATAAGAAAATTACAATGTTATCAAAAAATTCCGGTAACATTTTAAGGTTACATTTTGTTAACATTAGTTAACATAATAACAATGAAAAATACTTTTAAAGGACTTACTTTCAACATTTACTAATACATGATTACAATCAAAAAGTGTATCTGCTAATATTATTTAATGGACCTGAGGTAACATGAACTAACAATGAACAGTTAATAACAGTTAACTAACGTTGAAGATCAATAAATACTGTAACAAATGCATTGCCCTGTGTTAATATAAGTTAACACATTAACTAAAGTTAACAAATTGTTGCAACATTCTGAATTAAATCATTCCAGAACTCATAAATACTATGAGGAAGTCCAGTTGTTTTTTCTATAAAGATCTTAAGACATATCAAAATAAAAGCCCACACATACACAATGTAAATCGACTGGAGAAGTAGGATTTAGATATAAAAACTACATCTGTTTGAACAAATCTTTGCTAAAAAAATGAAAGATTAGGATGTTTACTTGAAATGTATACACATACTTAGTTATTTAAACTGTGAATATGCTAAGTAAAACAATCATCCAATGTGATTTTGAAATCTATTCTTTCATAGCATGCACATTTGATGGAGGTGGCAGAAAGGAATTCATTGTGAACTAATCAAGTGAGATGAGAACTGAGCCGAGAGTCTGACTTGAGTGTTGTACTGTACATACAAACAACCTCTGCCATCAAGCCCTCGGCCCCTCATAAATTGCTAATGCATTCTTAATATATTCTTAATCAGCAGTCTAACCACACTTTGATTTCATTTCACATTATGAAAAATGATTAGCAGCTTAAAGTAGTCTGATCAGTCTGGGGACGTACTTGGAAAACAAGAGATTTTAAAACATGCAGATTGCGCTTTTGTGTGTGTGATGCATTTCAACTTTGAAGCTTATTTTTTAAGAAAACAAGAATCAACAAACTTCTGTATGTTCGCTGTCAGACAAACAAGAGTGCTCAAAGGTTTCTATTGAAGGATAAGTGGAGGTCTTTTAAACAAAATAATATATACAATTTCAATCATTGCAAAACTGAAGTCTATGAATTTTATTAAAATAAAACTATGCCACAGTTAAAAGTTTGGGGTCAATACGATTAAAAAAAAAGAAATTAATAGGCCCACTTTTATTCAGCAATGTATTAAATTGATCAAAAGCTACAGTAAAGATATTTATAATGTCACAAATGATTTCTAAATAAATAAATGCTGTTCTTTTAAACTTTATATTCATCAAATAATCCTGAAAAAATGTATCATGGTTTCCACAAAATTATTAAGCAGCGCAAGCTGTTTTCCACATTGATGATAATAAAAATGTTTCTTGAGCATGAATATGCCAATGCTTTTCAATGAACTCTGTTACATTTGGCAATTGATCTCTTCAATAAAATACTCACCTAAGAAAACCATCGCCGCGTCACTTTTACAGCTTTTAAAATCCCTCTCGCTATCTCCGAAAAGCCAAGTGAATGTTGATTCTGTTTTTATCACGAGCTCTGTCACATTCTCTTCTTGACAACAGGCTCTCTCTCTGCGTAAAAAAAAAGTAACTGGTGATTCCCCGGAATTTGGAGATTTAGCAGCTCTACACACGTCAAAGTTTACCTGGAGCAACTTTTCTCTATTTACAGATATAATATCCCAACAGGTCTAAAATATAAACACTTATAATTGGTTTATCATAGTGAATCGGGGTAAGAAGTATTGATGATGTATTGATTCATTATTCAAATTTTGTTAATTTTAAAGCTGCAGTCCGTAGTTTTCCCTCTTTGTCGCCATCTCTGTTTGAAATCTGCTATTGCAGTTATTCGCGGAATTATCCACGTTACGTGGGTTGTGACTCGCCACGGCACAGCGTGGATGAATACAATGTTTTGAGGAGAATGTGTGGCTGTCAGTCGGTGTGGATACTGTCATTCGGAATCACAGATTCTACTTTTGGAATTATGACCAAAATAAGAATTTTCACCGGAAAAAATGACATCTGAACAAGCAATATCCACTTTTGTTCTGACCAACTAAGGGAAAAAAAGCATTGCAGTAAATTGCTGATTAACGATCACTTATATCATGTCAAACTGTGCAAATTATACTTTGTTCTCAAATTGATAATGTTAACAACATCAGCATTGTGTGACTACATTTAATGCCCTTCCGATATTATCTTTGTTTTCGTATGGGCCTGGTTGCAGTCTCTTCTTTTCTGTAGCCACCAGTTACTGGTGATTGTCGTTTGAACCTTTCTGGATCCGCCATCAAATTGATAAGTTTAATTATATCAAGTGCTGTGAGAAAAGGCTATAAATCTCCGCGTACAACATCCTCACACGCAATATAGCCTACTAGCCGAGACTCCTTCTTTATGTGTACAGATGTGACGTAATGACGCAAAGACATGCTCGAATTTCCCCCGGAAACCCACCAGTTCCACTGGAATTAAAAACATTATTACAAGCTTACTGTTTTGAATCGAGCTAAGGCAAGCAGATAGTTTTGAACACTGTCTGATTATGTACTTGCTCAAAAATAATATTTAACCCAAAAAGGTTACGGACTGCAGCTTTAAACAAAAAAGTTACATAGCGGACCTTTATTCAAATAAATGCAGCCTTGGTAAGCATAAGAGACTTCTTTCAAAAACACAAATAAAATCTTACTGACTTCAAACTTTAGAAGTCATATATATATTTAATGGGATTCATTCATATTCTGGGATTAAAATCAATTTTACAATTACACATTATAGCAGGTTTTCGTGTAAGGGTAAGAAAAATGTAATATTCAAAATATGTATGTTGTGTAATATTCAAAATGTGTATAAAAATGTATGTGTTTTTGTTAATTTGACTTTTTAGTCAAATTGTCTAGTCAAAATGCTGATATAATTCATAGTACAAGCATAATAATAGATGCAAAATAAAAGCATTTTCATAGTCATCTAGACCCCACTGTAGATGGTACCAGTGCCGTCAGTCATCAGTATAGAAGATTAACATCAGTGCACAGACATGTGGCCTTTTTTAGAGAGAAAATGAAAATAATTTATGCTGCTAGAACACTATTATTTTCTTGTAAGGAGCCTTTACTGTGCTTAAAAGTAATAATGAGGCCCTTTTAAGTTTGAATTGAAGGGGATTTGATACATCTGTAGTAATAATACCACAGATTTCCCCCCAGAGCCATAAGCACCTCCAGGACCGCCACCATCATGAGATATAACAAAACATTGCTACAGTCCTGTGTTACTGCACCCAAAGCCAATCTGATTGGCACTGCTCCCGTTGTTGGACATTTCGGTGGTTGTCCTACATGGAAGCTGCTTCAAAGAAGCTAGAGCGGAGTGCCATGTTTTCAGATGGAGCCTGTGATAACAGCCATTCATCTTCATTGGCTGGAACAAGCCTTGGAGGGATCAAGGCACGCTAGGCCCTTTATATCTCATATCTGTGGGGAGAGCAAGACTAAACGATATGGAAAAATCTTCATGTCAGTGCAGGTTTCTCAAAACAGCCCTCAGATTGTGTGCCACACCGGTCTTTCCTTTCGACTCGCGTGTTAGTTGTGCGTGTGCCGTGCCGTATGGCAAGCCGTTTTAACTTTTATTCATATCCAGGATATGAATCCTTGATATCAACAATTCAATTTTCACTAGTTAAAATTATAATTATTGATATCAGGAATAAAATTTCTACTAGTAGCAATGACAATTTTTGATATCAGGAATTAAATTTTCACTAGTAACAATGCTAATTCTTGATATCAACATTTACATTTTCACTAGTTAAAATGATAATTCTAGATATCAACAATTGAATTGCAACTAGTAAAAACTATAATTCTTGATATCTGTAATGGTATTTTCACTAGTGAATTGAGGCTGTCATTCAAAATCAATTCTTAATATCAAGAATTTATTTCTTACTAGTTGTAATTCCAATTTCACATCTCAGAAATACAATTCTTACCAGTAAAAACCTTTATTTTTGATATCAATAATTAAATTGTCACTAGTTGAACTGTCTATTCTTGATATCAACAATTGAATTGCTACTAGTAACAATGCTCATTTTTGATATCAATAATTCAATTTTCACTAGTGACAATGTTAATTTCTGATATAATGAATGTGATTGTTACTAGTAAGAAAGCAATTTTAGATACTGAAATAATATTGATATCAGAAATACATTTTCAGATATCATAAATGAACATTTTTACTAGTAGCAATTCAATTGTTGATATCAAGAATAGACATTTAGACTAGTGACAATTGAATTATTGATATTAGGAATTCGTATTTTTACTAGTAACAATGTAATTATTGATATCAAAAATTATATTTCTACTAGTAAGAAATCAATTCTTGATATCAACAATTGATTTTGAATGGCAGCCTATGGTGACATTTCACTAGTGAAAATACAATTGTTGATAAGAATTCAATTGTTGATATCAAGAATTCAATTGTTGATATCAATAATTCAATAGTTGATATCAAAAATGTAATTGTTGATATCAAAAATGTAATTGTTGATATCAAAAAATGTAATTGTTGATATCAAAAATTTAATTGTTGATATCAAAAATTAATATCCTGGAAATGAATAAAAGTTAAAACGGCTTGCCATAGGCCGGACTGAATTGCTTTATTGTACATTTAACATTTAATGCGACACTGTGTTGATGTCCTCACACTTTGTACAATGTTTTTGAACGTAAGTGCGATGCATGTGTGAAAATCTAGTGTTTTATTTGTCATTAACTCTGTGATGGTGGTGCTCACAACAACAAAAAGCCAGTCACAATATAAAGTTATATGCAAACCACCACAAGTGATAACCTTTGACCCTTACCCATAATTCTATATGACGGATCTCTTTATGGCACTTTTTATTTATGACAAAAATGCAGCAAGTACCTGTGAAACATTTAACATTATCTTTATCTTCAAGAATAATTATATTCTTGTTTGAAGTAAAAATAAACAAAAAGATTTCCCTTTGTGGTATAATAATTCAGGGTTATTATAGTTAACTAAAACTAAAACCATAAAAAAAATGATTTTCATTACTTGACAAAAAAAAAAACCTTAACTGAAATAAAATAAAATATAAATCAACTTAAACTTATTTTAGTTTAGCTAGTTAATACCAAAGTAAAATTTCTCATTTTCACTTAGATTAATGTTATGTGCTCAAATAAATAGAACTGAAATAAAAAGGAATAAAAAACATTTAGGCATACTCTAATTAATTTTTTTTTGCAAAAACAACAAAATGACTAAAACTGAAAATATAAACATACAAAAATAATTCTAAATATTAATAAAAAAACAATAATAGTATCTCAATACTATGTAAACTAACACTAATAATAATGTAATTCATATCTCAAATATTTCCATAGGATGCAGAGCTGTAAATCAGAAGAAAAAACAAATCTTTTATGAAAAGTCATTTTAAATGACAACTGAAATTTCTCATCTGTGTTTCTTTCTAGTTTATAAATGAACAGACACATCAAGACACTTTCTCCCTTCAAACGCTCCGCGGCAACATCTTAACGTAAGTCTTTCTCAATCTTTCAAAAAAGGCTTCTATTCTTGTAAGCACTCCAAATGAAGAGTGTTGATGGGTACAGGATTTCAAAGCATGTTTTGTTATTTCAGGATACTTGACAAAACTCCTTTAAGAGGAAAATTAATTTTAAAAAACCTGAACCCGCATTAAACCACTGAAAGTGCTTCAACACATTTGTCACTGTGCAAACTTTAATCTTCAGCAATCTCCTTTATGAAAGGCTTATTTGTTTATCATGCAGTTCCATATCTGTAACTGTTTTCCTGTCAGTATCAAGTAGGACTGTTAAAAGCCTTTGATGTGGGCATAATTCGGCACAATGCATCCACTCTCCCCGTTTATGTCGGTCTAACCTCTGACGTATCGTTTGACGTCCAGTTATTTTTGAGACGGACGACTTCAGAATAATGTTTTGTATTTTTTATCCTGTTTCACATTGGCTGGTCCTAGCAGCTCTCCAGTCACGCTTTCAGGCACGCAATTGGCGGAAATTGGTAAATAACAGGTGATAAGTGATGAGCTATTTTTGGCCAGTAAATGGTCTAAACAAACCAAAATAATAGGGTTAACGTCCGGGTTAGTCATAAGAATCGCTCCTGAGGTATGGATGCAGAGACAAAAGGGTCCGTTGGCAGGGAAGGAGACAGAGACGCCATTCGGAAGTCTTTGTGTTCTTTAAGCATTTGTGTTATCGGAGCCGTACAATGACTAACTTATCTGAATAATAATGATTCAAGTCAGTTCAACAACGGTGAAACTGATTAAATCTCTGACATGATTTATCTTTGAAGACAGTAAATGGGCTGGAAATAACTATTTTATCTCAATGATAACAGAATAATTACGTATCACTAAAATTTGTCAGTTCATGTGAGACACCACAGGTCAACATTTAACAATACAAAGTTCTCTGCTTTCCTCCAGTAAATTAATTCAAAAAGGTGCCTTACTACAATTAACACCAAAGTAATAATACATTTAAAAAAAGATAGTAAAGTATCATCCTGCATCCTATCAGTTAAATTATCCTGTGGCATGATGGGACTGCAGCTGGAGAAGAGGCTGAGGAGAATTAGAGATTATTAAAGGATCAATATGGAAACGGCTGCATTATGGACCTTTTTTCCTCCCTAATCACTGGGAAGAGCTCACAGGCTCACCAGAGGAAGGCCCCACTTGTTCTGATTGTCAATTTAAGGCTATTATTTGTTTGATGAGGCCCCCTGATATGATGCCTGGCTCCTGGACAATCAGGGCTGAGCTGGTGTTGGCGCGCACCAACACCACAGGAGGAGTGGAGCATCACTCTGATTGGAGCACCTCTCAGGAACAGAAAACATGTGGCGCGAGACACTGAGCAGTTTAAAGGAATTTAAGAAACCATTACAGCGATTCAGAGGGAACACTGGACTGAGACTTAATTAAAATAGGTGGAAAGACAGACAGACAGACATATAGATAGATAGATGATAGATAGATAGATAGATAGATATACAGATAGACAGAGATAGATAGATAGACAGACAGACAGATAGGCAAAGATAGATAGATATATAGATAGATAGATAGATAGATAGATAGATAGATAGATAGATAGATAGATAGATAGATAGATAGATAGATAGATAGATAGATAGATAGATAGATAGATAGATAGATAGATAGATAGATAGATAGATAGACAAAAGGACGGACGGACAGACAGATAGATAGATTGATAGATAGACAGACAAATAGATAGACAGACAGACAGATAGATAGACAGATAGACAAAGATAGATAGATAGATAGATAGATAGATAGATAGATAGATAGACAAAAGGACGGACGGACAGACAGATAGATAGATTGATAGATAGACAGACAAATAGATAGACAGACAGACAGATAGATAGATAGATAGATAGACAGATAGACAAAGATAGATAGATAGATAGACAGACAGACAGACAGACAGACAGACAGACGGATAGATAGACAAAGATAGATAGATAGATAGACAAACGGACGGACGGACGGACAGACAGATAGATAGATTGATAGATAGATAGACAGACAAATAGATAGACAGACAGACAGATAGATAGATAGATAGATAGACAAAGATAGATAGATAGATAGATAGATAGACAGACAAACAGACAGACAGACAGACAGACAGACAGACAGACAGACAGACAGACAGACGGATAGATAGACAAAGATAGATAGATAGACAAACGGACGGACGGACGGACAGACAGACAGATAGATAGATTGATAGATAGACAGACAAATAGATAGACAGATAGACAGACAGACAGACAGACAGATAGATAGATAGATAGATAGATAGATAGATAGATAGATAGATAGATAGACAAAGATAGATAGACAGACAGACAGACAGACAGATAGATAGATAGATAGATAGATAGACAGACAGACAGACAAAGATAGATAAATAGATAGATAGATAGATAGACAGACAAAAGGACGGACGGACAGACAGATAGATAGATTGATAGATAGACAGACAAATAGATAGACAGACAGACAGATAGATAGATAGATAGATAGATAGATAGATAGATAGATAGATAGACAGACAGACAGACAGACAGACAGACAGACAGACGGATAGATAGACAAAGATAGATAGATAGACAAATGGACGGACGGACGGACAGACAGATAGATAGATTGATAGATAGATAGACAGACAAATAGATAGACAGACAGACAGATAGATAGATAGATAGACAAAGATAGATAGATAGATAGATAGACAGACAGACAGACAGACAGACAGACGGATAGACAGACAAATAGATAGACAGACAAATAGATAGACAGACAGACAGACAGACAGATAGATAGATAGATAGATAGACAAAGATAGATATATAGACAAACAGACAGACAGACAGACAGACAGACAGATAGATAGATAGACAGACAAAGATAGATAAATAGATAGATAGACAGACAGATAGACAGACAGACAGAGATAGATAGACAGATATACAGAGACATATAGACAGACAGACAGACAGACAATTAGACAAAGATAGATAGATAGACAGACAGAGAGAGACAAAGATAGATAGATAGGCAGATAGATAGATAGACAAAGATAGATAGATAGATAGATAGACAGACAGACAGACAGACAGACAGACGGATAGATAGACAAAGATAGATAGATAGACAAACGGACGGACGGACGGACGGACAGACAGATAGATAGATTGATAGATAGATAGACAAATAGATAGACAGACAGACAGACAGACAGACAGATAGATAGATAGATAGATAGACAAAGATAGATATATAGACAAACAGACAGACAGACAGACAGACAGACAGATAGATAGATAGACAGACAAAGATAGATAAATAGATAGATAGACAGACAGATAGACAGACAGACAGAGATAGATAGACAGATATACAGAGACATATAGACAGACAGACAGACAGACAATTAGACAAAGATAGATAGATAGACAGACAGAGAGAGACAAAGATAGATAGATAGACAGACAGACAGACAGACAATTTGAAACGAAAAGAAACAGACAACTCTATGTAATCCGTATGAAGTGTGCATTTCTCTCTATAGGCACGTTCACGATACTGCGAAGGTGGCGAGTCAGCATTGTCAACATCTTTGCAGCCGAGACTGACACAGAAAAAACTAGTTTATTAATAAACAATTAAAATGTCTCCTTGCTATATTTGACACATTCATAATGATTAGGCTACATTTGCCGGTTCTTTGTGAAAAGCTTTATGCTTTTGCATCACTATTTTGTACCAGCCAGGCCATTTATGGTTTTTCATATTGTTCAATAAAGTTCTTGGTAAAAAAGAAAAAAGAAAATAAAAGAAGCTACTGTGCCTAATATTATTGTATACTGCGTGCAAGTTTTATGCGCAAGTCTTCTTCTCTGTTTTTAGTGTATGTGTGTCAGAATTACAGCGCCTCATACTGGTCTGGCATGTATACTACATCAGTTTTAGTCGGTTTCAGTGGTTTGAGACGCCGCCGTGTTTACAGAATTTTTTTTTAGAACGAGGGAAAAAATCATCGGATAGGGAAAGCTCTGGCTTCGTGTGGATGTGGCCTGAGCACAGTCTGAGCATAGAGACAGGCAGACACACACAGACCTGGCTGCCGAAGGAAGAGTGACTGTGCCCTCACTGTACAGAGAATCAAGTGGAAACAGAACTACACTTTTTTGACATCCTGCCCCAGTTATACAAACATTAGGGACACTTTCTATCCCCTTTTCTCAACTCACCAGAAAGACTTACATCAATCAAATATGAGACACAATCAAAATCAAATATGGACAAATTCCAACACCTGCTAGGAGAAAGCCCAGATAGTTCAAACCTGGCTGCCAGGTACGCAAGGTCCTGTCACGAAAAAAGAGCCTCCGGTAGGACAGAGCTACCATAGGCCTACGCCTAGAGACACTGATATAAATATTAGAAGATTAAACATTTTAATTGCTATGTTTATTTTCATGTAAAAGTATTTTTTTTATATATTTTATATTATTATTTTTTATTATTTATTTATGTTTATTCTATAGTGTTATGAATGCTTTGGCAATGATTTCTTTCACAATACCAATAAAGCTATTTGAATCTCGAATCTTGATAGACAGACAGACAGATAGACAGACAGACAGACAGACAGACAGACAAAGATAGATAGACAGACAGACAGACAGACAGACAGAGATAGATAGATATTGTCACGGTGTGGGTTTTGGATTTTGTGGCTTGTTGTTGTCTGTCATGTGTTTCCCTGTCTTTTCATGTTCAGCTGTTCCCCGTTAGGTTTATTAGTCTCCCCAGGTGTCTCTTATTAACCACACCCCCTTGTTATCTTGTTTAGCTTGTTTGTCTGTGTATTTAAACCCCTGTGTTTCAGTTGTTTGCTGTCGGTTGTTGTTTAATGTTGCTTGTAGTCTGAGTTCCTTGTTCTGAGTACCGAGTACCTTGTTCTGAGTTTACCCTGGATTACCTGTTTGTTGGATTATTAAAGTGCTTGCATTTGGATTCACTCTCTGCTACGGACGGACGGACGGACGGACGGACAGAGATAAATAGATAGAAAAACAGACAAGATATAGATAGATAGATAGATAGATAGACAGACAGACAGAGATAGATAGATATACAGACAGATAGACGGACAGACAGAGATAAATAGATAGATAGACAGACAGATAGATAGACAGACAGACAGACAAAGATAGACAGACAGACAGACAGACAGACAGACAGACAGACAGACAGACAGACAGACAGACAGACAGACAGACAGACAGACAGACAGACAGACAGACAGACAGACAGACAGACAGACAGACAGACAGACAGACAGACAGACAGACAGACAGACAGACAGACAGACAGACAGACAGACAGACAGACAGACAGACAGACAGACAGACAGACAGACAGACAGACAGACAGACAGACAGACAGACAGACAGACAGACAGACAGACAGACAGACAGACAGACAGACAGACAGACAGACAGACAGACAGACAGACAGACAGACAGACAGACAGACAGACAGACAGACAGACAGACAGACAGACAGACAGACAGACAGACAGACAGACAGACAGACAGACAGACAGACAGACAGACAGACAGACAGACAGACAGACAGACAGACAGACAGACAGACAGACAGACAGACAGACAGACAGACAGACAGACAGACAGACAGACAGACAGACAGACAGACAGACAGACAGACAGACAGACAGACAGACAGACAGACAGACAGACAGACAGACAGACAGACAGACAGACAGACAGACAGACAGACAGACAGACAGACAGACAGACAGACAGACAGACAGACAGAGAAAGATAGATAGACAGACAGACAGAACAAAATGCCCAGTCGTGTCATAGAGTTTGAACTGTCACAGTGAAAACACTGATGGAGTGTGATGGATGTGTAGCTGATCTGTGCTGTGTTCAGTATACAGGTGTGTAGGTGCATGTGGGGAGAAGGTCTACCTGCGTGTTTGTCTTGTTTCAGTGTGTCTTCTCTGGCACACTTGGTTTCCTCTGTAAGAACTTCAGCATGTATGTACACAAATACATATGCTCTGACAGGCCTCTTCAGCATGTCTTTATTTACCTTTGACACCAAAAGTGAGAAATGTGAAACACTACATTATGGGTTTAAAGTTTGCACGGCAGTGATTTAGGGAATTTTGGGAGGATTTTGCACAAAAAAAAAAAAAAAAACAGATCACCACATATGCTTTGATATTGCATTTTAAATCTTGCAATTACTTTTTAGCAGAACAAAGGGAAGATTTGCTTATGAATCTGAATGCACAGAAAAGACAAGTCATAAAATTGATCTCTATTTGTTTCTCTTAGACATTTTTTGTTTTACATTGTAATTGTAAATTACATTACACTGTATTTACATATACAAAAAAGCAGCGAAAAGAATGTTCGGCATACAGAAATCATTATTATTTTTAATCGTTTGATAGAGGTTTGTCTATGAAAGATTGATCATTTAATAAAAAGTGACATTTCACTTAAGATCTTTCCAACACTATCACTGCTAAATCCTCAACCAATAAATACAGGGTCTATCTTACCTTTACATTCAGGGCTCATTTATTGTCATGCATTTGCAGTCACAGTATTAGCTCAGATAATTAGCTCCAATAACAATTAGCAGCAGTGTTTACTGACATGAGCCCTCAGGCTTCACCTTGTGTAACCCAATGGGGCATAACATGATTCCCTTTGTAATGAAATGTAATCTCCCTCAGTGATTCGTTGTCTAAAAGAAATGGTTACTAGCTGGAGAAATCTGCTGTTATCTGCTCAAATCTGTCTACCTATCTGTCAGCACTCGCTACAGATGCTGTTTCATACAGGCACACACAAGACATCCCCTGAGTCAGCGGGCCAATCTGTTCCTGTTCGGAAAATAAGGGCTGTGTGTATGTCTGTGTGTGTGTTTGCGTAATCTGAAATCTGCCCGTAATATAAAATATGCCTGTATTGTTGTGGCTGCACTGAAGCAGAGAAGTTCATGGGAACCTCTGAGCTTTAGTTTGATTTATGTCATTTTTTATGAATATAACTGCTGTGAACACATACAAGTCTAAGAAACTGTTTCTGACAGCTGTTGCTATTCATGATACACAAGTCAAAAAACTCGACCTGTCGGAAACAGTTAAAACTAATCTCATATTCTCAGTTGAAATTGACGCTTACATTTAGGACACGTCCAATGTTTTTTTTTTTTTTGGGGGGGGGGGTTCTGCTGATGTTTGCAATGAAATGGATCCATTTTGGGGGTTTGCCTAAGTTTGAAGGTGACAAAACCCTGGAGAGAAACGATTACTTTCTGACATGCAAACACTCAATTTTAGGAGCTGCTGCCACATTCAGGCTGAGGCATGCCAGCGGCTCCAAAAACTATTTTGACAGATGGTGGTTCGTGATAAACGAGTCTCTTTCTTTGTTAAAAGCTGAGTATTTCTTACAGCTCATAGACAGTTTTTGCATAAATATCCCCTGTGCATTCATTCATGGGAACTAGGTTAAGTCAGGTTATTTGCTGCTGTGCACATTGTTGTTGAAACTACATGTGTGGCCACTTCATGTCTATGTGTTTAGTTCATGCACCAGCTAGTAAAAAGCCTGACCACCATTCCCAACCGTTTTGATGGAAATGTATCTTTCTTGCTCTGCCTCCACTTATAAACATTGGGCACGTTCACACAGCAACAGAATGAGGTTTCCAGTCCTGTATTTCAGTGCTTAATAAGGTTACGTTCACGCTTATTTATGGGAGTGTAAATATAACCAAGCTCACACAGAACAGTATAAGGACTCACAACTGTATTTTTTGGCAAAAGTACTCACTGGACAACTACCTGACATGTTTAAACAGTGCGAAAGTCATTCTGCGCAACGCACGCACATCTCTTGGTTTAGTGTGATTTCATGTGTGGTTTCGGTTACTCACAGAAAACTGTCATCAGAAGGTTTTAGATCTAGTCACTGTCTTCCACTGCAGCTTCTCTCGTCAGTTTTGCGGTCCATACGGTCAACTACAAACTCACTTTAAAGCCACTGTCAAGATGTTATGCGCGTCGCTGTCTTCTATACTATGTCCGGCGTTGGCCCAAAGCAATCAAGAATAGCCTATATCATACTAAATGGTAATTTATTATTATTATTATTCTCATCCAACTATACTTTGTGCTCCACACTCCAGTCCAGTGGGTGGCAGAGATGCACACATTCAATTGGTTTGCCAACTGCCATAAAACATTACAAGAAAAAACATTGCACATGACAACATTCCACTTGTCTACTGCAGACTGTGTACAGTTGAGACACCTTAAATAACTTGCGTGCGCACGAACGATAAAATAGTATGTTTTACATAGAAAGAATGTGTGTAGTATGAATGTAATCAAGACATACTACATTCATGTTGTCATTATGTGACTTACAGCGTCTCTTGCGTAGCTTCACTGCCGTTCACAAATCCTCTCCTTTGGCCAGATGCGTTCGGCAATATTAGGCCATTGCGGTTCTTTTCGCCTACTGTTTTATGAACTCTGAACTCAGACATGCTACTCTTTTCACTTACTGGATGCGATTTCGGCTGCAGCCTGAGTGTGCTGGAAGTACTGTGGAAGAATGTTCTGGAGAGACACAGGATTCAGCACGACAGTGCGTGGCTATTCTTGTGGCTATCTGTTGAGTGTACATTGTTTGTATTGCTATTGTGATGCATTATGGTATTGAAAAGGTGCACTCGATACTGTCCTCTATGGTTAATGGTTGTCCCCCTGCACTATATAAAGGTATAGGGCGATTTGGGACACTGCCATTACATTTTTTTTCATACAGTAGCAGCTTGAATAGTACGTAAACTGCTCGATCGGGACACTTTGAGTGACACACGTGTTGTAAAATATAGTTGTCAGCTCAAAAATGACTAGCCTAACCACAGAAAAAAACACAACTGCCCAGCATGCCTGCAAGACTAAACTGCCTGGATCTGTCCTCATCCACCGTTCTCAAAGGCAACAAGCCATCAGAGCAGCAGTCGCTTCTGGATGTGAATCTCATGGCTAGGTCAGCGTTGAAAAGTGGCCGTTCTATTAGTAAAACACTGTAAAAAAGCCTCCTGCCGAGAGTTTAAACACCATGTAATTTATGCTCAGCGCCGTCCAAGAGTATTTCTTTCACTCGAGAACCACCTCTGCAGCTCCACTTCACCTTAAAAACCAACTGCCGTAATAGGAACAACACAGGTTGTTTATTGGTGGTCAGGCAGGACCTGCGGAGTGTTGTTCTGGATCTGGGGGTGGGGGTGTGTGGGGGGGTTGTGCATGCACAAGCACCAGGGCTTTGAATAGGAGACCCCCCCACCACCACCTTCCCCAAGCTGTTTATGTAGGCCTAGCAGGATATCCTGCTACATGATGAAATAATTAGAGGCCCAGCGTGACAGGGCAATGCCATGCCTGAAGTCAGGAGAGCACGTGGAAAGAGGGAGGCCAAGTTGGATCATTTCGATTCCTGAAAAATTGGTTTCCCTCCTCTCAAGAGCATATTTATGCATGTTATTTATCCTCGGCTCCTGGTGTGACTTCATTTTTTTTAACCATTCACCCAAAAAAGTTTATTCACTACCCAACTGACACTGATCTTTATCACTTAGCATGAATTCCTTGGCAGTTTTTAATCTTAAATCATTCAGGATTATTACACGGCTCTGTAGAATACTTGATTCTGATTGGTCAATCGCGCCAACAAGCGGTATCTTATTCCCGGATAACAACCTCTGAAAACAAATAACGCAGGCTCATCCGGGTTACTGAAGTCAGCAGCGCTATATGCTTGCTAAGAACGTTTTTTTCTTCGTGGAAGTTTTGCATTTGGTGAGCTAATAAACTATTAAAACTCAGTCAAATAAATATTTTGTGTAGAGGTATTTAAATATGCCATTCAGTATCGTGGACTCGCTCTCTCTTGTTTCATACAAACGCAGTTCCTGCGTTTCGTGACTATTGTTTTGTACAAAGAGGTACGATTTTGAAACAGTTTAATCTGAAATCAATATCTCTTATCTCCATAATTATTTATGAGGTGAAATGCTGTGTAATAAGTGGTATGACTGTATACCGTATCTCTTAAATGTCCGTCTAGTTTGAACTTGCCGCGCTAGCAACTGCTCTCTCCGTGGAAGCTTTGCGTTTAAAGCCCTAATAAAAATATTTCAACTCAGATCAATATTTCGTCAAATTATTTAGGCTACTTATGTGGCAAGTAGCCGTGTCACAAGCAGGATAACGTACATCCAGCCGGTTGTTATCTCAAAATAAACCCCCAACAGGGTGATGAAGACTACGACGCGAAGCAGAGGAAGGCACAGATATGGAAGGCACAGATGCCTGTCATTCTGATACAACCTGCGCTTTGGAAATTGCAGTGCAAAAAACTAAATTATTAAAATGAAACCCATCCAGCAGTTGTTTATAAGTTAATTAAGTTAATCTTTCTGCTATTAACTCTGTATTCCAAACATTGCATGTATTTGAATGCATCGGAATAAATAAACAAAGTAGCGTGGAATGCAAACGCAGACATTCTGCTTGTTTTAGAAAGCTTTCAGGGTTGGCTTCCTTCTACAAGTAAAACAGCAGGATAAACAGCCTGAATCTCTAAAACTGTGTGCCGCCGTATCATTGCATTAATGCTATGTGATATCATAACAATTACGCAATTTCCATACACAGTTCAAAAACTATTCACCGTTGTGAAGAACTATGGGAAAACATTCAACATCTACGTCAACACCTTGCGAGAGGTGCGCAACTGGAAAAAAAGGCTTTGCTTGGAAAAGTTATGTGTGTGTGTGTGTGTGTGGTGATGTCATGGGTTTGGTGTGCATACAGCTGCAGTGAGGTGAGGAGGCTGCTGGGACAGGTGCAGGGCTTCAGTCCTCTGCCTCTCTGTTGTCATAGCTGAAATAATTGGCTAGATTACCGTCACCTCGCCTGCTTCACGCCTGCCTTACACTCAAAAGCTGCCTTTTCATCCACACTCGCTTGTTTCTTCTTCACACCTTTACACTGGGATGTCAAGGAACAAGAAATGCAGAAAAGTCTGGGTGCACTTATGTGTGCAAATATGATGAATATAACATCCAAAAGAACTGTACACAACTGCGCAAAGCACGACAAGTGCTTTTTGTGTTTATTTAGCTTTCAATATGTTTGTTTGATTTCCTTTATATTAGCAAAAATGACACACATGGTGTTTTTCAGTTATGCACTGCATAGTTATGCAGGTTTACATTTGTCATTAAAGTGACAGCATGGGGGATTTTTTTTTTCCAGTTTTTATTAGTTGGTTAAATTAAATCAATCAGTTTACTAAGCAGTTGTTTTTTGTATTTATCTGACAGATGTTTGGTTTATCAATGTTATCAGTTCACAGTGAATTTGAATAAATCTATTTGACATTGTTATTTGATGCTGTACAAAGCAATTTAATCAACAATCTCTTAAAAATGTAAGACCTCAACTTATTTATAAATATATCAATAAAATTACTATAAATATGGAAAATTATTTTTCAGGCCATGAAGGGAAGCCCTGTTTCATAGGTTTATTTAAGGAAGTTTGGGATTCTTGTTTGTATTATTACTATTATTATGCTCTATTTATACGATAGATACTCCAGGGTTGTTCATAATACAAAACAAAAGTTTAACATTTCTTGCTCTTGTTCCCTTCTGCCTTGTCTCAACCAGCACAAACCAACATAAATGGTCCAATCTGGGTTTAAGCCAGTTTTTGCTGGTCTAGCTTGAATACTGTTCACCAGCACCCTTTTTGTTGATGCTGATTAATCATGGAATAATACATTTAAAAGGTTAAAGCATTCCTGTATGCTGTATCTCACACAGTAGAGCATGGCACTGGCACTAGCAATGGCAAGGTTTGATTGCATGAGCTGATAAAATTAAAAAAGACTGTTTTTTTTTTTTAAAGAAAGTAATAATTTTATTCAGCAAGGATGTATTATATTGATCAAAAGTAATTTTTTAACATTGCAAAAGATTTCTAAATGCTGTTCTTTTGAACTTTCAATTCATCAAAGAATCCTGGAAAATAATGTATCATGGTTTAAAAATATTAAGCACTGTTTTCAACATTGATAATAATAAGAAATGTATCTTGAGCATCAAATTAGCATATTCATTAGCATATTCAAATTTCTGAAGGATCACGTGACACTGAAGATTGGAGTAATGATGCTGAAAATTCAGCTTTGAATAAATCTATAAAAAAATTATTATTTTAAATTCTAATAATATATCATAACATTACTGTTTTTACGACATTTTTTATAAATTAAAATGCAGCTTTGCTGAGCATAAGAGACTTTTCTCAAAAACATTAAAACATTTTTGAACTTCATACCTTGAAGTTGCTTTGGATAAAAACCGAATGCATAAAATGTGAAGCTAGTCAAGAAGCATCCAAAAAACACCAACAAAATATGCTGTGAGAGGCAAAAGCGCATCATTTAAATTCGAATTCTTTCAGAGTACCCACTGAATTAAACTGTTAGTGCATTGTTATCCAGGTGTAATATAAATACATCATCAAAGCTTTCACAATTATTATAATGATCATATCCCTTGTCCTTAACATGCACACATTAGTCCAGCACTGGTCTGAGGTCAGCTGCCCACCAACAGACCCAGGCTCTCTCCCTCACTCATCACGGCAGTAATCAGAGCACTCCCCTGACTCTGACTGTGGCAGACGCCATGCTGAATGAGGGCCAAGGGTACATAGGCAAAGACAAATCACTACCAGATGAGAGCATTTACACTGTGCAGTTCCTTTCTCGTTCTCTCAGAGGGAGGCTAAGTGCCCTGCCAGGATTTTAAGTGCCCATAAAAAGCCCACCATACGAAGTAAAAGTATGTCGATGCGTGCCGACTGTATGGACCGGTATCACCGAGACTAATGCAACCAAACAGGGATCTTGATCGGTTTTGATGAGTAAAAACGTCCACTTCAATCAAACACCCCATTCAGAATCAGGTATTTTTCTGCTTGGATTTGTACGGCCATAACCATGAACACTGGGGGCAGGGACCAATTTTTTTTTATATATAGTGTATAAAGAAAAAGAACTGTAAAGTTAATTCTAGGTCTAATTTGAGTTGTGAAGTAACCAATTTGAACTAATTGCAAATCATATTATAAACATTCACTCTCATTTGTATGCCTCATATTTTGAAAATGTAAAATGTTTCTTGCCAAGTCACATTCAGTAATATATAAATCATGAATAATCACATACACGATAGCATATTTTTAATTAAAATCTTTAAAATTTGAGAAAAAAGTTGAGTAGTTTACACTGGATATTACTGTTGGCCGTTTAACATTTCTATCATAACACAGTTGTCAAATGTTAAAATGTTTCGCTACTTCTATTACTTCACTCTCTTTCAACCTTAAAGTCCCCATGAAATCAAAATTGTTTTTTGGCTTTTAGTAAGAATATGTTAGTCTTACTGTTATCTATAAGCTAGTGTGCTCCAAAACAATGACAACATTTGCATTTAGAAGATATAAGCATTTAAAACTTGCAGTCTCTCACTTTCTTCAACATGGATCAATAATTTTGATGACATCACTCTGCACTTCATCTTCTCATCAGATTTTCTGTCCAAACAAATGCTCTCTAGAATCTGAAACATCCCGCCCCCTACATTATAAATAGATGCTGAAGCTGTGGCTAAAATCGTTAACTTGTTCACACATTTACTGTTTTCTACATAGTGAATGGAACATAGCGCACTAGGGGTGCTCCGGTCCAGACTGTACAGCACAGAGCAGTTCATATGCGTGAGTCGGCGCAGACCAGAAAACATATCGGACCCTTGAACTATTGAATTCTGCACAGAATGCTACGTTCTAAAGCGATATGGAGGAGATTAGGAGGAGAAACGGTTATAGATTAGGAGGAAACTGCGGCTTTACCGAGCTCAACGGCTCTGCAGAGCTGTGATATAAACAAAACACTATTCGAAATGTCCTGCCCTGTCTTCCTGTTTCAGTGGAAATTACGTCAACACATTAAATAATGTTGGCCGATTTGAGGCACTTCAGTGGGCCTTTAAAACTAAAACATTGTGCTGGAATTCATGCTTGTCTTCTGTAAACACTAAAGCCTGCCTGTTTTGATTTGATTGGCCATCTCATTCATTTTGACACTGACAAACGCTGTTAGAACGCTAAGGCAGCCTAAAAATGTAACTCTTACACCGTTTTGTCATCTTAACAATATAGAGAGTGGTGTGTAATGGAGTCATTTGGTGGTGGTGAGGGGGGGTTTCTTAACCCCAGACGTCAGAGGTTACTAGAATCGCTGTGAAGTCAATGGTGATGTGCGCTTGAGGGCAGAATATGCTTTCATGGCTTTAAATTATTAATGATGATGATGATACAGGAATGCATGTCAATTCAAATGAATTCAAGATAAAGCAGAGGTGTAACCGAGAAGTGTTGCATCTCCAGAGGGGGTTTCATTGGATTCATTTTTCAAACCAATATGCCTTAAGTCTGGACATCCATTCATGCCTTTCTCACATACACTAGGTTTTCTCAAGAGACAGCAGCTGTGTTTTGGGGTTCACCTGGGACAGGTAAGGATGACTTAACTTCTAAAACATACATCTAGATGGCATCCTCCTGCCAGGATATCCCCATTGGAGCATGGCCAAGGAATGGCTGTCAAAACCCACTGGGATTTGAGCACATTTGAATTTCTCTTTATAGGCTTTGCATGCAAGGAAAATCATTTCCAAAGCTAGCCGCATAAACACAGCATTAATCACGCAAGCGGCTCCAAATAGTAACACTGCTGGGCTTTATAAACGGGCGTCAGCACAACAAACCCTCAAGATGTTGACTTTAAAAACATCCTAACGTTATTTACAGATTCATTTAGCACTCTGTACCGGAACTGAGTCGTTGATAGTGGGGACACTCCTTTGTGGCGACGAAACAAAGCTTTTGGTTGGAGCCGAAAGTTGCAGTGGAGACACGAAGAACAGACACTTAAGTGTATGTGTTTTGGGTATAACTTCCCTTGTGGTGGTCATGTTGTAATCTCTGTTTCCTGTGGCCTGCATGATAGCAGAAGCTCAGAGCCCCCTAGCTGCATGAGAAACTGTCATCAGCTCCATTTCCTTCGAGAGCTGCGCTCCATCCACACGCAAACCGGCACAAAGATGCAGATGGACACTGCAATGCTGAGATTATCTAGAACGGGACATCAGTGAACAGACACAATGGTGGGGGGTTTGAATCTTAATGTCTGCATTTGCAGATATAGCCTACAAGCTGATCATGGCTCAAAACTCATAAATTGTTAAATATACAAATGTTCAATGTTTAATGAGTTTGAATAACTTTTAACTATGGAAATTTATTAAATTAATACAAAATAATTCACTATTTCTAGGTCACTAATCAAAGTAAATCTGCAACACTGATCATATGAACTCGCTTGTACAGGTCAGATGTTCTTGCTTCCACTGAAGCACAAGATATTAAGATATATTTCTCATTTCAACCTTTCACTCAAACTGTTTCCCTGATAATATAACGTACAATGAAAAGACAAAAGACTAAAAAAAAAAAAAAGATTTAATAGAAGTGCAGTTTTATGACCTATAATCAGTATTATTTGCAGGGTAACATTATAGAGAACAGATATACAAATTAAATGTGGTTATAATCAATGATTTCCAGAAAGGGCAAAGGCCAAGCAGAAATTATTTAAATTATATTGTAGGAAATGGTTGAAAGTCAGGCATTCTGGAATTAGCAAACATGATGAATGATCCTTGAAATGTTTTTGGACTACCGCTAAAATCATGATGCACTGTTGCTTCAATACATTTCCCCTATCACTAGCGTGTTCCCCTCAGTGTCTGGAGACTCACTGTGCTGTCACACATCTGCCAAATGGGGTTTCTCTTCCTGCGCTGGCCAGCTTTAATGCCAGCAGAACTGGTCAGGAAACATGACCACGGCGCTCCCCGATCAGCCTGTCAGAGCTCATTTACTCAAAGTCAAGGAGCTCTGAGACCCCTCACCTCCCAGACCCTCGGTGTCATGTTACAGCACACACTGCATCAGATCTCAGCCTCATGGATGAAAGTCAATGAATAAACCAATGCCTCTCTTGTTGTGTAATAAATGATGCTGGCTGCTTTTCTCTCTCTTAGGGATCAACATCTTTTAGAGGCCAAAGTTTTTCTCTGCATTACAGTGGCAATTACAAAGCTCTCCTGTTTATTATTTTTGTTCAAAGTTCAAAGATTTAGAATAATAAGAAAGATCTGTTATGAATGGAAAATAAATATGGACATGGTCAGGGGGACTGCAAAATAAAATTAAATAAATGTCCATTTCTGTTAAATATTGGTGTGTATATATATATATATATATATATATATATATATATATATATATATATATATATATATATGCAGAGGAAACGGTACAGGAACAATGTTAGTTGGCAGGTCACTACATAAACCACGTGGGTAGAAGGAGCGCCAAACAATCTTTCCACCCATCTTAACACAGAGACAGAGGCATAGAGTAATGGGTGGGAGATCACATATGAAAACCTGACAAACACATTCCAGATGAAGACAATTTTGTTTGAACGGGAGGGGTATTTGTTAGTTTTAAAACAGTGTTCCTTATTGGCATCTGGTTCCATAAAGAACTGTTAATAAACACTGAATCTCCATTACACAAAAGGTTATAGTGGAAAAAGTTTCTTTTGATTTGGAGAAAATTATGTACACAATATTAAACAAATCGTTCAGCTCACTGAACAGTTCTTTGGGGAACCAAAAATGGTTCTTCGACGGCATCATTACGAAAACCACCTTTTGGAACCTTTATTTTTAAGAGTGATGTGTGTGTGTGTGTGTGTGTGTGTGTGTGTGTGTGTGTGTGTGTGTGTGTGTGTGTGTGTGTGTGTGTGTGTGTGTGTGTGTAAAAAAAGAAATTAAAATCCACCAGAAGGCATACCATGAACAGATAAATAGAAGATATACATAACAGAGGAAGGGAGACAAAGATCACAGGAGTTGAGTTTAAATTATAATTTGATGAGCATTCCAAAACACTAGAGTAATACTCTAAATTAAGATTTTGTTCTTTATATTATAACAAAACACTTCTTTGAAAAATCAAGAGATGAACTCTGAAGCATTTGAAAAGAGGATAAATGACAACTACACCATTTCAATCGGTGATGTAATACACATTCAATTTTTTTGTTCACATTGTATGATATCAGATATGCTGTCTCTGGCATGTCAGCATGAAACATTTGCACAAAACATAAGCACAAAAAGAACGTCTCCCCGGAGAGGAAACATATCTTACAAATCTGAACAGAAAGTCAGAGAAAAAAGGTCACGCGCTTTGACTTGACTGACACCTCTCACATATCCCACATATCCCAGACTGCCTCACATCCTCCACGCCAAACAAACCAATCCACAGAGCCAAGAATAATCTCAATGGAAACTGATATTATTGCTCTTGTAATTAAGACGTCAGTGTCCGTTCAAATGCGGATATATGTGAGCTGACTGAAATTAAGTCAAATGTATGGCTAGATAATTGATATAACCGCAAATAATATAACGCAAATTCAGTTGTCGACAACATGATTGATAAAGAATTAAATATAGGCTATATAAAAACATTTAGGCAACCTGTTAAACAAATACGTCGATATATCTCGGCTAAATACTGTAGCCTACACTGTTCAGTTTGACTTAGGATGATATTTCATTTCAGAACGTATTTTTCATTTTTTTAACAATCTGAATATCTCAATTACGCTCCTGACGTAAAAACAAAATTTTAAACAGTATAGGCTATTAAATGCAACATTGCGCAGTGAATTGTTTCGAAATAGCGATTTAAAATCACGAACATGAGATTTAAAAAAATGAGCCTAAATCATGAGGAAAAAAAATAACCAACTAATTTAACCAATAATAACAAAATAATAATAATAATAAAAATAAGCCCGTAATAATAGGCCTATAGGTATTTAATAGTTTTGTTTGAAAAACAACTAACAAACGCATTGATATTGACAATGACTTTCAGAGCTATTAAGAACAACTGTTTAAAATTACTATCCTTCAGCTGAAACATGGTTTAATATAATTTTAAGAAATAATTTTATCATCATGAATTGCAGAATTTACCCATGCATATTTCCAAACCTGTATTTGCTAAGGCAAAATGTCAAACCCGCGCAATAACACGAGCAACCCTCCGAATTGCAATAATGCAAAGTGAATTTGACATGCAGTGTTGGCTATCACTGAGACCCCGGCAGGTAATGATAATGTGATATTCTGTGAAGCAAAATCATAATTCTGATGTTTATACTGCTGCGGCATCAAAAAGAGACCGGCTGTATTATTATTTAAACTCTTTCCTATATGCATGTAGCTGGCTGTGGCCTTAAAATCGTTTCCAAAACTTGATTCAACAAATATTATGCTGCCTGCAGTTTGTTTACAGATCTTTTTATTTCACGCAACTAATACAAGGCGTGTGTAAATGTGACAGGGAGGTGCGGCCAGAGGAGTGAGAACACGAGCAAAAGTTCCACCCTCACTGAGGAAAACAAAAGTTTGAGTTAAAACATGGTCACGGCGTGCATTGAGCTGCAGCAGCCGTATGTGGATTAATGCTCGCTGTACAGGACATATAAGAGTGGATAACAACATACTGGATACAATGTACTGGAAAAATGAACAAACCACTGCGAAGGAAAGTTCAAGCAAGAACACTGTAAGTGACGCATTAATTAGCCTACATTTTCAAATATCTTTTTGTGTATTGTCTCTTTATTGTCATGCTACTTTCATTTCTTTATTATTTTAGCTATTAATAAATCCTGATAGCGAAGTGGCCTTCTCTGATATTTAGGCTATGCTACATATTGTGGAAGATTTTCAATAATAAAAATAATCACAATTTGTTAAACTTCACAAACAAACGCTGCAGACGCACTGTGTTTCAGTTTGCATCACGCAATAAACTATTATTTACTCTTCTTGTCAGCGCGAGCTAAAAGTGCCTTCTGAATTACGGTACCATCCTCAGCTGTGCCTCAAGCAACGCCTGCGCGCAATTAATATAAATTAACTGATTTGGATTTGTTTTCTTCTTTTTCACGGCGACAAGTCGGGTTTTATGAGAGTTTGGAAATAGTTTAGGTTAAAAAAAAAAGAGAAAAAAATACCACAGTCAGAAGTATACAGAAGACGACAGGAATACAGCACCAGAAGTATACAGAAGACGACAGGAAAAACAGTTAATTTTACCTGTGGAGTTTCAAGCGCTTGAAATGAAGAGGATGACGTTTTGCGTTAAACAGCGCCGGTGTTTCTGCATCGCCCCTCACTCGCGTATGAAGGTTGTCATAGTGAAACGAGTGGTCGTTAATGGGTTGCTCGGCCGCGGCGCGGAGGTTAAAAGGCGGCGGCGCGGACGAGCGCGCGATACAGTGTGTGTATCCGAACTACTCTCGTCTCGTCATGCCCGCGCGTTGCGGAGGTTCAGTCCTCTACACACCGACGACAAACGCGCCGGTATTTATCCGTCATAACTCTTACGCATGGAGATGGGGGCTACTTTTATATATTTTAAGTTTTAGTCAAAGGCTTCAGAATTTTATTTAGGAATTTTCATCCCTAAACAACATTTTAGAATTGTTTACTTGTGTTCTTTATGTAGGCCTAGCCTATTTATGAAAAAACATTAATGCGCGTATAGGCTCATCTTTGTTTGATTTTTAGGATAAACCCCAGGAGCTGTTTGAGGAGGTGTCGTGTTCGTCGTCGCTTTCTCTGTCGCCCAGTTCTTCAACTCATGCCATGACCGAGAAAGCCGTCTGCTCCAGCTGTGGCACTGAGATCGTCGACAAATATCTGCTCAAGGTAGGCAACGCATTCAATATTTTACACGTTTATAACAACTAACGACTCTTTCAGACAAGTGACCTTATTACATTACTAAATAGTTCAGCTCTGGGACGCTGGGGTTTGCCCAGTATTTAGATACAAGTTTAACAATTTAAGACGGCAAACCCTATCTCTATGCATGCAAAAATAGTAGACGCGTAATTGAAAACTGTTGCTTTTCCTCCTCAGGTGAACGACATGTGCTGGCACGTGAGATGCCTGTCGTGCAGCGTGTGCCAAACATCTCTGGGCAGGCACATCAGCTGCTATATAAAAGAAAAGGAGATATTCTGTAAATTGGACTACTTCAGGTAAATACATTTTATATATATATTTTTATACTAATTTATGTAAAATAAATGGGCTACTTCAAATAGCCTATTGTTTAAAGTGCTGTCAGGCGGCCGTTGGACGACCAACAATATCTTCTGTTCAGTGCACTGTGTATGCTTTTTTGTTTAAAAAACTTACAAAATAATTGTTTACAGCACTTCTAAACTGGTGAATTTTGCTTATTCTTATGTAGCGACTGAACATTTTGTAGTTTTCTACACTTTCAAAAATAAAGGTTCTTTATTTGCATGGTTCCATGAAGAACCTAAAATTCATAGAACATTTCCACATGCACAAAAGGTTCTTTATTGTGGAAACATGTTCTTTGGAATGTTAAAATTCTTTACACTTAGAAAAAAAAAGGTTCTTCTATGGCAATATTGTGAAAAACAAACAAACCCTTTGGAGCCTTTATATTTAGGAGTGTACCTAAACCTTGCATGCTTTCCTTACTGTTTCCCTCCCTAAATTCTATAATCTACATGGACAATAGTCAACCAATGTTTTCATTCCATCCCTGTGGTTTTTCCTGGAGTGCCGTATCTCTACCAAACAACCGGTGTTAGCCTCACTAAAAGAAGTGCCACACACTTCGCTTGTTTACCATTTAAAGATGGAAGTTCTTAATTTTTGTTTGTTTCTGGCAGGAAATATGGAACCCGTTGCGCTCACTGTGGCAGGAACATCCATTCAAACGACTGGGTCCGCAGAGCAAAAGGGAACACTTACCACCTGGCTTGTTTTGCTTGTTTCTCCTGCAAAAGACAGCTGTCCACAGGAGAAGAGTTTGCCTTGGTGGATGAGAGGGTTCTGTGTCGTGTGCACTACGACTGCATGTTGGACAACCTCAAACGCGCCATGGAGAATGGTTAGACGCTTGACATTATATAGCCTAAATGGACATTTTCAAGTTTCAGAATAAACAAACTGTTTATTCCATCTTCATTCATTCAGCTCTTATGGAACAACAGCTTAAGTTTAATTTCCCCCTCTTTCTTATGTGATTTGCCGCAGGAAAAGGAGTGAATGTGGAGGGAGCCGTTCCCTCGGAGCAGGAAGTAAATCAGCCTAAACCAGCCAAGAGGGCACGCACAAGTTTCACAGCTGACCAGCTACAGGTTAATACTCCAATTCTCTTCTGAAAATTTTATATATATATATATATATATATATATATATATATATATATATAATAAATATAAAAAAATAATGGGGCTGTGAAATGATTAATCAAATCCAAAATAAAAGTTTGTTTACATGAGTGTACTGTGTATAATTGTACTATATATAAATACACACAAGCATGTATATATTTAAGAAATATTTGCATGCATATACTGTATATAGATTTATATATAAATATTTTATATATAAATAACTTATTATTCTTTAATATATACATTTATTTCTGTGAAACGATTAACCGCACCCAAAATAAAATGTTTACATAAACTGTGTGTGTGTGTATATATATATATATATATATATATATATATATATATATATATATATATATATATAAAAATACACACACAGTGAATATATGTGTGTGTGTAAAATTTATAATGAATAGTTTATTCTTGTAATGGCTGCTTGTCATTAGTCTTTGTTTTGCACTTTTTTTTTTTTTATAATCTGCTTTATTTATTCAAGGTAATGCAAGCTCAATTTGCTCAGGACAACAATCCAGATGCCCAGACTTTACAAAAGTTGGCAGAAAGAACCGGTCTAAGCCGGAGGGTTATTCAGGTATAATGCAAGTTTTTTTGTTTTTTGAGTGCAGTGTAAAAAAAAAAAGAATGTTGCTGCTTTTAAGTAGAATCAACTTGGATGTTAAGTAATTTCAACTTAAAATGACATTAAACTGACTTAAAGTTGAATCTTGGATAACTTGTAAAAAATTTGAGAAACTAATGTAGATGAGTTAAAGCAATGTAAAAACAGATGTTGTCATAAAACACTGTGTAAAATTATATGATCAAAGTTGACTATTTATGAAGTAGATTTCTTATTTTGTGCCATGTATGCTGACAATTACCTTAGTGTTTTAGCATGTTAAGTATTAATTTGATCTGCAAGTGGCTTATTTTTGATTGCTGTAATTCTGTGTGCGTCAATGAATTTCCACTGTACTGTCAATAAACATGTTTTGCTTCCTCTGCCTTCCGCTCAGGTTTGGTTCCAGAACTGTCGAGCTCGTCATAAGAAGCATGTCAGCCCAAATCACTCTTCAGCCGCACCAGTGTCATCTCTGCAGTCTGCTCAACTCTCTCCTCCTCTAATAGATGAACTTCAGTACACTGCTTTTGCCCCTGTGGACAACCCTATGCTGACTGCGCTACACTCCTATATGGATGGTACATTCCTATCGTGGAATATTAACTGTATTCAGCTTGACTCAGCTAGCTTGATTTAATTTTGTGCATATGCTGACCAGCTCTTCATTGAGGTTTTGAGACTGAACATTGAATTTTTCGTCCTTGTAGTCCACTCTCCCACTTCACTGGTGCTGCAGCCTCTCTTGCCCCACTCGATGACACAGCTGCCCATCAGCCACGCCTGAGACGCCCACCGCCCCACGGTCAGGTCAGAGGACCGCATGAGGGAATACTGATTCTTCTATTGACTGAGTCTTGAACAAGACCCATGCTACTTTACCTTTCATGGGCACTTACTGAAGGATATCTGTCTTGCAATGATCGAAAAGAAAAGTCTCTCTAATTGTGAAAAGAGCCTGAAGTTTTTGTTTAATATATTATCTATATATATATCTATATAGTGATGGAATAAATGGCATTTAATTTATTTCTTGTATGTGACTGAGCACTTTGTTTTAAAATAAATCTAACATGGAATTCTTAGTTTCTGGTTTAGACGACGCACATTGTTTTGTTTGATGGTTCTAAAGAAAATGGGTAGGTGAAGAAAAGCCAATAAAATCTGATTTGCCTCTAGCGTTGATCAAATGAAAGCAGTTGGTGTAATTATTTGTTTAGTGTTTCTGCTTAAGGACTTTGTTGAATCAGAAGTTTCTGAGTTGTTTTGGGATTATATGTACGGCTAGAAAGTTTTCTATGCTGCCACTTCTCACATTTGTTCTTGAGCAACAATCTAGACTAGTCATTAAATGCTAGTTTACAATTGAATTAAACCGATACTTATGAACTGTGAAGGGAGGGAGGAAACATTTAAATATAGGCTTATCTAATTTAATGCAAACAAATGTTTCAGAAACGCCCATAACTTTACATGTTGGTCCGTATAATGCTCTACAACTTCGGTTTCTTTGTGACTGACAAAGTGTTTTATTGCATGTTCTTGTACTTTTTAACACGTCAATCATTTTGATATTTTAGTCTGCTATCTTAATGGTTACTGGAAAATTTACCAATTTTGGTATAGATTTAAAGATGCAGTTTGCAAAGCGATCAATCCTTGCATTAAACATAAGAAATCAGTGAATAATTAGCTATAATTAGTAGCTGCTGGCTGCTATTATCATATGCAGCAGGACGATGGCTGTTTATTTCCACTGTTAGCCGTCTTGCCTCGAGTTCTTCTGAGGATTTTTCTCAGCGAGCTGGTCGTGTAACTGGGTCGAGCAGCTGATCCATCATTTTCCTCCAGGTCTAGAGCTGGAAGTAGACATAAAGATGCTTATACTTGTATGTCTTTGTGTTTAACTTATCCCAAACGGAGCGATTTCCGTTAACTCTGGTGTTATGTTACTTGAAGGCATTCATTACAGTTAAAATATCACTTTAGGGTTAAGCGTATAGTCGGCTAATGGTTTTTGATGAGAGATCCACAAAACACATTTTTGAAAAATTGCCAGTGTCGAAGCTTTAATGCATTTCAATGGCAGTTTAATAAAGGGAATTAAATCCTGAGAAATAATGTTTATTAGTGAAAGATTCATCACAGCTGTGCTGTATTGTTTGACAACTTGGGATTTAAAAACAAATGCCTTTGTGATATTTGTAATGTGTGAAATGGACCTGAGGGAAGTCATTCAGGGAAAGTATTTAAATGGTTTTATTAATTTAAATATATAAAAAAAAAATCACAACTCCATTTTGTGGTACAAAAGTACAAATACAATAAATACCCACTCCTACAACATTACAAAAGTGTTTTAATGTAGGATTATAAAACCATAGCACTTTAATCTTGTATCTCACAGTACAAATAAACCTAAATTAATTCTTTGAGAAGGACAGTTCTTCTATATTTCCAATTATTCTCAAAAAGATCCTTAAAAGGGGACCAACAAAAAACAATAGTTTGGTTCTTTCAGCTGCTTCAGGAAATAAATAGTTTCAGGAGTTGAAGTGCTTATTCTCAATCTCACTCGCCGGTCCTGAAGGAAGCATTTAGAAACGCATTTTTGTCCACTGTCCTTCTGCAAGCCAGATAACTCAACTACACAGAAAAGAAATGCTATGAAAGCCCTTTGCTGATTTCAGATATAGAGTCCTTTTTTAAAGTCTTCCAAACCTCACGTTAACATCTGTTGTATTTTGAGCAGGGAAACCTGACATGCATTCATGAGTCCCAAATACAGTGGCACAGCACACATACAAGTAGTGAGGTGTTCATTATTTACATAGAAATAAACCACAGTTTTCATTTTGACATGACAATGTAAGAGACATTCAATAATTATCACCATTAAATTTTAATGAATTCCTCTGCCTGTGCATCATATTCAGAGGAGCGTTTCATTGAACCGAAAATATTATCGAACTGATCTGGAAGACTGTAGACTTGTTACATTGTTTACTGTACATTTTGCTTTAAATTGAGTGATGAGGGTTTAAAGAAAACCAGACTGAACACCTAGAGCTCAAAGAAAGAATGTTGCCTTAAGATAATGGATGTAAGTAAGAGATGCCTAGGCTGCGTCTGAAATCGCATACTTGTTACTTATGTTATTTTAGAAGTGCTAATCAGGACGTACTACATTCGCCATGCTGTCATTATCATGTGACCTACCAGTGTCAGTTGCATTGCTTCACTGCCATTCATAAATCCTCTCCCGTGGCCTCATGGGATCCATCGTATGACCTCACCGGAAGAAGCAGGTCATCTGGGTACTTTTTGCAGATTCTTTTATGAGTACTGTGAAGCTGGACATATTTATTTTGTCACAAACTTTTTGCCTACTATATAGTAGTGAAGTATGCGATTTCGGATGCAGCCCTAGTTTCTATAGACAAGTGTTTTGTCCATCTGATCTGCAGTTGAGCTACTGTGATACAGAAAATCTCTTTGCCCTCCATAACAACTGCAATGCTGAAAATTCAGTTAATCGACGGCATTTATGACAGTGTTGATATAATAACAAAAATGAATATCCACCTGTCCCTTCTCTTCTTTAAATAAGCCAGAATCTGGATTACAGTGTGCAAACATTAAAATACTTGATCTCCACAAAACGTGTTAACATGATGTCAGAGTGAAAAAAACTTTGTGTATATACAATTATACAGTGCAATAAAAAATGAGAAAAATGATAATGCGTTGTAACAGAAGAATTAATGTAAGTGCTTGTATAAAGCTATAAGCTTTACAAATACTCCAAATATGGGCCCATTCACTTTCAAAGCCTTTTTTCTAAAGAAAATGAGGGACGAGTTGAAATCATTTTTGTTGCAATCAACATTACGCCACAAATGCGATGGATCGAGTTTAACTTATGTTAAGCTAAACCCGAAAAATATTCCTTCAGTATCTCATTTCAATTTGCATTATCACTGAGACAAAATATTTAGTATTCTGAAGTATTTTGATGATTAAATGTCAAATAGGATGCTGTTTTTTAAAGGAGGAAGTCCTGCAGGGATTGTGTGAAAACCATTTTAATGTCGTTTTAGCTGTAAAACCAGCTCTGATCGTACGGCGAGAGAAGAAAACTGTATTCGATGATTAGATTTAACTGAAATAGCCAACATCGACTCTCAAGTTGGGCTTCTTTTCTCAAGGTGTCCTGTCCAATCTCAGGCAGCTTTTAAATGTCAGTGATCATTTTCCCATTATAAGGCAGCAGTAATAGGCAAACATGTTATTATGCAGTGTAGGGTCTGTCAGAAAGGCCAAATCTCCGTGTCCTGGGTTAGTTGCTGTTACAGTGCAGAGAGAGTCTTTTCTTGAGGTGGATGGTCACTTCAACACTTCCCATAATCCTCAGCTCCCATTACAAAATGTAGTCCACCACCTCAGCTATAATATACTGTAAGGTAATGCATGCTAAGTATGTAAGTCGAGTAAAGGTATTCTCATAGATTCGGAGGGTTTTATCCGCGTGACTTCTTGGGGCTCAGCTCGGCTCTTCCCAGAATTCTTTTCAGGCCGGGAGACATGAGGAAAGGCTTGGCCGTTGTCCCGTCATTTCTCTCCAAGTCTTCGCCTGTGCAGTGTTGTACGATAACACAGAAAACGGAGAGAAATAGAGGTTGTAGAGCCTCAGGAAGTCAAATGTTTAAAAATCTGCAGTTTAGAAATATTTTTGCACAAAGAGTGAAAGTCTAAAGCCAGTGGTTTCAAGCTGGGAGAAGGTTTTAGAGGGACGTACAGGAAAAAAATCATTTCATAGTAGTATCTATTATTCCATGCCAAAATTTATCACAACATTCAATGTATTTACTTATTTTTCAACATAAAACAGAATGTTATTTAAAATATAATAACGCTAGCGATACTCACAGAAACAAAGGAACAAAGTGTCCACACACATTGCATAGACGCTGAAGAAGCTGTGCGCAATTAAGTATGAACCCAGTATTACTGTCTGTCAAAGAAAGAGAGACCTGCCAGTCAAAACACTTTCTCAACCAGAAACTAGTTCCAGTTTGAAATAATAAATAATACTAAAGAGAAGTTCTCACCAAGAGAGGCACGCAGTAGTAATTCAACACGGGCACCTCCTCTTGGATGATGGGTATCTTGCGTGTAAAGAGGAGGAAGGCAATAACACCTGCAGGATATAATTGATGGAGCGCTCAACCACAAACCTCAGCGGATCTTCGCTCACTGTTACACGCTAGCGCCCTCGTGTGCTCAGAGAAAATATGACCATACATGCAGTTCTGCTTAACTAGCCTACTGCATACGGTAAATTAGTTTTTGCTACACAAATAAATAAATTAATTAATTCAATAGCCATTTATAGTCTACGTCAGTGTAGGCAGAAAAAAACCCCGGAAAACATTACAGTATTTCCTGTGAAGCATTACACTGTGCATAAACATGTTGAGATGTAGTCATGGAACTGGAGTTTTAGCATAAAAGCTCAGCGGCAAACGTACACTTTCATAATGCTTTGCTAATGGAAATAAAACATATTTCTTTGATCTCAAACAGTACAGTACACTACAGTTTGGGTTCGGTAAGATGTTCTCTTATGCTGACCAAGACGGCGTTTATTTAATCAAAAATGCAATAAAAACAGTAATACGATTAAATTATATTACAAATATTATTGTTTTCTTTTTTAATATATATTTTAAAATTTAATTTATTCATGTGATCAAAGCTGAATCATTTCAGGATCATTACTCCAGTCTTCAGTGTCTTCAGAAATCATTCTAATATGATGATTTGATGCTCAAGAAACATTTCCTTATAGTATCAATGTTGAAAATCTTAATATTTATGTGAAAAGCACGATACATTTTTAAAAGAATTCTTTGATGAATAGAAAGTTCAAAAGGACAGCAATTATATGAAATAGAAATCTTTTGTAACATTATAAATCGTCTTTACTGTCCCGTTTGATCAATGAAATGTGTCCTCGCTGAATAAAAATAATTTATTTAAATATTAATAAAGTAAAATAATTTCTTTAAATGAAATGACATCTTTCTGACCCAAACTTTTGAAATGTAATGTACTGTATATATTTTAATATTAATTAAAATATTAATATTTTAATATTTTTTGCTTATAATCAATTTGATATTGTCCTGTTGTTCATCATTTAATTAGGCCTATATCATTTGCAATGCTTTATGGGATGCAGTCTTTTATTCTGATTTTTATCATCTTTTTTTTAACGTCCAAGTTAATAATGTTGCTAATTCATTTGACTGATGGTTTAGAACATTTTTTTTTTTTAATTCTTATGGAAAAAAGGAATGGAAGAAATACTGCAGTAGAAAGTGTAGGCTAAACATTGATTCGCTCTTTAACCTTATGTTAAATAACTTATATAACAAACAAACCTCACAAAACTGTAGCGTAAAATGTTCTGATTTCGTCATATTACATGAATTAGATAGACAGCTGCTACAATCACACCCCAACACTCACCAACACTCCCTGCTATCAACAGTTTCCCCAGGAAGAGCAAGAAGTCTGTGACTTTGTCCAACACTGCCACCCTGCGGCAGAAAAGAGGAACTGCAGTAAGAAGCACGTCAGTTCTGATCTAACTGACAGAGAACCAGGATTTCTCACCTCACAACATTCCTCATCAATAAATAGAACGCCTCTCGAGCTGATGTGCAGAAGTTCTTTCCATAAATAGCAATCTAGTGTGAAACATACTTATACATTACATCACTGCATATAAAACTTGTTTGTTTATTGTGTATTTAATTGGACATGTCTGACTCTTACCATTATGTAAGCATTCCTGTTCATAAAGCGTATAAATCGCTCCAGACACCAGAAGCAGCACTTCAGACAGCAGAGCAGGAACCGTGCAAACACATTGTGAGCTCCTACACACACACACACACACACACACACACACACACACACACACACACACACACACACACACACACACACACACACACACACACACACACACACACACACACACACACACACACACACACACACCTTGGTTTCCATGTTTTATGGGAACTTTCCATTGACAATTATTTGATAGTGTACAAACTACCTATCTACCTATCTACCTATCTATCTATCTATCTATCTATCTATCTATCTATCTCAGTTTTTCTGTCTGTCTATCTATCTATCATTATCAATTTACGTATCTATCTATCTATCTATCTATCTGTCTGTCTGTCTGTCTGTCTGTCTGTCTGTCTATCTATCTATCTATCTATCTATCTATCTATCTATCTATCTATCTATCTATCTATATATTTACATATCTATCTATGTAACTATTTATCTCTATATCTATCTATCTGTCTATCTCTGTCATCTCTTTCTATTTACATATCTATCTATCTCAGTCTGTCTGTCTATCTATCTACCTATCTATCTATCTATCTATCTATCTATCTATCTATCTATCTATCTATCTATCTATCTATCTATCTATCTATCTATCTATCTATCTATCTATCTATCTATCTATCTATCTATCTATCCATCTATCTATCTATCTATCTCAGTCTCTGTCTATCTATCTATCTATCATTATCAATTTACGTATCTATCTATCTATCTATCTATCTATCTATCTATCTATCTATCTATCTATCTATCTATCTATCTATCTATCTATCTATCTATCTATCTATCTATCTATCTATCTATCTATCTATCTATCTATCTATCTATCTATCTATCTATCTATCTATCTGTCTTCAAAAAGTACAAAGGCATAAGGACAAAAGCAACCTTTAAGTTTGTGGTCCAGATACTCCAGAATGACTCGGATGAGTTGAACCACTGCTAAGATGAGAGAGCCAAAGGCAAGAGATCCGGTGTGATACCTGCAAAACACAGCACAGCTCCATGTTTCTTCCTCCAGGTCATGTTTTGAGCAATGCTTTGACTTCAGTAGGAAACTGTACCGTATAGCCCTGGAAAAAGAGGAGAACACTGGGCAGGGAGGGATGTCTGCGGGCTTCCTCCGGGCCCAGTAATACGAGGCGAACGCCCCCGCGATGGTGCACTGTCCCAGAGCAATGGTGAAATTAACCAGCCAGAGGAAGACCAGCAGATTACAGAGCTGGAGGATGAAGATGTAGCGATGGTACAAGCTCTCACCCCCGTAAAAGGCAAAAAGACACTGAGCACCTGGACACTGCTTGGTGAAGTTGGTCCTGTTGAAGCTCTGTTGATAATGAAAAAGCATAATCATGCTAAATCATCACCAATGATGTGAAGAAAAATGATATTTTATAACAACCCTTAAATGTACAAATACTGACATTGCAATACAGTAATTGTAAAATCTCGCTATTTTCTGAAATGATTGTTGTTTTTTATGTACTGTTAACCATAACAATCAGCAACTTCTTTCATTTGTCAAGTTAATATCTATGCATTAATATATGCGGTTAAAAATTGACTATTCTTTCTCTGAAATATTTAAATTATTTGTCATATAAATAACACATTTAGAAACAGATTTCTGTGTTATGGAAACAATAAATAAATGACAACTTTTTAATGTGGGGAATATTTACAAGTAAAAGTGTCGTTATCCTCTCGGTATCAGTACTTGACTGTGTTGAAGCTGTGAAGAACAGATCTCACCTCAGGATTGCAGGTTTGGTTGGCATACTTGCAGTTGGGATGGACTGATGTGACTTTGTAAACAGCATCACCAGAAGATGCAAGAAAGCTTCAGGTTTAATTAAGGTCTTTAATTAAGTTTTTTATGCTGAAGTTGAGTTACATTATTAGCTGTTACAACACCAACAAACAAACCTTCAAGTGCATCTAGACAGTGTGTATCATTCTTTTAAAGGTGCATTGTGTAATATTTAGGAGGATCTGTTGACAGAAATGCAATATCATATACATAACTATGTTTTCAGTGGTGTATGAAGACCTTACATAATGAACCGTTATGTTTTTATAACCTTAGAATGAGCCATTTCTATGTACACACACCGCTGGTCCCCTTACATTGATGTTTCTACAGTAGCCCTAAACGGACAAACGCGTTTCGTAACTTTGTTGTTCTTTGTGCAAGGAAGCTAGCTAAAGTCTGAGACTAAAACACTGACACAATGATGAATGATGAACAAGTAACAATAATATTCGCAATAACATATCGTTTTACTGAATAATAAAGTAAACATAATTTCTTAATTTATCTTTGTAAAGAAACCTCTTTGCTTAAAGTTGCAGTAGGGAGTTTTGAGAAAATGTTGACTTAGCCTGAAAATTTGAACAAGCACAACTTCCAGGTCCAACCCCCTTGCTCTCTGCTGCGCTACAGCCCTCCCTCCACAGCTCCTCCCCCACAGCGGAGCCTGCCGTGAACGCGCAGGCTAGTAAACAGGACCACCGATGACGGCAGATTATAAACAGTTATGGAACATTCACTAATAGGGACGAAACATCAACGATATGCTTTACATTGACTATGGCCTGCCCATACTTTGACTACAAACTTGGTCCTCAAATCATTATGTATTTTGCAATACATGTAACTTTATAACGTTGCACTCTTTCTATAAGTTATAAATAGCTAGTAAGGTAACGTTAAAGGATTAGTTCACTTTTAAAAAAACTTTTGCTGATAATTTACTCACCCCCATGTCATCCAAGATGTCCATGTCTTTCTTTCTTCAGTCGAAAAGAAATTAAGGTTTTTGATGAAAACATTCCAGGCTTTTTCTCCATATAATGGACTTCAATAGGACACAAACGTTTCAAGGACCAAATGACAGTTTCAGTGCAGCTTCAAAGGGCTTTAAACGATACCAGACGATGAATAAGGGTCTTATCTAGCGAAACGATCGGTCATTTCAAAAATAAATAAAAAACTTTAAGTTTTATAAGCACAAATGCTCGCCTTGCTCTGTTCTGTGATGCACGTTCGTGACTCTCCTGTTCGAACTCGTTCATCAAAATGAACAAATCTTTTTTCGAATCATTTCGTTCGTTGAATGAACGAAATGACTCCGAAAAAGACTCGTTCGAAATGAAAGAATCTTTTTTGCGAGTCATTTCGTTCGTTGAATGAACGAAATGACTCGAAAAAAGATTTGTTCATTTGGATGAACGCGTTCGAACAGGAGAGTCACGAACGACGGTACGCGCTCGCGCTGTGCAAGAGAGGGGTGATCAGCGCGTACACGAGCGTGATTGACACTGCTAAGACATTCCTCCTGGCTCTGATTGGTTGTTTCTGACCGGGAGCGGTGTATTTCTGCAAATGGCAATAGGACCACAGGGAGGAACCAGAGGAGCTCGATTTTTTCCACAGATTATCTGTCTCATATTCTACTGTGAGGACATAATGACAGTTTTAACAAATATTTGTTTACAAAAGCTACCTACTGGAGCTTTAACTGGCTACTCTCTGCTGTTTCAGACGACGATATCTTTTCCTGTCGGTCACCGTAACTCCTGCAATTCGCAACCTTACCACTAGATGCCACTAAAAAAATACACACTCCTCCTTTAATTCCCCCCAAAAAACACAAATGGAAGTATGGGAATTATATATTAATTTAAAAATGCTAGATGAACCATCTTATAATTGAGCTTCCTCAGATTTGTCACCCTTTTCCCCCCAGCTTCATGAGGTGCATTCTGGGATGCTTTTTAAATAAGGAGTTGAAAATGTATGCTGGACACTTGTTGGCTGCTTTTCCTTCAATATCACATCCAACTCACCCATCTCAATTTAATTTATTCAAAATTTTCGTTTTATATTAATAATTGCCAAACAAAATAAATCTCAAGCATGCCTGTATAACTGACTTGGCTTAAAGTGATAGTTCACCCAAAAATGAAAATTCTGTCATCATTTACTCACCCTATTGATATTCCAAACCTGTATGAAATTTCTTTCTTCTTCTGAACACAAAAGAAGATCTTTTGAAGAATGTCAGGACCCAAACAGTTGATGGACCCCATTGACTTCCATTGTATATATTTTTTCTCCATTTTTTCACTGTTTGGTTTCCCATATTTTTCTAATTATTTTCTTTTGTGTTCAGCAGAAGAAAATACTTCTTACAGGTTTGGAACAACTAGGGTGAGTAAATGATGACAGAATTTTCATTTTTGAGTGAACTATCCCTTTAAAGGTTTTGAGTGTTGTGCGGCAGTAAATGAAGAGGATACAGTGCAGTCATGGCCCAGTAGGCGATACAGACGGCCAGAAGCACAAAGGTGATGATGGGGTAGAACAGAGCGGACATGATGTAACTGATGGCCCTGCAGAGACACACACACACACACACACACACACACACACACACACACACACACACACACACACACACACACACACACACACACACACACACACACACACACACACACACACACACACACACACACACACACAGATTATCAGAGCAGCTGTTATTCTCTCTGCACAGCACACACATGAAGTCAGACAGAGATACAAACCGAGACTCACCTGCTGCCCTCTCTGAGCAGAGCGATAGCAATGCGAACCCGCTTTCTCAGGAATATGAGTATTAAGACTATGGAGACTTCAGTCAAACCCAGAGTCACCACTAAGAGGAACAGAAGAACACATGAAACAAGGAGTAACGCAGAAATTCAAACCCACGAAGTGCAGTAAATACTGAAGAGTATCGAATCTCTTACTGAAGACTAGCCATGTCTGACTGAGTTGTAAGTAGACGTGGAGGTCAGTCTGGAAGCCGATGTCAGAGATAGTGACGTCCGTTCCGGGGGTCTTCCTGAGAACAGTGAACTCCCAGTAACAGTGCCAGATACCTGCAAACAAGAGAAGGATGTGTTTCACACCACAAGAGCCCAACAAATGACCTTTTTCACATTGCGCAGAACAGATATTCAGTAAATCCAGATGAAAAAATCTGATTATGTTCTACACAATTTTGGGCTTGAGATTATAATTATCTGTGAAATGTGATTTAATTTAATTAAAAAAATTATTGTGATGAATTAAATGTAATTACATCCAAATTTGATTTCTCGACCACCTTGTTTGTAATTATTCTTGATAGTCAACATCTGATAACCATTTCATAATTTATGGCTGTTATAAAGGAAAATACTCACTGTAGTAACCCAGAAATCATGTTAATTTATGTTCAGAGCTGCAGTTAAGTTACACAAACGCTGCCAGAGTTAACACAGTTGGCACAAGTGATTGTGATGTTAAATAGGCCAAGTCATTAAACAGCATATGTTGTCATTATGACTTGCAGGGCTCTAGACTAACATTTGCCACTAAGTTCTTCAGATGGTGGCACCAGCGCCTGATTTGGTAGCACTTCTATAGTATAATTCTGAACTGACCAACAGCTTCAGAGAGCGCTCTTTACTCGCTTCCTGTGTAATTCAGTTGCACTTAGAAAAAAACAAGGTTTTTGTTTTTCATAAGATTTTGATGGTTACAGAGGTAATTTCATGTCTTTCTATTTTTTAATAAAAGTTTAAATAAAAGTGTTAGTTTTCCTACATTTTAAAACTTTTAGTTTTACAAATAGGGACAATCTTTGAAGGATGAACAAATACTGTTTTTTTTTGGTCTTCACATTAAGAATAACTTATAAATTGTACCTTTAATTGTATTAAATTGTACCTGCTCTGAGCTCCCGCTGAGCTGTCTATTGCTGGTCAAAGCTGAAAAACAGTCTGTTCTGCTCTGCTTAAATGAGTAGCGCGCTTTCATTACACTTTTGTTTCGTTTACCGTTTTAAGTTTCTCATATGCAACATGCAGTGGTCGCACTAGTGCAACCTCTAACAAAATTTTATTCGCACTTGCAGGAAAAAAGGTCATGAAATGCAACTATTTGGTCACAGTCTGGTGCCCTGACTTGGTAAGTATAAGCCATGTTGTGATGGCTGTTTTTGCCTCCTTTTTTGGATGTTTGTTGACAATTAGTGTAACATGATCCTTCAGAAATCATTCTAATATGCTGATTTGGTGCTCAAAAAACATTTCTTATTATCATCAATGTTGAAATCAATTCCTGCTTAATATTTTTGTGGAAAACATGATATATATATAAGATTCTTTGATGAATAGAAAGTTCAAAAGAACAGCATTTATTTGAAATAGATTTTTTTGTAACAATATAAATGTCTTGAGTGTCACTTTTGATCAATTTAATAATATAATATGCCTATGAATAAAAGTATTAATTTTTTTTTTTTTTTTACATATATACTGTAAATACTGACCGTAGGCCACGAGCAGGATAACAGCGATGATGATGAACCAGAGGAGGAAGCCTGCGGTGAATCGCAGCAGCAAGATGAAGATCAGACTGATGACCAGCGCTATGATCAGCCCTCTGTCACATTGAGAAACTCATAAGAACAGAGATATAGCATTTCTATATGGCAACACACACATTTCAAAGATTATTACAAATAACAATTACTCCTTCATTGGTTTTTAATTATAATTCATATGTACCACATTAAAGGCACAGTTCAACCAAAAATAAAAATTTTATGTTGTATGGAAAAGTAAGCCCATCTGTAGGTCCAATGGCGGTTTCCGATAGAACAGGTGAAGGTCTCTGCTTGTTACTGTCTTTTGTGGCAAAGTAATTTAATTCTGTGGAGATGAGACCTACCAGTCGCACTGAGGCATTCCAAATGATACCAAACATGTATAGTGTTGAATGATAATTGTTCACATTTAACCATATAGATTCTTGGGTGAATTTCAGGTGATCTCAGCATGAGAGAGAGGAGGAACGGGGGAATGGGGGGGAGGGGCGGTTGGGGGGGCTTTACATTTACATTTATTCATTTAGCTGACGCTTTTATCCAAAGCGACTTACAATTGCTATGTATGTCAGAGGTCGCACGCCTCTGGAGCAATTAGGGGTTAAGTGTCTTGCTCAGGGACACATTGGTGTCTCACAGTGGATTCGAACCCGGGTCTCTCACACCAAAGGCATGTGTCTTATCCACTGCACCATCACCACCCAATGGTGGTGATGGTGCAGCTTTGGGGGGGGGGGGATCAAGGGAAAGAGATTTAGGATGATGCTTAGGTGAGACTTGCGTCTCGAATGGTGATGATAATTTCACAAGAGAGAGTCAAATGTTAATTTCCAGAAAGGTCCTTTGTCTTCTCAGGGAGTGGTTGTTCCTCAACCAGACTGCCCGGCATTTTCTAATTTCTCAATTCTTACAATACCCATATTGTTTTCATTGTAGGAATCAAAAGAACATTTTGTTCTCTTATGTTGATCATTCATAATTGCTCACTTAAAAATCTCACTAAATTTTATTCACCTACTGAACACAGTAAATGTACTGTATACATAACTGAGATGAAAGGCTGCTTACATCACTATCCAGTACCAACATCTGGCATAATCCTGAACAATCTTCATTCCCACCTCTTTGGCCTCATGGATACTTGTAATACCACTGCAGGGAAAATATGTATTTGTAAGCACAAGTCATACAAAATACATCAAATAATAAAGGGCTCAGAGCTTGCCAAAAAGAAGCTTTTACCACATAAACTGAATCAACTACTTCTAGAGCATTTTGTCTCATTAAATAGTGAAGATTATATACATACTTAGCTGCATCTCTGAGTTCAGTCACACTTCTGGCTGTGTCCAGTGCATCTTTGAAAGCGGTTTTGTTAGCTACTGTTAGGGTGCCATTTCTGGTGATGAAGTCTGGGAAGCAGCGCTGTAAAACTTTCATGTAAGTGAGGAAAAAAAGAATGATCAACTGCTAAAGGAATAACAATAATGATACTCAAAATCAAAACAACCTAAGTAAACAGCTACTCATTTCCAATGCAAATTAGCCCATATTAGCTCAAATGTAACCTGCCACTTACTTACAGTTGTGGTCAAAATTATTGGCACCCCTGGCAAATATGATTAAAAATGGCAGTAAAAATAAATCTGCATGGTTTATCCTTTTGATCTTTCATTCAAAAATTAGTAAAAGAATTGAAAGTGGGGGGTAAATCACATTATGAAATAAATGTTTTTCTCCAAAACACGATTAAGCAGCCTTATTTGCACCCCTAGAAAAGTATAATCCCATTAATATTTTTTTTTTCAGCACACTAAGAACATGAAATTGTGTAGCTATGACTTCCTGTTTCACAGTATAAATATGAGGAAACACAAAGGCCAAATTCCCTTAATCATCCATCACAATGAGTAAAACCAAAGAATATTGTTCTGATGTGCAGCAAAAGATTGTTGAGCATTACAAAATAGAAAGTGGCTGTAAGAAAATAGCTAAAGCAATGACAATTCCCATTTCCACCATCAGGGCAATAATTATGAAGTTTCAGTCAACTAAAGATGTTACAAATCTGCCAGGAAGAGGACGTGTATCTATATTGTCTTAATGCATGGCGAGGAGGAAAGTTTGAGTGGCCAAAAACTCTCCAAGGATCACAGATGGAGAATTGCAGAGATTACTTGAGTCTTGGGGTCAGAAAGCCTAAAAAATAAATAAATAAAATAAAACAACCCCACATCACCACATGTTGTTTGGAAGGGGTTCAAGAAAAATCCTCCTCGCTCATTCAAAAACAAATTGAAGCATATTCGGTTGTCAGACACGACTAAAACCTGACGGCCTTTGCTAGAAATCTTATAATGGGCCGTGGTTGAATCTTCAATCAGGACAACGATCCAAAACAAACATCAAAATCAACACTAAAATGTGTAACTGAGCACAAAATAAAGCTTCTGTCATGGCTGTCCCACTTCCCTGACCTGAACCCTATAGAAAATTTTATTAGTTTATTAGTGGAGTGAAATGAAGAGAAAAAGTACCAACATGAACTTGTGAATCTGAAGGATCTGGAGAGATCTGGAGAGGAATGGTCTTTTGTCAGGTGTTCTCCAAACTCATCAGGCATTATAGGAGAAAACTCAGAGCTGTTATCTTGTCAAAAGGAGATTGCAAGTATTTAATAAAAAGGTGCCAATAATTATGGCCAACGTGTTTTGGAGAATAGCATTTATTTCATAATGTGATTTGCCCCCATTTTCAATTCTTTTACTTCAATGCAAGGTTAGAGTTTTTCTAATTTTTGAATGAAAGATCAAAAGGATAAACAATGCAGATTTATTTTTACAGCCATCTTTGATCATATTTACCAGGGGTGCCAATAATTCTGATCACAACTGTATTGACATATACTGACAAGAAAGCAATGAAAACAAGAGTCTGTGTGCTTATTAAGCAGTTTACCTTTTTCCCTCATGATTACAAAAATGTACGCAAAATGTCTCAGGTTACATGTAACCTGCTTCCCTGAGAGGGGAACTCAACGCTGTGTCATGGTGTTGACGCTATGGGGGGGAATGCTTCCGCTAAATGCGCCAATCTAATTGCCTGAACGTATGGACGTTGTGACGTAGATATTGTCCATAAAGAGATGCCAGAAATGCATGTCGACAGATTCAATTCATCTGAAGAAGACACATAGGCATAGCCGGGGTTTGGCAACATCTTGTTCCTTTCTCAGGGAACTGGGTTACATACGTAACCCGAGACGTTCTCTTTTAGGTGGAACTCGACACTATGTTTGGCGCTGACGCTATGGGAACATCAATTCCAACACTATCACGCCCAAGACAACAGAGCCTACCCACAAGGCTTTGTATAGGCACAGATGCTTGTTAAGCACAGAATAGATTTGGGTCAACCCTGAAGGATACAGGACAGTTGTATAAACCGCTAGGACTAGTCTTAAAAGTTAGTCATAATTTTTTTTCTTTTAGACTGCTCATAACTTTTTTAAGTCAGTTACATAAAAATGTAGATTGGCCGAATTGGATACTGAAAAGTAAGACTGACTGCCCCTGACTAACTGCTATTGGGTCACATGGTGTTTACATGCACTCTCATCATGCGATTATAATGAGATTTTGGCACACTTATTAGCAAATAATCCAAATAATAAAAATGTAAACTGGAGTGAAGAGTTCTGCTTGTGTCATGAAAACATCTTACTGTGATTAAGATCTTACTCTGATTATTAATAGCATTATTGGTGCACATGTAAACGTAGTCATTGTCTTAACATAATGGCTATATTTATCCAACTGGCCCCTGGGGTTGAATTTGTGTCCAAACTAATGAACCTGATGACTGTGTGCGAAGAGGACCAGCCTGCTGCATCACAAACACCCAGTGAAGGTAAACCCCTCGAAAAAAAAAAAAATCTTATGAAGACACTACACTCCTAGGGGAGTGAGTCGAGATCCCTAGAGGTCAAGCCATTCTGCATACCTCATAGGAGAGGGTGATAGCATCTGTAATCCAACACAACATACGCTGCTTGGCGACCACATTACCGGCCACCAAAGCATACTAGAAGCTGAGAGGATCAATGCCACTGGCCTGAGTGGTGGACATAGATCCTCAGAGCACAGACAGGGCATTGCAGGTGGAGGCTCTCTTGCTCCAGCATCTCATGAGGCAGAGGAAAGAAAGCCTGCAGAGTGACCGTCTGAGGAGCTGCAAAGGTACTTTTGGAATGTAGTCTGGTCTGGTCTGGGGTGCAAAATAACTCTGCCATGACCTGGTGCAAAGTCTAAGCAGGAGGAGGCTAATGAAAGGCAAGGAGGTCTCCTACTCTATTAAATAATGTTAATGCTAACAGCAGAGCCATTTTGAGTCAGAGTTTTCTCTGAGACCGACTCTAAGGGCTCAAAATGGGCTTCCGTTAAGATTCCTGGACCAATGCTATGTCTCTTGCCAAGAGGGATCTTGCGACCAGCAGATGCAAGAATCGTGACACCAGCAAATGCCTCCCAACCGAGGCTCCGTCCAAAGGCATGTGGCTAGCGGAAATACCAAACTACAAAGACCTTTAAGGTGGATGTAGGTATGTTCTTGAAGGAACTCCAGCACTGGACCAACCGTCAGTTAACTGGGTTCACCTCATGTTGTCCACACCATGTTACAAAAAGTTGCCATTTCAGGGCATACAACTTGTCTCAGTGACTTCAGACAAAAGACCAGACTCTATGAGCTTGTACCCCTCAGGGGCAAGACCTAATGCTTCCAGATCTCCGGCCGAGGATTAAATATCGTCACCTGAGAGAAAGGATTTCTCCAGATCGTGATCTCCCAGGGGAGGTCGTCCAGAAGAGACACTAGGTCCACAAACCAAACTCGGGCCGACCAGACGGCAACAACAAGAAGGAGGCAAACTCAGTTCTGGCGAGCCCTTGCAGGGGCTTGCCCCTCATCCCTTGAGAAAAAGGCCAAGCAGGATCAGAGCTTGCGAATGGTGAAACGCTTGCAATGCTGACAGACAGCCCCATTTTTTTCCCCAAGGACTGACCTAGCATGTTCCTCTCCCATACAAATGATGATAAAGCGGGGGGCATGGCGTCACACACTTCCTGTATCTCAACACTGATATTGTACAGCTTAACACCTGACTTGAGACACACACACACACACACACACACACACACACACACACACACACACACACACACACACACACACACACACAGGATTTCAGAGAAATGCGCATTGTAAACATTCGGCTACTGAGGACAAAGAAACTGTCGAAACGCATTTCTGGCATCTATTAATGTACTTGGAGACGCGCTACACTACATCACGACACAATGTCCATACATTCAGCCAATCAGATTGGGATGTTTAGCCACATGCTTCAGACATCAGCTCACGCGGGAGCATTCCCCCTATAGCGTGAACGCCATGACACAGCATTGAATTCCACTCAAAAGGGAGCTTGACCCAAACATTTACTTTGTTATCAAAATGGGGGCATACCATAGACATACACACATGGTATAGACAAAGATATTTATACTGAACGAACTGTATATTCTATTCCCTAACCCTTAATCTACCCCTAACCCTACCCATTACAGAAAACTTTAGGCATTTTTACATTTTCAAAAAACATCACTTAGTGTGATTTATAAGCTGTTTTCCTCATGGGGACCAAAAAAATGTCCCAACAAGGACAAGGATTTTGGATATTGCCATCCTTGTGGGGACATTTTGTCCCCATAACGTAGGGTTTACCAGGACACACACACATTGCGCTTACATGGTCGGCTTGGCACTATCATTGATGGACAGTCCTCATCTCGCAGCACATGTGTCACAGACTGCAATAAAGAAAAGAGCTTTCCTTAAACAACTCCACTGTATGACAGCATACAACTCTATCAATGTTAGCAAGTCAGTATCTTGATAAATGACTCCTCGTTTTTCTGAGGACCCATTTACATACATTATGGGTATGAATATTAGAAGATAGGACATAACCAGTGAAAAACCATCAGTCTGACATCAGTTGGGGCATACAATTCTTTAAGGTAAAGTTCACTAACGTTACTCACTTATACAGAAAAACAATCCTCCAGCAGCCAAAATGGCTCTTGAGAATGATGTCTTAAAGGCCCTGAAAGAGCCTGTGGATTTATTCTTGTCAGAAAAAAACTCACTCCCTTCTGAAAAACAGAACTAAACATATGCTAAGGCAGTCTCCCAAAATATAAAACCTTTTCCAAAGGGTTGTCCTAGTCTAAATGCATTCATAAAGACACTCGGAGGAACATTTATTGCTCAGAAGTTGCACTTGTAAAGCTGGTGAGATACAGTATAATGGATATAAGCACTAAGGTACGAGAGGCTGTGCTGTATCGTGAATAAGAGAGGCTTCAGCTGTATCGCCTGAAGGGCGTTGTTAGGCACGAAGCGAAGCGGAGTTGAAAAGTTGACTCAAAGTTAACTCAAAGGTTGAGTGAGTCAGTCTGTACATTGAAAGGACTCAAACTTGTGATCACGGAGAAGGATGACACAACTGACAAATGACTAGGGGACCGGAAAACCCCTTAACTGTTAAAAGGACAAGATATTGCAGCGGACAATCAAACAGATTTTTTTATTATGAATATAGGACTGACCTGAAGGAAAATGCTATGTCTACTGTAAATCCAGGTACATTCGCTTACTCGAACTCTCACAACACTCTACTCTAGCTTTAATAAACAATATCAATGAGATCAAACATGTGTTTAAGTTGCTAAGAGTGGTTGTTAGGGGTGTTGTGTAGTGATACATAGAACCGTACCGTTGGGTGAAGCGGCATAGCCGTGTTTTATCGTTAATAAAACACAACTATTGACCAATCAGAATCAAGGGTTGGAACTAAACGTTTTATAATTGGAAATATATACATTATTATTTAAAAGTTTAAGTAATACATTAAAGAAATACATACTTTTATTAAGCAATGTCACAATGATTTACGTTTATAATCAAGGCCGTTCTTTTTACCTTCTATTCATCAAAGAATCCTGAAAATGTTTCTACACAAATATTAAGCAGCACAATAGAAACATCAATAGAGAATATTTCTCAGATACTTCTAAAAATGAAAAAAGGCTCAAATTAGACATCTTTTACAGAATACACAGCTATAAAATGAACATGGATAATATAGATCAGAGAAATCAGTTTTGGAGGGAAATGATTAACAATTTTCAAATTCATATTCAAACACCCAACTTTTGCAGACTCTGGTATCTTCTCAAATGTAAGTACAGTCTGCGACATGACTGCAGCGGAGATCTCTTCTCAAAGGTATCTATTAGCTCAATTTGATAAACTATAACATTTCCTGAAAGTTTTATAGCCTTATAAATTTGTCACAGCGTCTTCTGAAAACACACAGAAGAGATAGATTGCTATTACAGTTAACATCAATGGAATTATATCGAGCTCTTTTCAGTTCGTTAAATCTAATTGGTATTGTGCATTTATTGAGTTCACAGCAACTCTTCAGCATGCCCGTGTGATTTACCTTTTTAGGGTTATTGAAGCCTGGCTTGCAGAACTGTTTATAATAATCCCAGTGGCTCTTGTTGAATCTATAATGGAGCTGCATATCTGTGTACGTTGCGAATCGATCTGGGCACTTGGAAACACACATCTAGAAACAGTTTAGGTTATTTAGACAAAAAAAAAAATAAGTTCAGCGGAAGCAAAATTAGCAATACAATGACAGTATTAGTGATGAACAAGTGTATTACCTGAGTAGTAGGGCACTGGAGGTTTATCAGGACAGCAGGACTGGCACATTTCAGTATGTTGAAGTAGAATAATATGGCTTTCTTTCTACGAAGGAAAAGGAATTATAGTGTGAAAATGGCAGTATTTTGCCAGTAGGTGTCAGTGGAGCTATTCGGCTGTGTCTATGGGGGTTAAATCAATGTTTTAAGCAGCTTTCCACTCCAAACATTCAGTTGCAGTGCTTATCACACAGTAATAAAACTCCTCTCAGTGTTGCTTTGTAAATCACAACATATAACCCTAATTCAACATTAAATAATCAGTGTCCTCCAGCCTGATGAATAACTGAAATGCTGAGATACATTTTTATGATTTACAGATAAAAACTCAGTATCCAATCATTTTGTCTGGGCAAGGAAAAGTATTAAGGGCTTGTGTCAGATTCCCACTATACCCATAATCCCATAATCCACTGAGGGCATCACATCTCCTAATTATGAACTGCATAGATCCAAATGCTTCCAATCCACCACAGAGTAAACATCTCTCACACTACGGCTGTACATAACTAACACTCTTATCAGCGAGTCCCAGCTCCTCTAATGAGCATTTCTTTATTTTCCCCAAGGTTATGTGCTGCCAATCAACACAAAACATCACAAAAGGGAATTCGGCACAAAAGCAAGCGATGTAAATTTTAGAAGGCTTAAGGATTAATATTTTGGGCTTTGGGTATGATAAATAAATACACGAATGGAAATGGAAGGTACAGTTATGTGTAATAATCAGAATATTCTGGTATCATTCAGGTATTACATGGCTAATTGGACAGGGTGCATTTTGGCCCTTCCCCCCAAAGCTTATGATTGGCTGGTGGTGTTTCTGGCACTTACGCATTGGGTGTGCCCTTCTGTCCACAGAACTGACCCGTGCTGTCCGTGGGGTAAATGACTTTCCTTGGGTCCCCATGAATCCATGCTACAACAAAGAGGAGACATGATTAAATTAATTAATTAAAGAGGAAATGATCTTTACAGGGATCATAGTGTATAATGAAATATTGAATTTTCATCAGGGAAATAAAACAGCTCAATGCCCCTCTCAGCCCTTGCTGTCATTCGCTAAGTTTACACTTTGGTTACATAATGCTGTATTAGATTGTAGCAGACCAGCATTTAACAGGACACACCACAAACTTTCACTTCAGGGACCTATAAAGTAACCAGCTATCTAATACATATCTCATGAGCGCATATTAATGACTTCTGAGACCCTTGTTTATATGACAGTATTGCTCAGGATGATTAAATCCATTTGAGTATAACTGGAGAATAATTGATTCCAGCGCTATTTTAGGATGAAGTCACTATAGAAACAACCCAGTATAATAGTCTCTTTGATATTGATTTGAAGCCGAGTTGTAATTTGCAAAATTAAACTACTGTGCCACATCTGTCCCTGACATTTTTCAACAATCAACTCACACACAAAAAACAACAACTTTAAAAAAAAAAAAAAAAAGTTAATTCACAGAGATATTCTGTTGACGTATTAGCCATCTACATTCTACAGGCTGCTATATAAGGTACTAAAGATGCTATTTCTCTGCTCACAAGGCAAAATGATTTCTGTCATCTGAAAATTGTTCTGAATGAAACTGAAAAACAACTCAAAATCTCTGCATGCTATAGCTCCATGTGAAGCAACCTGCTGAGCAAAGGCTATTAGAGGGACTGTATTTCACAGAGCTGTGAAATGAGATTCACGCCACAATGCCTCGCTTTAATGCGAGAATTAAGCTGCAGAGACAACTTTTGACCTTAAAAAAGTGCCAGAACATGCATGCAAAAAAATACTAGCAGCAAAGTTATGCAAAAAATACATCACACAATGAATATTTCAAAGTGAAGCTCTTTATACTCCAATATATATTAGGATGCAGTAACCACAATGAGCAACATGAGGATGATGTCATAGGTGATTTCATCTTTTGCCAGTAGCAGAAGGAGATTTGAGTGGTCTTTTTTTGGGAGGGGGAGGGGCAACTCTTCAGGGGTGACATCATTCTTCTGCCAGAGGCAATATGAAGTCATAGCATTATTGCTTCCCATTAGTGTCTGCACAGACCCTGCAAAATGAGGCTGGACCAGCGTGCTACATGCTGTTCATGGAGGGATCTGAGTGATGGAGAACTTTGCAGATTGTGAGTCAGGATGTGAGGCGTTCAATGGAGGTGCGGCTTGACTTGTCATTGTGTTCATAGCCATGTTTGGAGAAACAGAACAACCTTAGTGAAAACTCAAGCCACTGTACTTATCTCATATCTAGTGGAGCCTAAAATATCTTTCTAAAAAAAAAAATATATATATATATATATATATAAAAACACACAAAACAAAGCCAGAAGAAAACACACAAAAAACAAAAGAAAACAGAGAAAAAACAAACAAATTCAGAAAACACAAAAATACAAAAAAAAAAGAAGAAAAAAAAGAAACATAAAACAGAAGGAACAGAAAAAACAGGGAAAAAAAAACAACTACACAATAACTGCTGATCATCGCTAAGTTTTTGACTTTTTTTTTTAAAGGTTTTATTAGTTATCATAAACGTATATATCATATCTGGTGGATATGGAAGCTTGTTTCCGCCACAGAATAAAAATTAAAAAAGGTAATTGTGACTTCTTATCTCACAAATCTGACTTTTTTCAGAAATAAAGTCGCAATTATCTTTTTAAATGTTTTATTCTGTGGCGGAAACAAGCTTCCATGGGTAGTGCCTAAAATGTATCTCTCCAAAAACAAAAAACACAAAACAAAGCCAGAAGAAAACACACACAAAAGCAAAACAAAAGAAAACAGAAAAAAACACAAATTAAAACAAATTCAGAAGAAACACAAAAACAAAAGATGAACAAAATAAAAAACAACAAAAAAAAAAAAACACAAAAAGCTAAACAAAACAAAAAACAACAAAAGAAACACGAAAAACAGAACAGAACAAAACAAACTAAACAATCAAAAAAAAAAAGTTTTTGACTTGTTTAAAAAAGTTTTATTAGTTATTTCAAACTTTTCATATTCTTAAATGTATCTCTCAAAAAAAAAACATAAAAAAACATATTAAAACAAATAACACAGGAAACCATAAAAAAGCAAAAAACTAACAAAAAAACATGAGAAAGCACAAAAACAGAACTAAACAAAAAAACTAAACAAAAAAATGCTGATCATCACTATTTTTTGGACTTGTTTCAACTAGTTGTATTGTGTACAATATAAAAAACGTTGTCAGCCGTAGCACAGTCAAACAATGCTTGGAGAAACAGTGTGGCCTCATTTAAAAGTCTTGCCACTGTTCTTATCTCATCTCTGGTGGAGCCGCACCCTACATCTACAGCAAGCCTTCAAAGTGACTCATTTCCTCTTCCAGCGGGAACATCACGCTGTGAAACTAGCGGGCATCTATGTATGAGGGCTTTTCAAACAAGGGCTCTCCGTGCCCCTGCCTCGCTTATCACTTATGCATTTGAAACACCATCAGTATTTGCGGTGAGGGCATGTGTGTGTCAGCGTGGCCATCAGCACCAAGGCCTGGATGTACAGTACAATAATGGGCTTGATATCAGTAAATCTCCCAGGATGATCCCACAGCATGCTAATGTGAATGAGGATCAAAATCATTTGATGTGACGAAATTCTGGCATTTCCGAACTCTGGCCCAAGGTCTTTTTGTCCTTGAAATAAACAGCATCTAGAACAAAGCCATCCCTGTGGCAATTCTTCTTGCATCAGCTTCTCCACAGTAAGAAGAGCAGTAGTATTAGCATTAGCGTTAACTTTAGCCACGCTTTGAAGTGGATGGGAAGAACTGTGGAGGAGCTCCTGGTGGAGTTGAACATCATAAAATATTCATGCATGATCTTACATCAGAGGAGCTGACAAGGAATGCACAGACTTTGCTCTTCATTCTCAAAAAATATTCCTCAGAAAGAGAGACGCTCTCTCTCTCCTTTCGGTCTTTTATGTACCGAACACCCACTTTGGCATCTTTATATGTTGGATGTTGATTCATCTGCAGTCTATGGGGTTCTTGTTAAAGCTTGTTTTTCTCTTGAGAACCAGTGGTTCAGAATTAGAGGAAGGCGCCTCATCTGATCAAAGGTTCTCGTGTTGGTTTCTGGCCCTGCAGATCAGTATTTTAATCACTGGATAAGAGAAAGTCATTAAAACCACCACACTGACTGTATAGAGCAGCTCTACCTTCATTAAGATTTGGGGAGATAGATACTAACTAGTAACATAAATGACCTTTTTACTAGCATGCCAGTGGTGTTTTCAAAACAATGTTGCTTTTCAAGTAACAAGCAATTTCTTTCCCATAAGAATTGGTGTGGCATGACCTTTACAACCATTACATGGGAAATGCCACACTGCGATTTTTTTGTATTTATTTCACATTATATTTATAGCCAGGTGAGGGTATAACAAAACATGCTCTCTCAAATGTAGTGTTGGGAAGTCAAAAAGGAAAACAGAACAAAACAGAAAAACTGTTCATCAAGTGATTTGCTTCAACTAGCTTTATTAGTTGTATTTAGTATTAACTATTACCTATCTAAAATTCTAATTTTTGTGCCAAATAAACACGGCTCTTTTTCCAATTAATACTTTATTTATCAGTTATAACTTATTTTTTATAATTTATACTTACAGTTATACTTTATTTATTCATTTACTGTAACTACAAGTTAAAAAAGGTAGTTAGACTGTAATTTATATAATGAGCAACCTGGCAAACAACAATTTCAAAGTAGCTTCCTGAACATACATAGTCTGGGGGGAAAAAACGTATTTATGTAGCCCTTGGTAAGCTTGTAAAAACATTATCAACAACTAACATTTACAACACAACAGCAGTTTTTTTTTGTTTTGTTTTTTTACAAAAAAAGATCAGCAGTCATCAATCAATAATGATTAATTATTCAACCTGTCACAGGAAATAAGACCTTGTTGGCATTCAGTCATAGATGCTAAATAAGCTTACAACATCAAAATAAATCTTTATAGATTTTCTATTTTGTTTAAAATAATCGTTATATATTGCACCTGTTATCATGAAACATGTATTTGCTTACATGGTGCGTCTTATGCTACTCTGATGATCTAGCCTGGCTCATAGCCTGTTTATCTCACAAAATAAAAGAGTACAGTAATTTCCTACACAGCACATACAGCACTTACCCACAGTGCCCAGTGCAATGTAGCCGACGATGACAATGGTGAAGAGCACACAGCACAGCACATCTGTGCAGCCTCTGGAAAAGAAAAGACAATAAAAATGCAGTCTCTCCTCATTAAATGATCTTAAGATGCATGTCCCATAATCTTGTGAATGAAATGTTATCACAAAAAATAATCTTATAGTCAATTTAATGAAAACCTGAATGAGAAATTTGGTATGTTACACAATACATGATGGCACTTTACATTAATATTATGCACATTTAATTTATATTGAATTCAATGAGGTAAAAATGTATACTTTTAAGTGTACCTTTGCTTTTTCAAATATTACCTTTTATGCAGTGTGAAATACAGCTGTTTGTGAATGTAAAAGTTCTGCAAAGTTTCAAAGATCAAAGTGCATGACAAATAAAGTTATTTTCTCCCAAAAAAAGAACAGATTATGAACTGCCTGAAACGAGTCGTCAGTAATTCCAGTCTTACTTCCTGGACGAACCTACCTAGGTTTGTAACAAATTTGCATAATGCCAGCCTATTGGCTGTCAGCAAACAACATCTACTTTGACAGGCCCTCAAACACTAGTTGTAGCTGAGACTGGATGAGTTTGGTTTGTGTTGTTGACATGTCGAGAAGACGCTGTTTTCTGCGCTGCGAAAGCAATTTCACTTTACATGCACTTCAAAAGGATGAGGACTTGAATCGATACGATAAAACCAATACCATTGTTACTGTTCGTATCACTGTGTATACATGCATGTAAATAATGTCAGAGACCTCGAAAACAAAAAATTTAACCTTTAAAATAGAATAATAGGGACACTTTAATAACTTATTTCACTACAAGATTTCCCCCATTTTTATATAAAAAAGTAACATTCTTTAGACCTAACATTATTGGAACCCTTTCATTCAAGTCAGGTCAAGTCACCTTTATTTATATAGCGCTTTTTACAATACAGATTGTTTCTAAGCAGCTTTACAGAGATAACAGGAAAATAATGTTGTAATAATATTGTTAAATACAAAATTAAATGTCCCCAACTAAGCAAGCCATTCAGTGAATATTTGCTCAGAACAACAAGGAACTGACAAAGAAGATGAAAAAGAAACAGATGAAGACATGTAGACCGGCTGACTGGGCATTATCCCTTACAGATGCAATTCCATGTACTGAATATTGACCAAACCAGTCGATAAGATGTTGAGTTTAGGCACATCTTTCAAACGTGAGCTGATAACATTGAGTAAAGCAAGGTCACATGTACTGCTACTGCACATCAAATACTCTAGAGATGGTGTCGCACATGCAAATCTTTGACAAGGTCGACAGTGACCTGCACAATACAGAAGAAAGGCAACTGTAACAGTACAAGAGAAAGAAAGAAAGAGACAATGTGCTGTGTTAATCACGTCAAGTGCCTTATTACAGCTGAGATGAAATGATGCGGAGCAAAGAAATTATCCAGCCTTGAAAGTACTTTAATATGCACTATACAAATATTTAGTGTGAAATCAATAAATTCACTCTAACGCTTACAATTACAGTGGGAGCAGTGAGTTGTACATGGTTGACAACTCAGAAGATCATACACTCTTAGAAAAAAAGTTTCAATTGGCTTCTAATGTATATAGAACCCTAGGGTTCTTTATGCCAAAAAGGTTCTATATAAGGAGAAATGTCTTAAATGATTGCATAATACTTTTATGTTCAATGTACCTTTTTCATTTTTTCTAGTGTTAAATTAAAACAAAATTAATTAATTTAAAACTAATTGGTAACACTTTAGAATACTGTACTGTTCCGTCGTTAATGAATAACTACACAGGAACAATTGAGTAACACAATATTAACATTCTAACTACTATTAACTAACAAGATACTCTAATGAACTAATTAGTAAGCAATAGTGCTCAGTTGAATGAGGTATCACTATTATTTAATCATTAACTACTATTTTTTTCATACCTCCAAAAGGACTACTAAGAACTATATACAGGTTGACAAGCATGATAACTCTTTATTAACTTTTTGTGGACTCTAGTATCAGAGTAGCTTGTTAGTTAATAGTAGTTACTAGAATGTTAATAATGCGTTACTCATTTGTTCCTGTGTAGTTATTCAATAATGAGGGAACAGTATTCTAAAGTGTTACCGAATATTAACACCGAACATCCCCCCCCCCCCATCCCCCTGGATGCTGGATTTTTCAGCAGGGCATTTATGGTCAATATAAGATCACATTTCACATTTCTAATCAATCAGTTTTAAAAGATGTACCTCTACATTTATAGATTATATATGGTCCTCAATTGTATTATTATTCTGCTCATATTCAACCATGCTTATAACTCGCTCTTTAACTGCTTGAAATTTGCTTTTAGATTCCAGTTATTATTAGGAAAATAGAGATTCCACAGTTTGTTTATTTTGGATTTATGACTTATCCAGCTTTCAAACATTCTACACAGAACTTCTAATCTTTCATTTGTCTTATTTTATTCCTCATTTGTGTGTATTGCAGAACAGACACATAAACATACTCTTAGTAGGCAAGTTGTGTCTGGATATTGCACTGAAAGATCTTCTTCATAACTCATAAAAGTAATATTTGCTTGTATATGTTGAAGCTGAATATGGGCTGGCAGTAAGAAAATTGCACTGCTGAAAGCAGAAAGTAATTATAAAAGTCTAACTCGCTCGCTGGTAACAAATTACTTTGCTTGCCTCTCAAAGGGTTTGATGAAAGTGATTATTTGGAGGAGACAGCTGTGTCTGGGTAATTTCTATAAGAGCATGGAGGTTGAAAGGTGGACCTTTTTAAAAACTTGACACATCTCTGATTACAACACACACAAAACAATAAAGTATTCAATTAGTACAATCTGACCTTTCATAGAGAAAGATGAAGGAAGATGCCACCCTCATGATCAGTGAATTTAGCATGTTCTGAATGATGCATCCCAGGAAATTGTCACTTCTAGTTTTGGTTTCGTTTCATGTTCATGTTTCATGTCTTATTTTGTGTTTTTCACAGTTATGTTATCCTGCCATGTTCTCCCCTTTGTCATGTGGTTCCCTTGTCCTCATGTGATCATGTAATGCGCTTCCTTGTTTAATGTGTTGTTCTCATTGGTTTATTGTTTAATCATGTTCACAGGTGTGTCTTGTCAACTCATTAGTTTCTGTGTATTGACCTCATGTTTCCACAGTCTCTTAATATTAATAATAATAATATGTTTAATTTATATAGCGCCTTTCCCAAGCTCAAGGTCGCTTCACAATAACAGTAAAGAACAAACAATCAGTTCATACATAAATGGACAATAGACATTTGCCCAGTCCAAGAAATGAGCGATTGCAGTTGCATATCGCATTGCAATTGGAATACAAACAGAAATAAAAAAACAACACTATTTACAGACAGCATAGAAGGTGGGCAGTTGAAGCTGAAGGAAGGTCAGATGCAAAAGACTAATGGTACGTAAGAAAACATTATGACTGTAATACAGAGTTATGGAAAATGTTTAAGAAAAAACTTGTCTTGTATTGTTCCCTGTCTACCGCTGTTTGGCGAGTCTTCGTCTGTTTATTATTTATTCATATTGGATCTAAATTAAACTGCAAGCTCGCCTTCAGTGGATTATGTTACAGAAATAATAAAGGAAAATATTAAAGAAAATCAATTGAAACCTTTGCTAAATTATTTTTATATAGTACAAAATTACCCTGGATTTGAAATAATTAATTCAATTCAAATACATCCAATATCAATTTTTAATATATACATTTTTCTTTTTTGAAAAGGTGTAATTAATCTGAAATACTAAATCAATAACTATGATATTTCATATCCAACATAAAATAAATGAACAAAGATTTTTTTCAGATGCAATACATCTCACAAATGTATAAAAAGTTTAGATTAATAAGAGCAGAACCATTAAATAAATGTGCTGAGATTAGATTTATTGACATTAAAAATCTGGACATCTTATTCTTCATCGTATTCTTATTCATATATTCATACTCATACCTTACAATAAACCACAGAGGTTTTGTGTGGTTGGCAATGTTTGATCTAGCAGAATCAATGAATGCACCACATACAATCAAATGTATTTTCAGTGCATTTCAGCCTGGATAGAAGTCTTGACTAGTCGTACCTTCACAGTTTGCTAATCACGGTCTGATTGATGAAACCACAGAGAGCCGGACAAAATGTCAAGGCAGGACTGCCTGTGACCCTGCCTTAAGTTCAGAATAAGATAGCGAGGAGTAGAAATGTCCATGTCTGTCAGATAAGATCTCTTCCCACCAGATTTTTTATACTTTATTATCCTATTGCATATTAGCTACACACAAACATTAGCAAAATAAGTTTGCAGTACATAACAGTGCCCACTAAAAAGATCCTTGCATTTAACATACCTAGCCGTAAATTAGGCCTTCCGATCGGGCTCGAATGAAGGCTTTACAGAGGTACAAAGAGAAGTATTATGACCATTATTGATACAATTACCCTTTAACTTGCACCTGAGAGTGATGCACGATCCAGACATTTATGAGACTATTTATAAAGGCCCACATTTTCATGCCAAGGTTACACTAAACCTGGTTTGATTGAAGGTCAATCTCACCACCCTCCAAACGTAAAACCTTAAGCCCACCTCCTCTGTAAATAGATAGGGAAGGGCAGGAGAGATTTCAAACACATAAGCCGATTAGAGCTCATTATCGATAGCAGCAGGTGGGTCAGTGCTAAACACTGAGCTCCGCACAGCCTCAGTCCAAATGTGCTGCTCACTGCTAACTAATTTCACATAACGCTTAGTCACAATGTTCAAGTATTTTCATGGATATTTCTGTTCCATAAATGTTTTCATGTTTAGGGTAGTGCTGCACGATTAATCATATCGCAATCGTAATCGCGATGTCAAGCCTATGCGATTATATGACGCAAAATGCTGCGATTTTATGTAAAATAAACAAATTAGGGCTGTTAACGCAATTAACGCAGCATCTGTTATTTTTTGTCATCCTTTGTCATCCTTTGTCATCCTTTTTTGTCATCCTTTGTCATCCTCTATCAGTAAAGTTAATCAAAGAACAAAGAAAATTACTCACTGCTCTTGACTAAAGAACTTGTGTAGCTTTAATAAGGATTAGTCTATATATAATTTATAATTTATGCAGTGCAGACTGTTTGATAACTTAAATTTCTGTATATGTCCTACATGACAGGAAGGGCACAGGTAAATAATACTTTTTATGGGTTTATGTGAGTATTATTAAGTTCACTTAAATTAAAAGCTGTTATATTTTTTGAAGCCTAATAAATGTTTTTGAAAAAATTATAGCTTTCAATTGTGGAATCACTGTAATGGTGGATGGCTATAATTAATGTTTTAAATGGGGGTGGATTCATTTTTATCCAGACCTCAATGGCTTATTGATCATTATAGATGTTATCAATTATTTAGTTGTTGTTGCTAGTTTGAGTTGAGAAATACACATTTCAGAATTATCACTAATCTGTGTGTGCATTTTGCTTTAGAATCAAGCAAGTTGACTCATGAAACCATTTGTTTATTAAATCGCAATCGCATATCGCAATCGCAATATTGACCTCAATAATCGCAATATGACATTTTCCCCAAATCGTGCAGCCCTAGTTTAGGGTTAGATTTGTTTAAATCATCAACTTTAATAATTAAACCTTGATGCATGACTTGTCTTGCTCCATTTGTGCAGTCATACTAATATTTTTATTCTTCTTCTGCCGAAAAAAAAAAATCCCCTAGACTTCCACACTCAAGGAGGGTCCTCAGCCATAGACCAGAACATCACAGAGACTCTTTTGACTTAGACTAGTAAGTAAACACCCAGAACACCCTAGCAACCACCTAGAAATCCTAGACCCCCCCCCCACAACATTCTAGCAACACCTTAACAACCAGATAGCAGTGCAAGCAACTACTTAGCAATGCTTGAAACCATACATTCTAAAAACCACCTATTAACGTCTGAGCAATAAGCTAACAATGTTAACAACCTAAAAATTTCAGAAACAACCAACAACATTCTAGCAACCACCTAGTAACACCTTTACAACCAGCTAGGAATGCTAGCAACTACTTACAAATGATAGAAACCACCTAAACCATTCTAAAACACTTATTAGCATCCTAACAATTAGTTAGCAATGTTAATAACCACCTAAAATTGTTAAAAACAACCCACAACATTAAATCAACCACCTAGTAACACCCTAGAAACCAGCTAGCAATGCTTTCTAATAAATCGCCCTAACAACCACCCCCAACACTCGATGAGCGGTACTTTAGCAACCACCCACAACACTTTAGCAAACCAGCTGCTAGCAACCACTCACAAAACCACAGAAAGCAGTTAGCAATGTGCTACCAACCACCAACATGAAAGCAACAACCACCTAGTAAATCACTAGCAACCAACCACAACAAGAAGCACTACAAGCAATGCCCTAGCAACCAGCTACAGTAGCAATGCCCTAGCAACCAGATAGCAATGCTAGCAACCACCCATAACACCCTAGCAACCAGCTATCAGTACTCAGCAATACTTTAAAGGCATACAGTCAAGTTGTTGGAAGAAGTCAGAAGTGCAGGCAGTTTTCATGTGAAAGTCACTGATATGGCAGTCACAGACAACTGGCCAGGTAAACAAGAAGAAAGCGTCTTTCAACCCGTCTCGTCTGATGTTAGGCTTGTGATAACTTCGCAGTGATTTTCTCAAACTCAGAATTATCAATCGATTGGTCAGTGCTAATGTGCTTTAGAGATCTCAAGGATGAACAAAGAAAGAGCATCAGCTGGTCAGAGGTGCCTGAGAACCAGCGTGTGGAACTGCTCTTACAAACACATCTCTCTCTCGCTAAATAATTGAACTTTTTTGATCTTTCTCTTCCTGTATTTCATTTTTTGCACTTTTGACCTTTTTCTCTGTTCTTACCTGCTTCCTTCTGAAAGTATCACAGGTCTAATGACTACAACAAGCAGCTCAACTGACTACGGACTTTAGTTTTTTCTCAACACTCCGACACGGATTGAGTGACTTTCATTGTAATACATTTCTTGTCAATTATTTGCAGTCTTTTAATCTCTGTGCTGCCAGTGTCTTGATTATCCTCTTGCTCCTCCAGCACAACCTCACCTGCTGTCCTGCCAGAAGACACTCTCATGTCTCATCTCTTCTCAGAGACGTTTCTAAAGAGGTTCGGCCATCAGCTCATTTGCCCTGTGGATTTCCCCCTCAGACGCGCCATCACTGGAACTGAGAAAAATGGCTTACAACTTTTCTGATTAAATTTTGATTTGACTTGAGATCAATTCTAATACCTCGTTTTCTCTGAATTCTGAGCCTTAGGATGCTGAATGTGTCAAATGAAATCTGTCACAGGACGAATCATAGACTAAGACCATGTCCAAACCAGACATGATGTGATACAGCAAAGAGTGGTAAATACATCTTTCCATGTTAATAGAGTTTTGTTCCAATCAACCATTTTACCGGTCACTTTGTTTCTATTTTTGCCCCTAACTTTTCAATGGTTTGGTTAATAGCAGTGTAGGATCAGCATATACAGTTTACAGTACAGTTTTTACTCATTACAGGGACAGTAAACCTAATGCCAAGTTACACAGTGTTATCCATACTGTACATTATTATGTTTTAAAGCCTGATTTAGAAATAAATATTCCCGGTTCAATATGTTAAGTGCAAGAATTTACAGAACTTGTGGCATCATGTTGATCACATTTAAAAAACATTCCGACCTGAGGCTTTGCTATAGAAGTGAACAGGGCTAAATCGTAACCATTAAAATACTCAACAGTATAGCCACAAGAAAAAACAATAAGCTTGATTTCAGTGTGGAAAACTACTAACCTTTTTTTTTGGTAAATTATATCCAATTTTACAACTTCATTGCGATGACAATGCAATGCAACAAACTTTAAAACGATACTCGGTTACTAACGTAACCTCGGTTCTCTCTAGAGAGGGAACGAGTATTGCGTAAGTTTAGCTTACGCTACGGGAAAGATTCATCTTCTCGAGATACTGAAGCCAAAAATTATCCTTAATTTTGTATACTTTGTCAACGCAGTGCAGCAGCTGGCAGACCTAGAGCAGGCTATTTTGCGTGCTCATTGGCTGCCCTGCGGGCAACTGCTGCAGCCTACCAGTGAGCCCGGCGTGACGTCACGCCCAATGAAGGGCGCCCGCGCCTTCATAGCGTCACAGCCCGCCAGAATGGGCGTGGCTTAGCCTATAAAGGAAAGGGGCTGTAGGCTGCTTCCCTGGTTTTTGTCGACTGAAGCGAAGTCGCTCGTGGCGCGAGCACGGCCGGTTACGCAATACTCGTTCCCTCTCTAGAGAGAACCGAGGTTACGTTAGTAACCGAGTATCGTTCTCTTACGAGAGGTTCTCTCGTATTGCGTAAGTTTAGCTTACGCTACGGGAACACTTTGTCAACGCCGTGCGCGCCAAGCATCCACATGAGACCCCGATCTTTCTAGGGGGGAACCCCATAAGTGGAAAGAATAAGGTGGCCGGCCACGCGGGCCATCACTTGTACATAAGCACACATAGGAAATACAGAGCAGCGCGGGCGCGGGGTCTGTATAGGCACATGGCATAATCCCATTTAGTGTAGCTCAACCAGGAGAGCTGGGTTATGTGAGAGTGATCTGAGCAGGAGATCTGTGCAGAATACACCTCTAGTTCAGACTGACAGCAGTTTAGCCTGCAAGGCGGGAACTTCTAGGTTATAAAACCTGACAAAGGTAGACGGGGAGCTCCAGCCCGCCGCTACGCATATGTCATGGATAGAAATCCCGCTGGACCATGCCCACGAAGAGGCCACGCCTCTCGTGGAATGAGCCCTGATGCCCAGAGGGCATTGCAGACCCTTTGACGCGTAAGCGGCCGCTATAGCGTCTACTATCAATCTGGACAGGCTCTGTTTCGAGGAGGCGAAACCCTTGGTGCGCCCACCAAATGAAACAAAAAGCTGTTCCGAGCGCCTGAAGGAGGCGGTGCGCGTAATGTAAAACCTCAGCGCTCTGACGGGGCAGAGGAGGTTCACGTCAATTTCACTGTCAGATGCTGGGAGAGCAGACAATGAAATAACTTGCTCTCTGAATGGAGTGCCCATCACTTTAGGGACATAGCCATGTCTAGGTCTGAGGATGACTTTAGAGTCGTTTGGTCCGAACTCAAGACACGACGCGCTGACAGACAGCGCATGCAGATCCCCTACGCGTTTTACTGATGACAGTGCAGTCAGAAAAAACGTTTTCAGTGATAGATATTTCAACCCCACGGAGTCTAGTGGTTCAAAAGGAAAAACTTTCAGGGCCTCGAGGACCAATGAAAGATCCCACATAGGAACCGACGGGGGGCGCTGCGGATTCATCCTTCTAGCTCCTCTAAGGAAGCGGATGACCAACTCATGTTTTCCCAGTGACTGGCCGTGCGTTGATTCTGCAAACGCTGCCACAGCCGCCACATATACTTTGAGCGTGGAAGGGGACCTTCCCTTATCCAACAGCTCTTGTAGGAAAGTGAGCAGATGTGCCACCCCGCATGTCCGCGGGTCCAGACCTCTGTCGGTGCACCATCCGGAGAACACCGACCATTTAGATGCGTAGAGCCTTCTCGTGGAAGGGGCTCTAGACTGCGTGATCGTGTTCATCACTCTTTCTGGCAGGGTAACGAGTACCCGTTGATCAGCCATGCATGCAGCGACCAGCGCTCTGGATGGGGATGCCAGATCGTGCCGCGAGCCTGAGAGAGGAGATCTGCCCTCACCGGAATCGGCCACGGAGCTGTAAGTGACAGCCGTGCTAGTTCTGGGAACCAAATCTGATTCTCCCAACGCGGGGCTATGAGGAGCACCGAATGGCGCGTTTCCCTGATTCTCTTGATCACCTGTGGTAACAGAGAGACCGGAGGGAAAGCATATAGCGGGAGGCTGGGCCAAACCTGGGCCAGCGCGTCCTCGTCCTTCGAGAAGAACATTGGGCATTGAGCGTTGTCTTTTGACGCAAATAGGTCGACTTCCGCTCTGCCGAATAGGCGCCACAGTTTCTGGACCGTTTGGGGGTGCAAGGACCATTCCCCTGGGGGGACATTGCCTCTGGACAGTCTGTCTGGGCCGTCGTTCAAATGGCCAGGCACATGCGCCGCCCTCAGCGAGCGCAGGTGCATCTGAGACCGAATAAGGAGGCGTTCCGTCAGATTGCAGAGATTTCTGGATCTGACACCGCCCTGACGGTTTATATAGGATACCACAGATGTGTTGTCCGAGCGGACAAGAACATGCTGGTCCTGTATGAATGGGAGGAAGCACTTCAGTGCGTTCTCGACCGCCATCATTTCCAGACAGTTTATGTGAAACTCTTTCTCCCAGTCTGACCACTGGCCAAAGGTCGGTCTGCCCTCGAACAGCGTGCCCCAACCTGAGTTGGACGCGTCTGTTGAGATGACTTTTCGGTAAGCGATGGTTCCCATCGTTACTCCCTGCTGGAACCAGTTGGCCGCTAACCAGGGCTGCAGAGCCGCTATGCAGGCCTGAGTCACTCTGATTTTCTGGCCGCCAGACACCCAGGCTCGGGGGGGCACGCGAGCATTCAACCAGCGTTGGAGCGGGCGCATGCGCAGTAGGCCCAGCTGGAGCACCGCTGCAGCTGATGCCATACAGCCCAACATCCTTTGAAAGGTTTTCAAAGGGAGGAAGCTGCCCTTCTGGAAAGATGCGGCTAGGTGGCGAACACGGCGCGCGCGCTGTGTCGACAAACGAGCCGTCATGGTTACCGAGTTCAGTTCTATTCCTAAAAAGGAAATTGACTGGCTGGGCAGTAATGAGCTCTTGGTCCAGTTGACCGTGAGACCCAAGCTTTCCAGGTGACTGAGAAGCACTGTTCTGTGAGATGGAAGTTCCGTCTCTGACTGTGCCAATATCAGCCAATCGTCCAGATAGTTCATTATTCGCAGCCCCTGACTTCTCAGGGGGGCGAGCGCCGCGTCCATGCACTTTGTAAATGTACGGGGTGCCAGGGACAGGCCAAACGGCAGGACGGTGTATTGATATACCTGACCGTCGAAGGCGAATCTCAAAAATTGCCTGTGACGGGGTACTATCTGAATCTGAAAATATGCATCCTTCAGATCTAGAGAAATAAACCAGTCCCTCGGGCGAACATGCGCGAGGATTTTTCTGGTCGTAAGCATTTTGAACGGTCTTCTCGCAAGCACTTTGTTCAAATGTCTCAGATCTAGGATGGGTCTGAAGGCTTCGTCCTTCTTGGGCACGAGAAAATAACGGCTGTAAAAGCCTGACTCGCTTAGAGAAGGCGGTACCCTTTCTATAGCCCCTTTGCACAGCAGCTTTGCTATTTCTGCGTGAAGTAGGTGTGCTACTTCCGCATTCACTATCGTCGCGGTCCGGGCTTGAAAGCGCGGGGGACGGCGAATGAATTGAAGTGTATAGCCCTGCTTTATTGTGCTCAACACCCATTCTGAAATCCCTGGGATGTTTTCCCACGCAGCTATGTGAGCCGCTAGAGGGCGAATGGCCTCCGGGTTCAGACCGCCATTTGCTGGCCTGTGAAACTGAACCGGAGCCGAGAGCACGGCGCGTGCACTCTCGGTTCTGGGCAATGGCGGCTCGCTGACAGCCGGCTGATTTATGTGAGATGTCCCGATCATAAGGGATGGGGAACAAACTTTTGCCACATTTTGATGCGCGAGCAGTGCTCCGGGTGAAAGAGCTCTCTGTAAGCGTGAGCGCGTGAACGCGGGCACGAGACTTACAACTGTATCTAACGCCCGATCATAATAGAAAGAGAACGTTTTATTAACGCCCTGCATTTTGTGATAACGCTTAAGCGCGCGGGCGGGGCCCGGGGAGAGGTTTGTGTTAGTAAGCATGAGCGCTCTCTGGCGGGCACGAGACTTACATTTATAACCTGCTTTTTTGACCGTGTAACAGAGCGGGCAGATAGTGGGCACAGATTTGTGGACACATTTCTTACATTCAACACTCGAGCGGCTTTTCTGCGCTTTATGAGAGTGTGCTCTGTGAGTGACACAGAATTTTGAGTGCTTATGTGTAGGGGTGAACACTGGGGCGTGGGCACTTTCACTACACTTAAAACATTGATGGCGTGAGCCGGACCAGACATTACACTCTTTTTGAGATTTCTCTGGGTCGCCGTGAAAACGGCGTTTGTGTGCAGGCGAGAGGGTGAATAAACCGGCTCGTTGGCTGCTAGTTGAACCGCTGCAGTAGCCTGTTTGAAGGGGACTGACAGGGAAATGAACTTTGACGGCGGTCCGGCCGCAGCGGGACACGCGCGTCTTTTCTCTCTTACTGTTAGGAGGGCTTCGCATGCTCAGATTTCAGCGTGATTCTTTGCCGAGGCCCTCTGGGAGGCGGCGGTCTGTGACGCCTGTCTGAGCGCGATCTAGGGCGGCCGCCCTGACGTCGCTGCGAAGGCTGAGGCTGGGGCTGTGCTGGACGCTGGGTGCTGGTTCGCACAGGAGGCTGGCTTTGTCTCTCGCGAGAGCGGCCTGTGGCGGAACTCAAGCGTCGCGGCAGGAAGAGATTCATGGCCTGTGTGGTCTTCTGTACCTCAGAAAAGCGATCAACGATCCCGTTCACCGCTGGGCCGAAGAGACCAGTGGGGGTAAGCGGCGCGTTCAGAAACGTGGCTCGCTCAGATTCCCTCATATCCGCGAGCGTTAACCAGAGGTGCCTCTCCGTAACAGTTAACGCGGCCATGGCTCGTCCGATAGCTTGGACTGCTGCTTTGGTGGCGCGGAGAGAGAGATCCGTCGCGCTTCTCAAATCCGTAACTGCAGCTGGATCCCGGCCCTTCTCATCCCATTCACGGAGGAGGTCGGCTTGTAGGATCTGAAGCACAGCTTTAGAGTGTAAAGCAGACGCGGCCTGGCCGGAGGCAGCATAAGCGCGGCCGACCAAGGCGGACGTGGCTCTACAGGCTTTAGACGGGAGGGCTGACCGTGACCGCCATCTCGCGGAGGGCGGACAAAGGTGCGCTGCGACCGCCTCTTCCACCGGTGGAATAGCCGTGTACCCTTTCTCGGTGGCGCCGTCCACTCGGGAGAGCGACGCGGAGGCCGGTGACTGTAGACGAGAAGAGAACGGAGTACTCCATGACTTCGTTAGCTCCGCATGAAGTTCCGGCAGGAATGGAGCGGGCCTCGTTGCTGAAGCTGAGCGGCGGCGACTTTGAAGGAAGCATCCGTCGAGCCTGTTCGGCGCGGGTTCCTCTGGCGGCGACCACTCGAGCCCAAGGCGGTCAACGGCCTGAGTTAGCAGGCGCATTAGCTCAGCGTCAGCTCCAGCGCGGGTACAGGTGGATTCCTGGATCGACGAGGCGGCTGAATGAAGCGACCATTCCTCGCTGTCCGATGCCAGGATAGAGCAGCAGTCCCTCGTGGCGTGTCCCTCGGCCTCATCCTCCGAAGCGACGGCAGTGAGGCTCGTGAGCGGCAGCTGCGCGTCGGAGAGGAGAGGCGGGGAGGGCGAAAGCGAGGCTTGAGGGAGATTCTCCGGCGAGCACGTCGCTGTGGCTACAGGTTCCGGCTGTCTCAGGGAACGGCGCTTCTTCCTGCGCGGTCCCACAAAGGGCGGAGTGACTGCTGCGGAGTTGAGAGCTTCGAGTCGAGCCCGCAGGGTCGCCAACGGAAGCTCCTCACAGAGCTCGCAGCCCCCGGAAGCGAGGGCGAGCTCAGCGTGTTCCAGGCCCAGGCAGAGAGCGCAGATCAGGTGGCGGTCTCCGGCGCTGAGCGGGGCTCTACACGAGCCGCAGGAAGTGCGAGGCATCTTGAAAAAGACTCTCGCTGCTCTTTTAGAAAATATACAATCTAAATAGCAAGGCAAAAGGATACGTCGCCGGATAGCATAGCTCGCACGGATGGCTGAAGGTGGCGAAGACGGCCGGCTTCCTCAGCGCTGTCCTAAGCTGGCTGTTCGCTGTTCGACGGCGGCGGTGGCTTCTCTCAGATCCAGCGCTGCGAAGAGCTCGCTGATGAGACAAAAATCAGGGAAGCAGCCTACAGCCCCTTTCCTTTATAGGCTAAGCCACGCCCATTCTGGCGGGCTGTGACGCTATGAAGGCGCGGGCGCCCTTCATTGGGCGTGACGTCACGCCGGGCTCACTGGTAGGCTGCAGCAGTTGCCTGCAGGGCAGCCAATGAGCATGCAAGATAGCCTGCTCTAGGTCTACCAGCTGCTGCACTGCGTTGACAAGGTATACAAAATTAAGGATAATTTTTGGCTTCAATATCTCGAGAAGATGAATCTTTCCCGTAGCGTAAGCTAAACTTACGCAATACGAGAGAACCTCTCGTAAGAGAACCCTAAAATGACCGTAAAAATTATTTAAACAGCTCAAATAATACATCCTTTTAACATAAGAATGAATGCTTTTATAAAATTATAAGCTTCACATTTCTGTTGTTAAATCCTACAAATATTGGTGGCATTGACTTTCATTGCAAGTGCCTCACTGTAACCTCCATTCTTGCTACGGACAAGTCAAAATTACTTTTTTGCAGTAATAAACATTACGCAACAAATGCTGTTAAATTAGCTTAACTTGTAGTGAGCCTGGAATATTCCTTTAAAGGTGCCTTATGTCAAAAATTCAATTCATACTCCACATATTCCATACCAGATGGGGGCAGTATACCTCCAGAAAGTTGGCCTACTCTAGTCTGTTTTTTTAGTTTCAGGTTGTTAATCTTCTAAAACCGTCAAATAGTCCGCTTTGTTCCGCCAAAGCCTATTTTGATCGGTGAGGTATGTAGAATAGAATGACTGCTGCCGCTGCGCTTGACAGGGCGCATTACGAGCAGAGAGAGAGAGAGAGCTCGGCCGCGCGCGCACACTCTCACGTCTACAAACAACACGAGCGCGGTCCTGCTCTCTCTCCTTCGCGCATATTAATCAAATGAATTGACACTATAGTAAAACCGCAGTTTCACGTGGAGCATTTGGAGATTTTTAGAGATTAAAGAGATACAAGCCGTGCGAGTTATTCGTGTGTTGCAGTTTGGCTGGTGGTTATGTATGTTGCCCGCATACCGCCTCCCATGGCCGAAACTGGTATTAGACGCCGGCCGGGCCGGGGCTAGTAATTTAGCATGCTAATTCAGGTTTATATCTCGGCAGCACTATAACTTGTCATTTTTTTAATGACATCATTGCACTTATTTCTTCTCATTCTTTTGATACGTGTAGCTCATTTTTTGTATATTTTTACCTCAATTTTTACATATGGCACCTTTAAAGCATGTGAAACCCTGTAGCATGAAAGCTGTTTTAGTACAGATTTACTGTTCTGGGCATCATATTACCGTAGTTACATAGCATAAAACAAATAATTGCGTATCAGCATGTGGTCTAGTGCACGCCTAAAAAAAAGACTCTTCTCAAGCACCCATCAAATCTCCAAAGAACCGATCACCAGTTCAGATCAGAAGCCAACAGAGGCTAGATGCTAGATGACTGCCGATGCTCTTGACAGAGGCTGTACAGTAGCTTTCTACAGATTTCTGACACTAAATGATGACACGAGGAGTAACTTCACACATCAAAAGACTGATGGTTCAGTAATATCCCCCAGTCGCTCCATTAGACTGTACTTCCAAGAACAGCAAGAGAAAAGATCGCAGACTCAGTCAAATCAAATTCAACGCGCTTAATTGAATTTAACTAACTGCTGCCTTTAAATTTTAAATAAAATTCAAAGATACTATCTGTACGTTTCTGACTGATTCATATTTATTTTCTGTTTTTACAAAAGCATTTGAGAGTTATAAATGTTGGGAAAAAGTGTTCTGGGTTTAAAGCAAATGGCTCTATTACTCAGATTATTGCCTGAAATCAAAGTAATTGTTTGAAAATCTCCTTTTCTTTATACTAGCATCCAGTGTACTACTCTAGAAACAAAAAAAAGGGCAAAAAGAGTTTGCTGGGGGTATTTACAATCGCATGTGACGCAATGTTTTGCATAGACTCACCATGTTTTGTGGTCAAGTGAAAATGAAATGTGCTTATCCAATCAGGCAGCAATACAAACTAGATTAAAAAGTTTGTCAGGAAAAAACTTTAATTTTAGCTTGAGAGAGCCTGGCCAGTTGTTTTAAAAGCTTGAAGGTTTTAAATCCATGCAATCTGTCAAAGAATACCCAAACATTCTGTTAGGCATAGCTAGCATGCTGCTAACATGATTCTAGCATGTTTTAACATTTTCCTAGCATGTTTCTAGATGCTGGCATGTTTTAGCACATTGCTAACGTGTTTTAGCAAGTTACTAACATTGCTTGGATGTTTTAACACATTTCTAACCTGTTTTAGCATTTTGTTAGGCTTTGCTTGCATATTTTGTATGGAATGAAGCTAGCATTTTTTAGTACATTGCTAGTATGCTACTAGGTGTTGTTGACATGTTTAAGCTAGTTGCTAGGCTTAGATAGATAGATAGATAGATAGATAGATAGATAGATAGACAGACAGACAGACAGACAGACAGACAGATAGACAGACAGACAGACAGACAGACAGACAGACAGACAGACTCATACTGCCAGCAAAGGCAGAATTTCCCAGCTTTCGGACACATCCATTGGTAAGTGTGTGTTAAGCTGACCTGTGAATAGCAGCTCTATATATCACCGCTGTGTGTGTGTGAGTCCTTTGATGGACGGCAGATTGACTGTGCTGACAGGCAGCAGAGTACTCTGACTGGCTCCAGTCGAGTACATGTGTTTCTCCCAGAATGAGACTGCTGCCCTTGTGCAAGGACTATTGTAATCATATTGTAATCCTGTAATGATGTGGTGTTACACAAAGGATTCAAAGGTCTGGAGATTTACTGCTCAGTCACTAATCGCTGGGCTAGCTTGACAAGGCTTAAGAAGTAGGAATAGGTAGATAGAGGAGTAGGTAGTGATGCACGATATATCGGCCGTCGATATAATATCGGCCGATATGGTCAATTTTTTACACATCGGTATCGTTCCGATGTCAAAATAGGGCCGATGTGAACAGGCCGATAATCATTCCTGTGTATTTGACGTGTGTGTAGGCTAGATGTGAGTGTGGGGGCGGGGATGTTGTTTTTGCACGAGCGCATACATTACACACATAATGTGCTGAAGCAGGTGCTGGAGGCGCAAGTTATGGCACTCTGCCTTGTTCTGACCGACCATCAAAGTATTGTCGCGCTGGAGTTACGGGGTTATGATGTAGCAATTAAATCACCTCAGACACACATGTAAGTTACATGTTTCACAGTGATTGCTGTTGTTAGATTACTGAATAATGGCATACTCTCGGGGGAAAATGATGATGAAAATGATCAAGGTAAGAATGACACACGACACGGGTGCATAAAAAAGATAATCTTTAAAATCCAGTAATAGCTAGCGGTAGCCTTTAGCTAGCGATGCTACTTCACAAACTAGACACAAACACGTTTCGAGCCATAATCAACAACTTAAATAGTAACAAGCGCTGCATTAGAGCAGGCTTGTAGGATATCTTAATTCACAGCCCGTAAGGCTACATGTAGGCTACAACTGAAATAAAATGCTAGCTCTCGCCTGTCAATGACAGTCCACTGACTGAAAACTATGCGAGTTGGTCAGTTGGAGCCGCAACGACACACCCATTATACACCAGCAGCGGGAATGTAGTAATTTAAAGCCTACCTTTTGTTGAACCCTGGTTAAAATCCATGTCAAACAACCGACGAGAAAGCAAATCCATTACAATGCGGAACTACTAACTGTTAGATAACGTTACAGTTCTTTAGGGACACCTAATCTGTAGCCCTGCCTTAGCTCTGAAGCTCTGTGACAATTATGAACTGTCTGCGACGTCAAGATTGCAATTCTGGAATATGTTGTGTGTGTGTGTGTGTGTGTGTGTGTGTGTGTGTGTGTGTGTGTGTGTGTGGCGCGCGCGTGTGAGAGAGAGAGAGGCGCGGGTGCGATCGAACAGTGGAAACAAAAACATACTCCATCATTTTGTTCATACAGGACATTCCAACTATGCTTACTACTTCAACTTCTTGTTTATACATGTGAAGCCATTTTTATCATAGTGAGTCTAATAGGGTTAATATTGATTACATTTTAAGTGTTATCATAACATTGTGCTATAAAATAGAAGTTAAGGTCTTTTGCCTTAGTAGGACTGTGACGATCTGCGGCTGGAGTGCCCGCTTGAGCCTCTGGAGGGCACTCCTTCCTAGTTTATTGTTTCCATTATGTTTTACCCTGGACTGATTATGGTTTATTTATTGCAACTGTTTTAGATTGAGCCTCCCTGATTTAAGCCTGAGTTTTCCCTTTGTTCGGGGCTCAGTATTGTATGTGTCTGACTGCATTACCTAGCCTTTTTCCAGTTTCTGAGTATTCCAGTGTTTCGATTTATCTGCCTGTTCCTGGTTTCCAGTTTGCCTTATCCCTGCATTGACTTGATGTTTGTTTGGACTGCTTACCTGGTCTTGACCCCTGCCTGTTTCCCTGTACCTGTCTCTGAATTCTCCTCATAATAAAGCCTGCGTTTCGATCACCTCTGTCCTTGTTCGATGTGCAGCTTCATGACAGAATACTGAGCCACTACTGATCCAGCGGCTGAGAGGAGCACGGACCTCGTTATGGATCCCACAGCGCAGATCGTAAGCCTCCGTCAAGGAGAACGTCCTCTCAAGGTTTTTGTGACCGATTTTTTGAAGCTCTCTCGTCAGTCCTTCTTAGATGATTTCTGTTTAATGATGTTCTTTCGGGGAGGACTGTCTGAACCTCTCGGCTCGGCTATACCGTTTCCGAGTTCAAGCTGGACTCTTACCCAATATATTGACCTGGCCCTTTCCATGAGCGGTTCGCTTTTTACTGTGGATTTTTTGGAACTTTTGCTTCACAGAGGACCCGACGATTCGCCATTTTACAAGGTACCCTCTGAATCCACGCATCTAGAGTCTCCCGGTGAACCAGCGCTTCACACGTGCTCCGCCGAGTTTGCGCTACATGAAAGCCCAGTTGAACCAGCGCTTCGTAAAGGGTCCTCCGAATCCACGCAACATGTGAATCCCGTCGTTCTAACACTTCACGTGAGCTCCGTTGTATTCCTGCCTCAAGAGTGTTCTACTGAGTCTGAGCGCGAGTCTACTGAGTCTACTGAGTCTACCGAGTCAAGTGAGCCGACCAAGTCAAGTGAGCCGACCAAGTCAAGTGAGTCTACCGAGTCTACCGAGTCAAGCCCAGTGAAGCGCCGTCGCAGAAGGAAGAGGAGGACTCGCTCGGCTCATCAGGCTCCAGTGAGCGTACCCAGACTTCTCGCCCTGGCGGCCCCGCCTCTGCGCCTCGCCTTGGCGGCCCCGCCTCTGCGCCTCGCCCTGCCGGCCCCGCCTCTGCGCCTCGCCCTGCCGGCCCCGCCTCTGCGCCTCGCCCTGCCTGCGCCCTTCAAGCTCCGGGAGGCCTTTCCTGAACCCGTGGATTTCCCCAAGTATTTTTTGGGGGGGGCCAAGGGTCCGGTGAGGAGACCATGAAGGCTGCGCCGCCATGGTCGTCTGCTGGGGCTTCACCACCCTGGCCGTCGCCTCATCCTGCTCCGCCCTGGCCTTCGCCTCAGTCTGCTGCGCCCTCGTCTCCGTCCGAGTCTGCTCCGTCCTGGTACCCTTCTAAGTGTACTCTGCCCTGGTCCTGTGTTATGTGTGCTCTGTTCTGTTCTCCTGTCACTTATGCTCCAGCCTGTCTTCCGGCCAAGCATGCTCCGCCCTGGCTTCTTGCGGAGCGTGTCTTCCCGTGGTCTCGTGCCTGGCTCTAGTCTCCAGGCCCCCTGCCTCTCCACAGGCCTGGCCCTCCATCCCATCCCCCGTTGACCTCCCTCCGGAGCTCTTAGGAGCGTCTGGAAGCCGCTCCTTAGAGGGGGGGTTATGTGACGATCTGCGGCTGGAGTGCCCGCTTGAGCCTCTGGAGGGCACTCCTTCCTAGTTTATTGTTTCCATTATGTTTTACCCTGGACTGATTATGGTTTATTTATTGCACCTGTTTTAGATTGAGCCTCCCTGATTTAAGCCTGAGTTTTCCCTTTGTTCGGGGCTCAGTATTGTATGTGTCTGACTGCATTACCTAGCCTTGTTCCAGTTTCTGAGTATGCCAGTGTTTCGATTTATCTGCCTGTTCCTGGTTTCCAGTTTGCCTTATCCCTGCATTGACTTGATGTTTGTTTGGACTGCTTACCTGGTCTTGACCCCTGCCTGTTTCCCTGTACCTGTCTCTGAATTCTCCTCATAATAAAGCCTGCGTTTGGATCACCTCTGTCCTTGTTCGATGTGCAGCTTCATGACAAGGACAGTACTGTACTTTAAAGTTTTGAACTGTTGTACAATGTTCACAGAATACAGTGACTTGGTCTCAAGTGAGTTAGATGTTTATTGAGAATACTCAGGGTTGGCTTATTCATAGTGTGAATTCAGGACACACTTGTATCCTTTATAAAAATGTATTTTTATATAAATATTTATTTTTTCTTCTGAAAATCTGATGACATATTTTGCACACAGGTAAAGGTGCCCAATATCAGTAATTTCCGAACATAAATTACAAAAGTAAAAAAAAAAAGTGTTTTGGAAAATAGCTCTTTATTTGATTAGCATAAAAATGTGTTTTCTATACAGAGATATCGACATCAGTAAATATCGGTATCGGCCATAAACAGCAATATTAATATCGGTTATCGGTATCGGCCACAATTTTCACATCGGTGCATCACTAGGAGTAGGCACAGGAAATAAATAATGAGTCTTTCTAATTCAAGGACATTTCACTTAAAATAATGACTGGAATGGAACTCAAAGTCAAACATCCGACTCGTGAATTCAGGGTAGATCTATCAACCCAGGCTTCAGTGAGAAGCGTCACTTGACAATTTTATAAATTATGTCGACTGACGAGTATACCAGAAAATTAGGTTTATGGCAATAGGCTTATGGCAATTCTTAAGTATTTAACATTTTGACAGATTGGTAGCTAAATTGTATCAATTCATACAATCCCATTCATGTTTTGTATGATCTGCTCACTTCAAACTGATGGTTTTGTTTAAGGGTTGGGGTTTGAGGTGGACCTTCATGGTTTTTAAAAAAAATAAATCGTAGAAATGATTTTAGAACGAATCACATCATACAAATTTATACGAAATCTCCACCTCATAAAACAGTTGTTCAACACAAGTTAGACCGGTTAGTGTTTATAATGTAATGTATAAGATACCTTATTTTTTCATTATTTTTTCGCCTTAACATTTTCTTATTTTTTGCTTTTCGTCAGCTGTTTTAACGTGAGCATTTTGTGTCATGACTTTTGTTTATGCCATAATTGACAGAAAAACACAAATTGAGTCATGCCGCCATCAAAATTTCAATTGGGGAGTTCCCAACTATGTCTGGAATGCGGCATAAGACAAAAATTAAAGACAGGTAAGCAAGATGATTGCCAAGCTATAATGAGAGCAGGAACTAATAAGCATGAAAGGACTTGGCCATCTGTTGCATACTCCACACAAAACTGGAAAGCACTTTCTCGATCTGGAAAGCTCTAATCTGATTTGCTGACTTCATACAACTCTGAGAGTAAAGGCACATAGGCTATTTTAGCCCGTTTGACTTCTTAACTTCTAATATGACTGTCATCTACTTCCCATTAGCCAAGCTCACTGACCTCCTCCAGAATGAAGCCAATGGGTGAGACAAATTGAACCATCATACATGAAGAAAAAGCCCAAAATAACAGCGGCTTTGCTGTACATAGCGCAATCTATAATTACATCTCCAGCTATCAAGAGCCAATCGCTCCTGTCTCCCTCTTCCCACTTCAGGGAATCCAAGAGGGGCTGGTGAGGAATTTAAATGGCTGAAGCATTCAAACCTCTGCCTGGGAATTATTCATCCCTAATTTATACTGTTAAAGACTCAGAATGCAGAAAAGCAATAGACATTAGAGGGTAATGCCTTGTGCTTTGACTCTCTCTCTCTCTCTCTCTCTCTCTCTCTCTCTCTCTCTCTCTCTCTCTCTCTCTCTCTCTCTCTCTCTCTCTCTCTGTGTAATTGCTTTGCATCAAATGTGTAATCATCTCAACCAAGTATTCACATCAGAGTGCTAATGGACTCATTGAAGCCAATCATGCCAGGAACCTTTAACAAAGGAGGCCTCGATAAATGTCCTGTCAGCATCAGCCCACGAATCAGCAAAATGACCAGGGTGAGCTGTTTTCTAGAGCATATAAATTCATTGTATGTTTGGATAGTCAACTAGACAGGACCAATGTAGGAATCCTCTCCACAAGGATAGAGAAACCTGAATTTTCAGGGCTTGATAAACATGCAAAATATTAAGTAATACAAAATAATGTAAAATTATTTTAATTCAAATCTAAAATTATTAAAAAAAGTAATTTTTATAAATAAATATTCATAACATTTAATAATACAAATACTTTTATAAAAAATAATAATAAATAATATTATTTAACTAATTAATACATATCATTTTAATAAATACATAAATATTATTTCATAAATAAAAGAACTTAAATGCAACATAAAATGTACATTATGACTTTCATTATGCTGATATTGTCGTTTTTTTCTCTATCCAACCGTACACAATCAGAACAACTCTTTACGCAAGGATCCTGATGAATACTAATGATATCACATTGAAATTACACTGTGCTTTGAACATGGTCTGACTGTGATCTTCCCATATGAAAAGACGTAATACAAGACAGCAGTTTCTTTCTCCCTCGGCCACACTTTCACTAGCCGCACTCGCTGCCTTCCTCTCCTCAGACAGAAACAGTTAGTGAAGTGAACGGTCTCCTCATTCTTTATTTAATGATCCATCATCACTCTATATGGGTTACTGGGCCTCCGTTTGCCGCCCGCCTGACCGCTTTTGACTGTTTCACAGCTCCTCAGATTCCTCTCACTCTTACTTTACTGAGTAAATGCCATCGAATCGTGCTGTTTTCCGACAACATGGCTTTTAGCCACAGATACATAATAAACTGAGCCCTAGAGACAGTTTTATCAAGCGCACTGATTTACAGGCCACACAGCCTCTATAGCTGTAGTGTATTGGATTTGTTCAGTTGATGATCCACATGATACACACACACACTTACAATACATATTTAGCAATATATGAGATTTAATGAATGCAATAAAAAGAAATGTACTGTAAGAAGAGCATCTCCATGACAACGGTGAATATTTCTGTGAGAAGAGAATTGCAAACGGTGTAATAAAGTGAACAGAAACATTACTGTCAGTGCAGTTAACACTTTGTTGCATGTATTATTAAAATCAAAGGACAAACTTAATGCTTCTCACTTCATAAAGAATCACTGTCCATATTTATTTGCGATATTATATACATTTCACTCCTTTCCACTCAACAGAAATAGCAATAAATACTCCATAAGTGCTTGGTGCATCACCACATTCATCAGCTGTTTTGAATTTATTACTGATAAATTCACATTCACTTTGTTACTTCACATTCTGAATAGTTAATGGCTTCGAAATAATGATGACTGTGTAAATCTGCAACAATGAAAGGACATGAAGGTTGATTTACCTGTTGTAAACTGGCCCTCTAAATGTTGGGTCAAACTTGCGAGGTTCACCTATGGAAATAAAAAGGAAACATCTAACGTTAATTAGGTAGCCTATAAGAGATATGAGGTTTAGCAGGGAAAATCATAGACAAATATGAGGTACATGTTCTCGTTTCACCCTAAAGGGGCTTAATTTGTGATCGACTGACTGTATGTTATCCCACTTATTACTTATTACAACCCAAAGTGGTTCCGGTACCCATATTGAGATCACTGCTGTATATCATCAATACATTTTTTACAATCAAACCTGTTACAGATAGGAAAAGAGCTAACATGATACAGCCTACTACTGTATGTGGAAACATTCTCATTAAAAATGGTTGGGATTTACCAATCTCTTCTTCTTTTGCTTGCTATTGCTGCTGTCAATGAGCGGATGACTGACTGCTGGGAAGATTCAAGTAAAAATGGCAGATATTTTCACATACAGTAGGAGAAGGAAAGAAGATACAGGATGGAAATCCTATAAAGCTTGCTTATGTATTCTAGTTTTATCCCCTGCCGTTCCACCTGCCAGGCTGTCTGTCAGTGAGGAATCTTTAAACTCTTGCCAATGCAACACTGTGTTTGGATTACTTCTCGATGGCTGTTAGTGTTCGATGACTACAACATGCTTTGTTAAAGTGACTGCTTCAGCTTTAAGAGGAAAGAGGGATGGCTGAAATTGATCTCCTGTGGATTTGTTTGAGGAAACAATATGCTAATTTTCAACAAATACACAAGAAGCCTTCATTAAATATACATACAGCGCTGTATATGAATCACTGGGTTTGCTGTATATTTCATTTTAAGCAAAATAACAACAATGATAAACCAATCTCACAAGACTAAACGAATCACTAAGGCATCACTATCAACATTTCCTCTTCCATTGCTCAGAACCATGTAAACTGCACATCCCTCCTGGTATTACCTGAATTGTTTTTTTTTTTTTTTCTGCAGTCCAAATCATATTACTACTGCCATGCTCTACACCTTGTCTGAATTGGTCTGTCATCTGAGAAGTGACACTAAATCGATGGAAATGGCCGTTGCACATTTAGCGGAGTGACTGAGCATTCCATCAGCTCAGCACAATGGGCCTTTTCTCCCATCAGCACCTGTAACGCTACAGTGAGCAGAGGGAGCCTTCTGACACATGCAATCACTGTGGACTGTGGCCATAGGGGGCAAGTATAACATAGTGATGTTCCGTTTAATATAGCAATATGAAATATGAAATCTTCCTATATGTAAGACAGAATTACGTTCCATTCAGGACACAGTTTGAACTGTATACCATCTCGAAATATTACATACACTTTCATGTAAGTTGTATGAGAGAGAATACGTTTGTTGGCATGGTTCATATGAATTTATTTAGTTTAAAAATAGGTATTGATTTGGTTTAGTCTTCTAACAGTTTAAAAAATACTAAGTGGCCTTTTAGGGTATTTAATAGCAGATTTATTTGTGTTAAATTATGCAGTACTTCACTATAAATTAGAGTGTTCTTTTTATTAAAGGTAAATGTATATATTTAAGATTAGTGCTGTCACTCCAACTGAGATCTTCATTGTTTTTGTGGCAGATGAACATTAAAAAAATTAATTGTATTAAAATATATTATATATAACACATAAATAAATTATTAACATTATAAGAAAAAAGTTGTAAACATAATATTGCATGAATAAAATAGAAACATTTTAGTTAAAATATGTTTAAATGTGTGATTATAGGTAGACAAGGCATCAGCTTCATCATTGCAAGAAATGGATGTGAATTCTATTAATACTGTAATATTATTTTTGTAAATGTGACTCAAAATATTACCACAAAAATTATCTTCCCATAATTATCCTTATTCTTGAACATTCATGGCTTAAACATTTATGACTTGCAAAAGGCCTATTATGAGACTATATATGAGATTATATATAATAGGTAAAACTTTACCATAAGGTTTATTAGTTAACATTTGTTAACTACCTTAGTTAAAATTAACTAATGAATGAACAATACTTCTACAGCAAATCTTAGTTAATATTAATATCAACATTTACTAATGCATTATTAAAATCAAAGATTGTATTTGTTAACATTAGTTAATGCGCTGTGAACTAACATGAACAAACAATGAACAACTGTATTTTTATTAACTAACATTAACAAAGATGAGCAAATACAGTAACAAATGTATTGCTCATTGTTAGTTCATGTTAGTTCACTAATGTTAACTAATGAACCTTATTGTAAAGCATATATATATTGTAAAGTGGAACTAAAATGCACACCTCAAATAGTGTTAATAACTAATTTGTCTAAAGGGAATCTTGACCGTATATTTTGAAATTACGAGTATCTTGTATCTTGGGAACACAACATGATACAACGATAATGTACATGATGTTGCAAGGTTCAAAATGAAGAGATCTTAATTGGATACGTATTTCAAACCTTTACCACGTGCAAACACTGTGGATCTTTTATTTAATCTACTTTTTATTTCCGACCTGCCACAAGAGCAGGGACCTCAATTATCCACAGCATGACCCATCTGACATTTGAATACAAAACAAAAACTGCAGTGGATATCCAGTGTAGCTGTGAATGAAAGATGGCAGCCCACCTCCATATACATTCTCCTCAACTACCCGACTCTCAGAGTGGAGGAGGGCTACAATTCAAGAGTAATTCGAGTTACGAAAGTTAAAGTCGCTGGAGATGTGGCTTATGATTTAATTCTGCTCTGGCGTAGGGCCTTCAGCACTACACACTGATTAAAACAAACAAAGCTAGCTGTTGTGCATTCACCTTCCTCCACACTCATTCCTTCAGAGATATTCAATCAATACGGCCAATTAGAGACCCCGGCACATACAAGAAAGTCAATATCAAACACAGAAAACATGCACAACACAAGTGCACATTAACACACCCTCAGGAAACTGGAGACCAATGCTCATTAAACCACTTTTAATAGAGAACGACATATACTGTGACTAACACAACTTTAACTGCATCAGTAATGCAAAGCAATACAGAGGTGCGTGACATTTTCATTTTGATCCAATATAAGGCCAAAATCAATTTTAATACTGAATAATTTCAGAGATTTCTGGGGATAAAATGGGTATTTGAAGCCATTATGATCATCGAACAGGGCTAAACTGCAAATGATCAGACTTATTTTATTAACAACAGTTAGTGCAGAGGTGTCGCACAAAACACAGCAAATGTAGAATAAATAAAGGGGATAGATGCCCACACAATGATATTGAAGACAACATAATGCACAAATAAATCAAACAAAAATAGTCCTACACCATATGTCACACAACCCATCTGGCTAATTAATCAATAGCTATGTTTTTGTTGCAGACATCCCAAGTCTCCCGGAAGTTCCGGGAGTCTCCCGCATATTGATAATTAGTTCAAATCTCCGGGAATCTAGAGCTCGCGAGCTCCAAACCGTGTAGCGCGCGCACAGCAGAGAGGGAGAGAGCGAGAGACCTTGTGTGTGCAAATGTGCTTGTGTGCCTCATGAAGCGCATGTAAGACCGAAGAATCACGTTAATATCAACGTTTTTATGCCACCCTGATGACTCCGTTGTTGTCTAGTAGAACATGAACTGAAATTGAATTAATTTGTTTGACAAGAAGAGTTCTGTCACGTATGGTTGAAGTAAAGCGCATGAAGACGAGTAATCAAACGAAAACAGTCTTTAATAAATACAAAAACAGAACAATCAGGTGATCGCAGAGAAGAACGTAACTTAACCACATTAACATTGAGGATACCGTCTGATATGAAGGAACAGAATGAAACTCAGGGCTTAAATACATGGGGAATGTAATCAAGGTGAACAGAATCAGATACAGGTGTGTAGAAACTAACTAACAGCCAGGGAAACTAACTAGGAATTTAGGCAGGCAAAACAGTAACAGAACACAGTGAAAACGAATACAAAACATAGCCAGTATGAAAATATTGAGACTTTTTGTTGGGTAAAAGAATCCGAGATAATATAATGCAATTGCACCACTGAAATAAATATTATCATTGATTTTAAATATTGCCTGCATGACTGGACTCCTAAAAAACCCAAGGCATCCTACACTTTAAATAAATCAGACTCTGCACATGGTGTCTAGCACAGCCTCCCTGCTATATTCGCAACAACACTTACATTATAACTACGTTATATTATATACATACTACACTTTAAAAGTTTGGGGTCAGAAAGATTTTCTTTTGAAAGACATTAATGCTTTTATTAAACAAGGATTCATTAAATGTAGCCTATTAAAAGTGACAGTAAAGACAAATCCTTTTTTAGAATGATCAGCATGTTAGAAGGATCATGTGGCACTGAAGACTGGAGTAATGCTGATGAAAATTCAGCTTTGCATCACAGGAATAAGTTACATTTGAAAAGATATTAAATTAGAAAACAGTTATTTAAGGTTGCAATAATATTTCACAATATTAATGTTTTTACTGTATTTTTGATCATATCTGGCATTATATTCTGAAATGAGGAGGCAAACTCCTCACTTTTTTAATCCAATAAATGCATGTTCGTGGTGAAGTAAATTCTACAGAAAAAAAACAATGTAATTTACATGAAAAAGTTAGTTCAGGCAAGATTTTAAAAAACTAAGTAAATTCTATATTAGTACTCAATTCAAGCGTGTAGAAATTAAAGTGTAAATATCAACGTTTTAAAATGAAGTAAAATTACTCAATTTTTCTGATACTGGTGTCATGCACTGGGCTTTGAATAATTAATAAGGTTGATTTTTCACTGTTTTCCAGCTGTTTTTACACTGTTTCATCATTGCTTTTGTTGTTAGGATTTGTGACATTTGGAGTTAATTTTCTTCTCAAAATGACAATTCAAACACAAAAACGATCCATCAAATGTTACCGTCATTGTGTATTGTCTACCAAGTATTGAGGTCTCTGCGTTCACAAAGTGTACAATTTCTGTAATGCATGTAGATATGGTGTCTCACACAATATCTATTGTATTAATTACTTAGATGTTTCTAAGTAAAGTACTTAAAAAGTGTGGTTAAATTCCATGTTATATTGTTTGAGTGAAATGTATTGCAAAGGAAACTTCAACAAAATAGATGTTACTCAACCTTTTACTAGCCAAGTTAAAGTTACTCATTTTCTTTGTTACTTTCACTTAACTTAGTTAAGTAGAGTGTACTTAATTCCATATGTGAAATTTACTTAAAAATATGTGTGTGAAATTTACTTAAAAAAATATTTGTGCAAAAACTTGCCAAAGAAAAATTAAGTAAATTTTACTTATTGTTTTTTTCAGTGCATCAAAACACCCATATATAATTCTATTTTGTAACACTAACAATGTGATTAATGTTCTATTTATTAAAACCAATACAGTAACAAAAACCTTCACAGATCTTGTTTAAGTCATTTCAAGTTTGACTTGACATACAGCAGTGATATCTAAGTGAGGTTTGACTAACACCCTTTATTCATTCGGACCAATTCTCAAATACGGAATGTGCATAAAAACAACAAGAGGTGGAATTTATCGTGTGAACAGCCAATCCTATCTTGATGAAGACATTGCCTCCTCCTCTTACATGGACTTTTGCCCATTCTTTCTCAACTTAAGAGTACTTCTTAGCATGGCTCAAAATACATCAGGCTCGCTCTACTGGTAAACATACAGTGGATTTGGCCCAGAGCCAGAGCATTAATGAAAGCCCAGGAAATCCTAAGTTTAGCGGGGCTTCAGAGGTGCATGATTGGGTTCTTTTATCTCTCTATATTGGTGGGCCTTCCATAGGCGCTCACAGAACAAGAGCTACTCGTTACAGTCGGCACTGCAAATGACAAGCACTCATAACATCTTTATTCTTAGAACAAGCTTCACTACTGTGTCTCTACAGTAGGGTTGATGCATTTCTGGTGAGTTGGACAACTTTTGAAGATCATGTTTTATTTCACAAAGTAAATAAATTCATATAAAGCCTGTATTGGGAAAGATACACACAGAGCTCCAGTCGCACATGTGTTGTTGGAAGTATATCAGGCTGTTTCTCTGTTTCATTAGAGCAGAGCTGTTCTCACCATAACTACCTATCATCACTGCTCAACTCCTCCTTAAGGACCATTCACACTGACAGTGCGGTTGCAGAGTCTAGCCTAAGGAGGTCTATAACACCTGGAGAAAGCCATCCATTAGTTATCTCAATGCTTCAGCTGCTGCCTCTGGAAGTAGGCAATTTCAGTTTTGCCATCTCATGGGTGCTCAGTTCTGCTCTCAGGTTGTTTTGAGACAAAAACCTGAGCTGGGGCTTATGTTAACCAGGCAAACTTTGTCTTCTGGTTTGTTATCTGCGGCTGTGAATGAAGCTAATGGCTGAAAATCAATAGAAAATCACCAAGGAAGATTAAAATGGATGCATATCTCCAGTGACCTGCTCATTCATTTTCATCCAAGTATGACCAAAGACAAAACATTTTAGCAATGAGTAACTCCAAGTCATGGTAACATTGGTGTTATCATGAAGTATGCATGTTAAAATTTACCAATAAACTGGTAATTATTTTCAAAAACCGATAACTGGCCAATATTAAGATTTCTATATACAAGAATAAAATAGATTAAAAATAAAACACTGAAAACTAAAATCCAATTATTCTTAATGCTACAATTCAGGCATTATAACATTATAAGTCACAGTATGAAAAAATAATATTCATTTTGAGATTTGCTAAAGAACACATTGCACAGCTTTTCAATTGTTATTCTATGTAAACAGATTATAGATGGACATCTTTAACTGTTTCACTAACGTCTTTTGCAGCATATTCAATGAATCAGGATGCAAAAAAAAAATCAGTGATACTTTTTTGTGTCATCATACAAATGTTTTTCCAGTGTGTGTGTGTGTGTGTGTTTTAAGGGGGATGGAAATGCGTAGCGTCAAACACTAGTCCCAAACTGTCACGACACACACGGGAAAGAAGATCCAATTTGCAGCAGTTTATTAATAAAAGGGTAATCCAAATCACAATCAGTCCAGGCAAGGGTCAAAATCCAAAAGGCAATCCAAAAACAAACACGAACAGGCAAAAACAGGCTACCAGAAGTGGTGTGACAATATACAACGAATCCGTACACATACTAACACAGACAGGGAATATATACACAGATCTAACAAGACTAACAATGAACAGCTGGGAACAATGATGACGGGGAACAGCTGAGTGCAATGAACTGATGAGTGACAGTGACAGACAGAATGCTGGGAAATGAAGTCAATAGTGAAGGACACCGTGATAACGAGGACCTCTAGTGACAAACAAGGGAACACAACCAGACACTTGACATAACCCCCCCTCTACGGAGCGGCTACCAGACGCTCCACGACAACACTAAAACACAACACAAGAGTTCAGGAGGGAGGTGGAATGGTGGAGGATCAGGGGGAGGGATGGTGGGCCAGGTCCATGAAGGGGAACAAAAACGGGAAATAACGACTTAGCCGGCGACCAGGGCGAAGTAGACAGTCCATCGGGCGGCCAGGGCAAAGCAGACGGCCCATCGGGCGGCCAGGGCGAAGCAGACGGCCCATCGGGCGGCCAGGGCGAAGCAGACGGCTCATCGGCCGGCCAGGGCGAAGCAGACGACCCATCGGCCAGCCAGGGCGAAGCAGACGACCCATCGGCCGGCCAGGGCGAAGCAGACGACCCATCGGGCGGCCAGGGCGAAGCAGACGACCCATCGGCCGGCCAGGGCGGTGAAGACCCCTCGGGCGGCCAGGGCGGTGAAGACCCCTCGGGCGGCCAGGGCGGTGAAGACCCCTCGGGCGGCCATGGCAGAGGCTCTGGAACAGACACTGGCACTGGCTCCGGCTCAGGAATAGCAGACACCGGCTCTGGAACAGACGGCACCGGCTCTGGCTCTAGAACAGCCACTGGCTCCAGCTCTGGAACAGACATGGGCACTGGCTCAGGAACAGGCATTAGCTCAGGAACAGACACCGGCTCAGGAGCAGACACCAAAACTGTAACAGCCACAAGAACAGACAAAACACAGAAACAAACACTGGCTTTGGCGCTGGAACAAGCACTGGCTCTGGAACAGACATTGGCTCCAGCTCTGGAACAGGCATTGGCTCTGCCTCCGGCTCTGGAACAGCAGACACTGGCTCCGGCTCTGGAACAGCAGACACGGGTATGTCCAGGATCCGAGCCAGACGCTCCAGATAGTCCAGGTCCAGGAAGGCAGACGGCACTGGCTCTGCCTCCGGCTCTGGAACGGGTACTGGCTCTGCCTTCGGCTCTGGAATGGGTACTGGCTCTGCCTCCGGCTCTGGAACGGGCATTGGCTCTGCCTCCGGCTCTGGAACGGGCACTGGCTCTGTCTCCGGCTCTGGAACAGCAGACACTGGCTCCGGCTCTGGGACAGGAGACACTGGCTCCGGCTCTGGAACAGCAGACACAGACATGTCCAGGATCCGAGCCAGACGCTCCAGATAGTCCAGGTCCATGAAGGCAGACGGAACGTGAACAGTCTCTTGCTGGGCAGGCGTGACGTGAACAGTCTCTCGCTGGGCAGACGTGACGTGAACAGTCTCTCGCTGGGCAGACGTGACGTGAACAGTCTCTCGCTGGGCAGACGTGACGTGAACAGTCTCTCGCTGGGCAGACGGGACGTGAACAGTCTCTCGCTGGGCAGACGGGACGTGAACAGTCTCTCGCTGGGCAGACGGGACGTGAACAGTCTCTCGCTGGGCAGACGGGACGTGAACAGTCTCTCGCTGGGCAGACGTGACCTGAACAGTCTCTCGCTGGGCAGACGTGACGTGAACAGTCTCTCGCTGGGCAGACGTGACGTGAACAGTCTCTCGCTGGGCAGACGGGACGTGAACAGTCTCTCGCTGGGCAGACGGGACGTGAACAGTCTCTCGCTGGGCAGACGGGACGTGAACAGTCTCTCGCTGGGCAGACGGGACGTGAACAGTCTCTCGCTGGGCAGACGGGACGTGAACAGTCTCTCGCTGGGCAGACGGGACGTGAACAGTCTCTCGCTGGGCAGACGGGACGTGAACAGTCTCTCGCTGGGCAGACGGGACGTGAACAGTCTCTGACTGGGCAGACGGGACGTGAACAGTCTCTGACTGGGCAGACGGGACGTGAACAGTCTCTGACTGGGCAGACGGGCTGTGTCTCCTCCTTCTCCTTCTCCGGACCACTGGACTCGGGACCACCGGAACCGTGACCACCAGAACAGTGACCACCGGAAACGGGATCATCTCCCGACTACATCCTCCTCTGTGACCTCCACGGGTCCCGCGAAACTTGACCAACCGGGTCCCCTTAAAAAATTCCCTTCTCTCCCGCTCGGTGGCTGGGGAAGAGGTATTAAGAAACATACCGCTGGATCTTGAGTAGACGGATTCGTTCTGTCACGACACACATGGGACAGAAGATCCAATCCAAAAACAAACACGAACAGGCAAAAACAGGCTACCAGAAGTGGTGTGACAATATACAACGAATCCGTACACATACTAACACAGACAGGGAATATATACACAGATCTAACAAGACTAACAATGAACAGCTGGGAACAATGATGACGGGGAACAGCTGATTGCAATGAACTGATGAGTGACAGTGACAGACAGAATGCTGGGAAATGAAGTCAATAGTGAAGGACACCGTGATAACGAGGACCTCTAGTGACAAACAACGGAACACAACCAGACACTTGACACAGATGAATGAAATAACTTGCAGTGCGTAGATCCCCCAAAAACCCGAAAAAAATCAGCAAAACGTTTTCGGGTTCAACCCTTCATCAGTGCCATGTGTTTCCAAGCATACACCCATTTTCTATGGGATATAGTCAGATTCCGGACATTAACGCAGGTGTATGCTTGGAAACACATGGCACTGATGAAGGGATGAGGGTGTGTATTTTAAAGAATTAATTGTTGTCAATAAGACATGACAATGTCAAAGGCCTAAAAAGATGGAAAAAAAAAGCTCCACACAGAAGGAAGCAAGTAAGAAAGACTGTCCTCATTTGCCAGGGATATGAAGGATTTAGGGTGAGATTTGTAAACACTACACCCCTCCATCCCCCACTTCCTCTTATCCTGTTAAACAGGCCCAGTGTCTCTGTGTACCGTGGAGACGTGCTCAGAGACAGGACTGATTACTGTGGACAGGCTCATCCCAATCCCACAGCAACCTAGAGGGAAAATCCTGAAAGCGGACAGAGTTTACTTCTGTTGTACAGGTGTGCTCGACTGATTTCCTCTACAGGTCAAACTCTGGCCTGTATATTGATATGCTCATCAGAACTCTGGGTCTGATGTCGCACTGAAGGAAGCCACAGGGGCCATATAGAAAAGGAAACCCAAAATGATCACAGCCAACTCAATAGAGCAACTAAGTGAGAAACAAAAACAATTCTTGAAGTAAAAAAAAATCTTGCTATCAAATAGGTTTGTAGGAATTGTTGTGTGCAAAACATTAGACACAAGAATTATATGAGCATTTGCTTAAGGAGCCAGTGTAACTGATGGATGTCCTGCTCGGCGGCTCCATGGAAACAGACATTTAATTCATCCGGGAGGTTTAATTACATTAGCTTAATGTGTGCCACTGCACGGATCTGCAACAATTTAGATGGAGTTTGACAGTTGATATTTACTTCAGCATTAATACCAAAGGAATTAAGGTTTAAATTGGGATCACTGGGTGGCAGTTATTACAGGGATAAATCACAGAAATTTTTTTTATTCTGTTACCATTTACTGACTCGGATGCATAGAAGATAAATACAGCCTCGACTCTTAAAAATACTGGAACTTATAGTGGAAAAAAAGACTCTTTAGATTTATAAATATTCTTCACACTAAATTTTGATTTTATTTTTTAAGAACTGTTCAATGAAAGATTCTTTGAGGAACTCAAAATTCTTCTGCAATAAATAAAAAAATGAATAAATAAATCATACTGACCCCAAACTTTTAAATGTAATTGTGAATTTATTTTTTTATAATTGTTACTTTATTTCTTCTAATTGTGACTTTATATTTCACAATATTACTTTTTACTGTAATTGTAACTTTATTTCTCTTTTTATCACAATTTTACTCCGTATTTTAAACTTGATCTAATACTCTGAGGCAGAAACTGGCTTCCGTACTTTTTATGAACATGTTTTTTTTTTCATCTGAGGAACAAAACAGGAGAATTTCACTCCTGTTTCTCATCCACCCTTATTGTATGAAAAAGAGAGCAACACATACTTTTTGCTAAATATCTTATTTTGTATTCCACAGTAAGTTGGATAGGTCTGGAAGAGGGTGAGTAAATGATGACAGGTTTTTGGGGTCAACTATTCTTTAAAAAATGAAAAATGAATGAGCCTCCTCATTAATATAAAAGAGCTGTGCCTATGCTGGGTTTTCATTATTTCTGAAAGTTTTTTTTTTAAATATATAATCTAAGTCCGTCTACATGTAGGGTAGAGCTGCATGATTCTGGATAAATTGAGAATAATTATAAAAAAAAAAAAAACACAATTCTGCCACGATTCTGAACAGACGACTAGCCCAAAAAAAAAACATGCAATTTTCTGAGGTTCTGACAAAATGTTAATTGCTACAGTCTATTTAAAAATATTTAATTAATCTGAATTAATCAATTAAAATAAAATCGTTTTAAATGAATGATTCAATGACTCACTCAGACCACTTGTTTCATTACTGGATAAATCAGTGTTTTTGAACAAATCTCTTGAATGAATGAATGACAAATACATGTTTTTAATAGTCACTTGTCGCCACCTACTGGTGTAACAATGTAAACGATACAATCTTTATTTGAAACGTCAAGTTACTTTCAAGTTACTTTTTTTATCACTGATTTGTATAAAACTGCATACAAAGCAGTTTTTTTTATTATAACAGCATTATAACAATAATAATAACCTTTTAATGATATAAGAGTATAAAATATAATGCTCCTCATTAGAGATTTTTTTTTTTTTTTTTTAGCAAACTATCAAGTTCATGGTGATTCAATTGCTTTCCTTATTTTGAAGGTTTCAAAAACATCTTGCCAACTATAGTTGAAAATTAGCCAGTTGGCTAAAACTGGCACATTTACAGAAATGTTGATGTGTGTTGACCTTATAAAATAAATAAAGAAAGAAAGAAAGAAAGAAAGAAAGAAAGAAAGAAAGAAAGAAAGAAAGAAAGAAAGAAAGAAAGAAAGAAAGAAAGAAAGAAAGAAAGAAAGAAAGAAAGAGAAAAAAGTAAATGTGATGTATTGACGTCTTGACGTTTTATTGACGTCTTTCCACGGTTGTAACACTGATTGAGAGATTACGAGATAGGATTCATTTCGGAAAGTTGTACTGTATCTTTCAACATACCTTCTGATGTTCATTCATGTTTATTTGGTGCTGTAACTAGTAGTAAAGAGGAAGAGATGATGGGTTCAGTGGACTACAGCATTCTGTCACGACACATTAGAGCACCAAAACTGCACCTCTTGTTTGAATTTTGAAGAACAATTGACAGAATTTGCACTTAATAAGTTAATATTTGCACGCATAAGGCTTGGCAGCCCTGAAAGACTGTTTGTGAAGCTGTATGATATCTGACCCTAACCCTAACTTAGCCTATACTAAACAACTGCTCTTTCTGGCACAGTAGCAGGGGCAAACCAAATTTGAATCGCTGTGATCGTACTTGTCAAAGGTTTAATACACACAGGCGAATCGTTGTCATTTAGAAATAAGATCGTGTGTGTGTTTGAATTGAGATTGCGATCTTTTAATGATTAATCGTACAGATCTACCGTAGGGTCTTCCCAAAGATTCTCTTTACATTTCAGGAATTTATGAGAAACTAACCCATTAGACAAGCTTCTTAAATTGCATACCCTGCAGCACAACATATATTACCATTATCATAGCTTGTCAGAAACAATTATAACACAGCTCCAGTGTGCATGAATGGCATTGCAACCGAGTGAGTGACTGTTCAGCTTGGCAGGTACATGATAGGAGAAGGCAGTGAAGATGGTGGGCTGGGACCAGCTAACCCTTTCAAAATTCTTAAAATCATCTTTACTATTCACAAAACTGCTCTCAGATCCGTGTGATGCAACAACTCCCACTGGGTGACAGAGCTCACATCCAGACAGCCTGGGTTAGACCCATGGAGTCGGGGGTTATTTGGAGCTTTGCCTGATCCAGATTGAGCTCTCTGGTCCAGAGCGCAGCTCGACACGCAAGCGGCCTCCCTCAGACAGGATTAAAACTCTGATTGGTCAGATCAGAGGATAACGGTGGTCAGCAGGAGAAGTGCTAGTCAGGTACCCGAGCAGCTGGACTGACATATGATCCTGTTCGCTAATGAATGAGAAATCTGGCATGTAAATCCCAAAGCCGTAACTCAAAGTCATATCAAATTATATCTACCTACAGCCTCCCCGTTACACTGGAGAAGTAGATATACCACATAGGCTCATTCAAACACCTGAGAATGTGATCCATGCATTTCATCAAAACAATAATATATATATAAAAAATAACATGCCATCTATATACATTTTCAATAAATAATTTAAATATTAATTAGATTAAATTAAATACATTTAGAATATAAAATGCTATTATTATTATTATTATTATTAATTAATTGCACTAAATTAACATTAAATTGAAAGCCCTAATAATGTCTTGTACCAGCTTCTGCATTTAAACTTATAGCATTGTCTTCCAGTGAAGTTCAGTGGCTGATTGCATAAACTGTTTAGACTAGTCTTACTAGTTAGTCATTTAATTTTTTTTGTTGGTCATAATTTTTGTCAGTTACTAATTTGGATTCGAAAAGTAAGATTGATTAGCCCTTAGCTAACTGCTGGTTTGTCAGACTATTTCTTACGACACACACTGCATTCGAGTAAGTAGCCTACTACATTTAGTTTGAAACTTGCTTTGCGTCTGTTAAAAAAATAGTATGAATGTGCGTAGTGTGAATGAAATTCGTATGCATTACATTCGCCACGTGTGACCTACGGCGTCAGTTGCATCACTTCACTTGCATTCACTGGTCTTCTCCCGTGGTCTCATGGGATAGTAAAGTGTCCAGTGAATGCGCATAACAGAATCTTGCAGAATGTTGTAGGTCATTTAAATACTTTTCACCTACTGTTTTATGAATACTGTGAATTCGGACATGCTACTTGGCTCCAGGGGTGCCTTTAGATTACCAGAGGCCCCTGGGCTACAGTTTTACAGTAGGCCCCCGTATACCCCGAATAAAAATGTCACTAGTCTATTAGTCGATACATAGATCTTTCAATTTGTGCTCATGTATGAATAAATTCAACTAGAACCGTTTTGTTTTACCAAGGCTAGTTTTGAAATAGATTTTTAGAATTTAAGTGTTAATATATCCTATTCACACAGCAACTTACAATAGCATCTCATATACTGTACTCTGTATAGACCTTATTCCTTATTCATGGCAGAGCCATGACAGGTATTAAAGCAAGGCTGTGAGGGATAGACTTACCGTGTTTTCACTAGTGTCCGCTGTAAAAAGCTGTATAAAGCTCCTAGATCACTTTTTGCAGTGTTTTATCAGCAGAACAATCCATTAAATAACAGTTAAACCCATTGAAAAGATAGGTTATGTTTATCACTCAGAGCCTTGCTTTCATTCATGTTAAAAATCAAAGATAGCGCTGCTATGAATAAGGCCTATGAATGTGCAACGGGATCTATCAGCTGTAACCACATTGACAATGTCTAAAGTAATATCAAAGATATAAATTAAACAGTAAATTCTTATCACATTTGAAACGACAAAAGTCAAGGCTTTAATACCTGAGTGAGAGCGGAGCATTTGAGTCGCGCAGAACACAAAACTGACAGAAAAGTGACTGGCTCTAAAACCTTCAGATGACACGCAGATTATATCCATGCCTATTTAAGTTACGGAACCAGCATTCAGCAAAAAGTGGCTCTCTCGCAATGTATGATATTACAGAAAACTAGATGTCCAGTTTGGTTCCGTTCACACAGCAGGCCTTCCCCGAAAATGCGTTAGTTCTGAAAATTTAAGGGTGTAAGTTTGATTATAGAATGCTGTGCCACTGCTGCAAACTCCCATTTATATAAAATAAATAATTATTTAAAAAATAGAAGCCCGTGCATTAATGCGTCCCTACTTGGCTCACATTCTATTTTCCACCTACTATATAGTACAGTCTTAAAATGGGTCCTGTCCCAAATGGCTAAACACTCTAAACACTTGCGGTCTTCCTACAAGTCCACACCTTTGTGACGTAACGGCGGTTTGACTGTCGAGTAGATGTCTACAGCGGAGCATGCACTAGTTTGGGCTCGGGAAAGGGAAAGCTAGCGAGCACCCTTCTGAAATGAGAATGAGCACAAATTTTGCACAAATGAGACACCCAAGGGTGCGCCATTGCAAGTCCACAAGACCGTAAGTATGAAATGTGCTATTTGGAACAGGGCCATTTTTGGTGCGTTGCGTTCAAGTCATGCCAAAAAGATTGTATTTAGAGTTAGGAGTGGGAAGATCAGGATTTTCTTTAAGCCCTGATCTTTACGAGTTGGCATGTCAGTGAGAAACATGGCGGAATATTGCAATATTTATACGTATTTAGCAATGACATTGTAAGACTTTTTTATTTACAACAAAACTTTTTAACTTGTAAATACGAACTTCCCAGTACTTGAAAGCACCATATGCAACTGGCATAAGATGACAGGGAAAACCTCTACAAATCCAGCATCTTAAAATATAAAATGCACATTACCACAAAGCCTCTATCATTAGTGGCTGTTTTAACAGAGGTGGCATTTTAACGAAGTGAAAAAGGTTCACAAAAGGATCCTGTTTCACACGCAAATTTTGAGCATGCAGCTAAAATGCCATTTATGCTGCATTTCCTACAAGTCAAAAGACATTTTACAGATCACAATGAAATACATATTGTAGGCTATAACTCTCTTCCTCCCTCTCAGAGCTGACGCATCCTGGTGCACTAGTGAGAGCTTGCTTTTCTTCTTTAGCATTTCTAAAGTACCATTTTTTCCCCATATATGCCATCTTATATTACAAAATCAGCATCTGAAATATGTATATATACCACCAAAAAATATGCATATACTGCACAGAGCTGGCTTAAATGCAGTTACAGAGAAATTACGCAAGCAGAAATAATGTTGTAAAATTTTATTTTGAATATAGAAACATGAAAATATGAAATTTAACACATGAAACACATACTCTGTCATGACATCAACAAAGTTTAAGTGGCTCCATGGTTGAGAATTTAAACGGAATTGATGCGACAGGATGTTGAATTGGACTCTCAACAAGAAGAGAAAATGATAGAATTACAACTTAAATGCACAACAACACAATTAACTAATTAATTAACACTAACTAAGCTTATATTTTTAATTAAGCCTTGGAGTAAATTAGAGCATTTTGGGATAGTGATAGTTTGGGATACATACATGTATCCTCTTTGCTACTACAATTCAAATCCAGGCATTAAATTGGATTTTAAATGCATTCTCAGTAAAGACGCCCTTAGAGTAAGATTACAGCTTTATTCCTTATTAAACTTGAGCCACTTCATGTAACTTATCAGGCACTTCCTTCCAAGAGCAAAACCTCCTCACCTCCTTTTGTGTCTCAGTCTGATCTATGGCCTCTCAATGAAGCGTAACTCTTCACGCAGTGAGCCCTGCAGCAAAAAGACTTACAGTTTTCCTCTTCTGAAAACGGAGGAAATTTGTTACGTGCCTATCACTACCATCATAATCATTTTCCTCTTATAAAGTTTCTTCCTGAATGGCACATTAAAGCGATGAGCTCTTATGTAACAGTGGAGAAACACCCCCAGAATCACATGCCCACACACCTCATCCCTCACAGCCTTCAAACTCCATTTTTATCTTTCTGTTTGTATGATTCTCTATTTTTCGGCTCAGAAAGCAAACTACAACATTTCAGAGCGGCCCAGAGAGTGTGCAATCCTGATTTAAATGTGAGGGAGCTTGAATCGAGCATGTAGCAGAACTATCATCTCTGGTCATATTTTATTCTTCTTCCTGTGGAGGTGCAGTTAGAACCAGTGAACCGTCACATCTCGGACAATGAGCCTGTGGCCTCTAGAAGGTGGAGTTTGAAGTTATTTAAGCAGTGCCTTATGTTCTGAGAACTCTGCCAAAGAATAACAATGAATATTTGAAGAGAAACGTACGTGACTCATGAATAAACTGACTGATTGGACAGAAAACTCATAGACAACCAACAATCTGGCCACACAAACAAATACATATTCCTCAAAGTGATCGGTTCGGCTTTGTATAATGAAGTAGATGCTGTTCTGCTTACAAAAGAAGAGGAAAAAAGAACATTCTTCATTGAGATTCAGCTTGAGAAGCACTGGATCCAACCTGATATTAAGTCAAGTTTTTGTTGAACAGAAACCTGAGGGGTTTTGAGGAGTTTGAGTGCTTTCCGAGTCAAATTTAAAAACTTTTACAGCACAATATAAGTTCCATTACTTCCCTGCATTGGTTCACATAGTTAAAACCATTCATTTTCATTCACACATTCATTGACACACACCATTGTGTCAATAGTTTTGAAACACTGACATTGTCCTCTAATCTCTATTTATACTGCAATCTAAAACAGACGCTGATGCATTTTGACTGAGAAAACAGAGCCGGTCACAGCAGATGTGAGAAGGAAATATCAAAAAGAATTTTTGATTAGAGTTGTGGAGGTGTGCTGGCTCCACACAATCTCAAACTGTGATGCATGAACTCGTAAAAGACTGAAATGCAGTGAGTTGTTTTTTCTGCGTTTTTATGGAAACTAATGCGAAAACTCACTCGCAGTAAGTCTGGAAAGAACTTGCTTTTAGTGTTAACCTCTAAAGATTACTTTCAACAAATCATACCTTTAGGCTCAACACAGGCAAGCGTTTTGTTGAAGAACATCAGGTTTAATCTGTCCCTGAGTGGGGCAAAGCAATAAACAGAAGGGCATAGGAGTGCCATATCACTATGCATCTGAGGTACTATGGTTATTACTTTTGTTGTCTCCTCATGAGAAAACGTACGGAGAAGGGAAATGGAAAAAATGGAAAATCGAATCAAGCCATGAGTTAGACTCCCATCTCTTAGTTAACACAGTTGGAAATGGTCTCCATTTTAACTCCTGTTTCAGTACTGAGAACAAAACAAAAAAATCTGCATTTTTCACAATTACAAGAGAGTTACTGCATCATTTTCATTAATGGAGTCATAAATGTAGCCCATAAAGATCACTCACACTGTCTGCACTCATTTAGAGAAAAGCGATTAGCTGCATTAACAGATTCACTCTATTCTCCTCCCATTCACACTAACGTCTCCAAACAATCAACGGCAAGATGATAAATAATGAACTCCCTTCTATACTTAGACTAAATTATAATAATAATTTTATGGTTGTCAAATTTTAATCATGATTAATCTCAAATTTTTTTTTCATAATTAAAGACATTTTCACTTTAAACTAAACAACTAAACAATATGAGTACAGTTATTGGGTTCTGTAGTTAGTGTTGATGATACTCATGTTGGAATTATGGATATTATATTGGTACCATTTTGATTATTGGCTGATTTTGGCTTAACCACATAATTCCAGTTCACGGCAACGTTTCATTCAAAAATATTTCGAAATGTGAATTACTTGAAACTACTTAAAACCCCATGTTAGAGAATTCCCCAAATGTTGTCCTAACAATAGTCTGAACAAAGAACTTCAAATTGAACAATACTGATGAAATGGTAAGGGTTTGTGAGTTCACCGCATGCAGTAAAGTCTGTCATCATTTACTTACTCTCAAGTTGTTTCAAACCTGTATGAGTGTCTTTGTTCTGGTGAACACAAAAGAAGATATTTTAAAGAATGCTTGTAACCAGGCAGTTGATGGACCCCATTGACTTCCATATTATTTTCCTACAATGGAAGTCAATGGCTACCGTCAACTGTCTGGTTACCAGCATTCTTCAAATCTTCTTTTGTGTTTAACAGAACAAAGAAATCCATAGAGGTTTGGGACAACTTGAGGGTGAGTAAATGATGACAACATTGTCATTTTTGGGGTAACTATTCCTTTAAGAGCTCATCTTTTTACATTTGTTGATTGTCACCATTCTTGTCAACACCAGTGTTGAGGTCTATGTACAAGCTTCTAAAACTATTCCTCTATATACACTATACTTTATGGACCAATTTAAACCAATTACATCTATGCTTCAATGATGATTAATTTTCAGCTGCAAATGACTTTTGTTAAACGTCCCATGTGGGTTTGATACATATGGCACAGTAATTATCGATAAAAATGTAAATACTATCACAGTGTGCCAAAAGAGACACTTGTGCTGTGGCTCCGAAAATACCACAATTAATGACTACGTCTAAATGTTTACTCGACTTATTAATACAAAGTAATATTAACCCTGCTGAAAATTAATATTACTCTTTATTTAATCAGGAAGGTCCCATTTAGATACAATATCTTTTCTACTAGGGAGTAAACAAACACAAAAACATTCCAACTTCAAGGAATAAAAACAATGGCAGTCATAAACTAATGCTCATCAGCAAAAAGGTGAAGGTGGTCAATCTCCTAATCAAGTTTACTCATGCTGGTTAAGCTAGTTAAACATCCTGGTGAACACACAAGCACGCCAACAGTCAGTGCTAGAGACAGGATACAAAACACAAAATATCCAGGTGGTCATTTCAGCAGGTAAATAAATAAATATTCACACACATACATTCAATTTCAAGAGTAGAAATAAATCTACTATTGTGATTTGGCCCAGCAGAAAGAAATGTAGTAGAATATATGTAGTAGAGCTCTCCAACATAATAGGATGGTGTTTGTTAGAAATGATTAATGTTTAAAAAGCAGCATGTTCTAAAGTAGGTCATTGACTGCTTTAGCACAAACACACACCCTTTATTTCTCCTCATATCACTACAGACTCTAGAGTATAGACTGAATTTCACAAAAGATGAAAGAATTTTATTCTGGTTTATAAGTCATAACCTTGAACAGTAAAATGATAGTAGGGAATATGTGAATTTATTAGGTCCCCATTAAATATGTCATAAAATATTGCAATCGACATTACATTCTTAATTTGTAAAATCATGTTAGTGTTCTGTCACAGTGGCCTTCTGAAATTAAGAAGCAAAGTCCTCATTGTTTTTTTTTTATGTAATTTTAATCAAGTTTTTTATGTTGTTTATGTCTATATGGTGTTTTTTTATGCTTTAAGACAAACCATTTGCAAATTCATCAATCAACACCATTGCTGAGTATTTTCTCCTTAAAACTATAGAGAAGCAAAGACAGTCTCAAAAACGTGGTTTAAAAACGCTGATGCTGACGTCACAAACATGTTGTAACCAATCACGTCAACGTGCGGTGCGGTGTTTTCCACAGTGAGCACAAGAACACCATTAAGAAGGCACAGAAAAAATTGAGTACATATAACAATGTAAATGGTGAATTATGTATATGATGTATTACGAATGTTATGATGAACTATATGCCTTTCTCCACTGACTCTATGATGTTCAAAGTGTTTCTAAGGATGCTGATTTATAGAAGGCAGTCGTCTGACTCTGAGATGGCAAATGGGAACATGGTTTATGTAACATTAGCAACACATTATTATCTGTTCAGTCAATAGTCAAGCCTATAGTCAAGCTAAAGGCTAACCATATCAATTATCATTGTGCCCGACGTTGTAGAGAAAGATACATAAGACACATTACCATTCTGATATATCGACTATCGACGAGCCTGTATGATTCGCTCTTCCTCTTTTTCTGAATCAGTTTCTGGTTCAAACATATATGGCTGACTTAATCCAGTATTTCCTCTTGTCTTTGTGCAGTTTACTACAGTTGAGCGATTGGATCAGGTAGTCCGAGCATGATTGAGGGGAGACGGGGACTAATTTGCATAATTATTGTTTATTTTTGGCACATAAGTCATCAAAACTTTGTAAACAGTGGTCACACAGACACAGAGATTTATCTTTATTTTCACTTGATTGCTCGCTAAAAAACCCCTCACAGATCATGCTTTAAAGTCATTTCAAGTTTGAATGTGATGTGACAAAGCGGTGGGTGATCTGTTTATGTGAAAAACACTCACAAAAACAAGAGGCAGTCCATCCATCCTCTACAGATATTATGATATTATCCAAATTTTGAATGATGGTTTTAGCTAAATTTAATTCAAGATGATGTCTCTTCATACAAGTTAACTGTCAATTCTTTGAAGAGCAATTGTTAAGTTTAGTTCTTTATTTTCCATCCTGTCAGCCATCCTGTTAATTTTCTTGCAATTTTGTAAATAATCAAGCTATAGTTTAAGTGCATGAGTTTGACTAGAAGATATTTTTGGAATGACTCATATAATGAGACTATGACATGAAGCTTCTCTGGTATGTTTAGCCATTTGCATTTGCAGCGTACACACAGGTTGTTTGTGGCTGGATGGCTCACACCACACAGCGAGTGAAGAGGACCGCACAGTTTTCACGTTGCTACTTTGTTAAGGTTGAATAAATACAATTACCCTACCCAAATAGAGGAATGTGCAATAGTAATTGCTTGATAGTTCCATAACTGTGAGATCAGATATTTCACAAAAAGAGAGAGGTGAGACTGCAACAGAAAAAGCTGTTTTTTTGTGTGTGTCATGAGCTGGACCAGAACAACATTTTAATCAAACAGGAAGCAGAACTTACAGAAGAGCCCAAATTACTTACGCCTTACATGGGAAGTATCAATAAAAAACAGATTAGACAACACACACAATAGCAATTCGTAACTTTTTACATTTTGGCAAATTAGTGGCTGGCACGGTTACGCTCTGTTTAGTTTGATCTCATGGACCTCTTAGGGTACGTTTACACGACAACGATATGCTTAAAACAGAGAAGTTTTCCTTTGAGTTTTCCGCATACAGGCGACACCAATGTCAAAACAATCCCCATTCACACGGATCCGCGAAAATGACTAAAAACGTTGTATTCTGATGCCAGGCCATTAGATGGCGATGAGACACTATAGACTGAACATGTAATACGCATGTGCATGACGTCACTGTCTTCAGAGATTTGCGTTTTTGTTGTTTACAAGGAGACCTTTTTCAAAAACTTGCACTTTGAAACCCGTTTTCAAAAGTTTGCGTTTTCAGGCACCGAAAACGCCGTTGTTGTGTAAAGGTACGGCCAAAGCGTTTTTAGTTGAAAACGGTGTCGTGCAAACACCCCCTAAGTCTCTGTTCTAATTCACATCCAACCATGCATGTCGTTCCAAAGTGCAGTGATCAGTATTCTGTCAATTCACTGAATCAAGTGAAGTTTGAAAAGGCCATGGCAGAGTAAAAGTAAATCCATTCCAAGTGATGGACCACAAGCCCTCTGTGCTATGAAGCATGTTTCTGCATGACAGCGCACAAAGTCATTTGCCCTCCTTCTCTATCGAGTCCAATAAAAGCATTTATTTCAGAACCTACTCGGCCACATTCACACTATTTGCACTTTACAAAATGTCTCAGCATTATTTTAAAGGGGCTTAAAATGCATAAAATATTACTGATTACTTTTTAACGGTGGTGTAAATTAAGGTTAGCTAAATAAATAGGCTTATCAGAATGTGCAAGGAAGGAGAAAATGGTTCCCATATCATACGTTGTTGACAGATTGTTGGCATTCAAACAAAATCTATAGTATTTTGGTACAAGCTCATCTGACCCTTGCTGATACCCAAACTACATTAAAATAAAAATAAATTAAGCGTAGCATCAGTTCTGGCAGGACACGTTAGTCAAGCTTGCATCAGCTGACTCTCAGCTGATCCACGTCTACCTATAGGAATACGACGCCTATCACTGTATACATATATAAGATCCTTCAGTGTTATCAGCAGTTATTGCGTTTCTCAGGAGCTAATTACCCTCCTCCATCCCCAGCTACTCCTCTCGTCAGTCAGGATTTGGCATTCTGATTCCCCTTGAATAAGAATAAATTCTCGTATTATGTTGTACTTTAAAATCTTGAATTAATGATATCTGCAATACATCCATGTTGGTTCTGTTCTGTTTCCCCTATGGGGGTTATCGCTGCTCTCCCTGCTCTTATCCATGCTAGGTTGCATGAATGCGCAGGGAGTTCTTGCCCAGAACAGAATCATACCGCCAATCCTAACTGTATGCAATTGCCAATCGTACTTGACGATAGTGGTCCTGACAGAAACATGGTTTTTAATGACCATGGGCCCTATCATTCACCTGGTGCAATGCAGCTCCAGACGCGACGCAAGTGATTTTTGCTAGTTTTCACGTCATTTTCACGTCCTGCGCCACGTTGTTTAAATAGCAAATGCATTTTCGCCCATTTGTGCGCCCATGGGCTGCTGGTCTGAAAACGAGGTGTGTTCAGGCGCACTGTTGGCGCGTTGCTATTTTGAGGCAACTGAAATAGACTGCGCCAAGTCAATGGCGCAAGATTTTATTTGTTATTTAAAGAGCGTGTTAGTAATGTGTGCCTATAGGTGGTCAACAACGCTCGTACACTTTGTCCCGTAGATGGCCTGCTCATGCGCTTTAACCTCGCGCTCGAGCAGATCCGTTTCCTCGCTAGAGAAGCATTCAGTTTTTCCGCTTGCAAATTCCGCTGTGTAAATAGCGAATCCGCCATGACGTGAGCGCAACTGGCTTTTAAAGGGAATGGAAGATGAGACTCTGATCGGTTTATTGAACGTTATGCCCAAAACACACCCATTACTCATTAAGAGAATAGGGACAACCCTTTTAGACCATGCGCCGGGTGCGGCGACTATTTTTACCGTCGTTTAACTAGCAAAAGTGGATTCGGACACGCCCTAAGTGCACTTGCGCAGTGCGCTTTAGAACATGGGCTTAGATCGTAAAAATAGGGCCCCATAATGTGTTTTGTGCGGCCAGTTATTGGCTACAGAAAGTATAAAAAAAAATGGTATTGCTGACTGCCCCCTGCAGTCGTTAAAAACGTGATAAATCTACCTATGAATCCACTTATATATTTTACTCTATAAAGACTTATTTATGCTGTGTAAGAAATACAGTATATTAATTATGATATTATAAAGACATGTCATATCATGAGCTTATTCACTACAGATCAAACGTATGGGATTTTTTAATGCTTTTGAATAAGTCACTAAGGCTGCATTTATTTGATCAAAAATACAGTAAAAACAGTAATATTATGAAATATTATTACAATTTAAAAAAACACTTTTATATTTGAATATCTTTTAAAATTTAAATGTATTCCTGTGTTGCAACGCTGAATTTTCAGCATCATTACTCCAGTCTTCAGTGTCATTTGATCCTACAGAAATCAGTCTCATATACTGATTTGCTCAATAAATTATTCTTAATATCAATGTCGAAAACAGTTTAATATATTTTGTGGAAACATTTCTTTGATTAATAGAAAGTTCAAAATTTTGGTACTGTCACACCTGATCAATTTAATGTGTCTTTGCTGAATAAAAGCTTCTTTCAAAAATTAAATTTTTACTTTATTAGTACACAATCTGTAATAACATCCTAGCACCGGCATACTTGAAATGGGATTTTAATGAATGCCGGTGTGTTGTTTAGTGTGAATCCAATACAGATGGGAAAATTCTGTCCAGGAAGCTAATGAACAAGGACAGTGGATATAAACTCTGGTTAGCCAGGTACATTTCTGTTTTAACAATGCACTTGTTCTGTGGAAGTAGTACGATTTTAATTGACCATGTTGGACTGCCAACAATCATTTGCTTCTTTTTTGGTTGCATCTAAAAGGAAGGCAGAGGAAAATGGAAATGAAGAGAAAATGCTTTCAACCAACAAACAGACACAGCAGAAAGTAGGCCTACCTCTCTATGACAGGCTAATGCAGTTTGATGTGGAGTAACTTTTATCTGTGGTTGCTATTGAATCTCACACATCAGAACTCTGCTGTCTACTGCCACTGTCCTCTGGGAATGAAACAGTGAGACATACGGTACCATTCCCTATCTGTTTCGCTCTCAAGAGTCCTTCTCACATTGACAGCACAGAGACAAGACAAGAGAGATGCTCTGTAGACCCAGAAGAGGTATTTAAAACGTCCCTGATGGAGACTTCTCAGTTGTGTGGCCACCGGTGCTGACAGGAGATGAAACTGGAGTGATAAAGTCCTGCACCAGTTATTTTTGAAACGTGCTAAAAAAAGCATATCTGTATAGAAATCAAAAGAAAACATCTCATTAGTAAAGATTAATCTGTAGATCCACTACTATTTCGTTTATTGCGTAATTTGTATCAGCAATTGTTTTTAACATAGATTGTTTTTAAAGGTGCTCTAAGCGATGTCAAGCGTTTATTAGGCCAAAACATTTTTTGTCACATACAGCAAACATCTCCTCACTATCCGCTAGCTGCCTGTCCCCTGAACACACTGTAAAAAAACGCAGTCTCTGCAGACACCCCAGGCTCCACAAACGGCAACAAAAACAAACTGGGCTAACCCGCACCACGAAACATAACAAACTGTTCCAGCCAATAACTGACCAGAAGGATTTGGGGGTGGGGTCTGGGGGGTTAGTGTGCGGATGAGGAGGGGGGAGGGTCGAGCTAGCCTCCGTTTTGTTTGACAATACTTTAAACGTCAACAAGAAGTGACGTCACCCGACATCGCTTAGAGCACCTTTAATATATGATTTAAAGCATCATCTAGCACTAAATTATGACAAAGATTTAACCTATTAAGAGCTGAAAATCCCTTTTAATGAAAATTCATCATTGATTCACTCTCATATCATTCCAAACTTTTGTAACTTTCTTTCCTCTGTGGGACATAAAAGAAGACAATTTGAGAAATATAAATAATTAAATATATTTTTTCCATACATTGGAAGTCAATGGTAACCAAAATTGTTTGGTTAGCAGCATTCTTATCTATTAGAATTAGAAATATCTTATGTGTTCCACAGAAGAAAGTAAGTCAAACAGATTTGGATCGACATGAGGGTGAGTTTTGGATGGACTATCTCTTTAAAGTCTTCATTGTTAGTACAAATATCTCACTTGCTCTTTCTCTCTTAGTCTTGCTACAAAAATATCCTCTTGATTGAACCAAATACAAGAGAGAAAGTGTGCCTGTGTATGTGTGTAAGCAAAGGAATCATGCCCTTGGATCATCTGTCCATCACAGCATTGCAGTATGCGCATCATCTCCTCCAACAACAGCACTACACATGAATGTTACCATGGCAACTACAACAAAGAGTTGTTCAGATTTTGAGCGAGGACACAAATTGATACAAATGAATGAGATCTTAACTCATTAAGACCAAAGCGGAGGTCAATAGCTGGAAGACTTTCCTCTGTGGTCCATTCCTTCAAACTGACACAACAAAAACGGCAATCAATGTCCAAATAAGAGGCAGATGCGATGAAATTCCACTTCTGCACAAGAAACGGCATACCTAAAGTTCTAGCAACTTGTTGAGATACTAACGTTCATGCTAGTAAAGGCCCCAATGCTTCAAGCGAAACAGTATACTGCTGCTCACATAATTCAAACTTTTTTACCCCTAAGCGAAGAACAAAAAAGAATATCACTGTGAGTATATTGGGGCCTTAAATACTGACAAAAATATTATAATAATATTAATGACTGGTGCTACAGGCTAGTGGACACTTCAAACCGATATCAAAGAACTAGTGGTGATAAAAAACTTGAACACATTGCACACAAGACTACAGCCAACGACCAACTACAGTAGCACATGAATTCTGCTCCTGCATGAGAGGAAATAACTGTCTATACCAGCAGGTGACAGTAATCTGTATTCTTCATTAAAAACCAAACATAAACAGAGTAGCGCTTGCTTACGTCTTGACTTCGCTGTTTGCTTGCTTTCATTACTCCTGTTTGATAAGCTAATCGGCCAACTAATGGAAACAGTTGTAAACAGAGCAAAATATTTGACTGACAGACAATCAACGACGGTTTAGACCAGTGGATCTCAACCTTTTTGAATTCAAGGCCACAACAAAGTACTAAAAACAGAAAGTTTTTCCTTTGTGTTTTTCGCATGCAGGCAACAACGTTGTCACACTGATCTGCAAAAACGACTAAAAACATTGTATTATGCATGCCAGGCCAGTAGTTGGCGATGTTACTTTGTAAAGAAACACTACGCACCTAAAGACACATGCGCATGACATCACCTGTTTCACAAATTTGTTTTTTTATTTTTATTTACACAACTTGTACCTGTACTTTGAAACCCGTTTCCAAAATGTTTTGCATTTTCAGGCCCCCAAAATGGCATTGTCGTTTAAATGAACGGCCAAAACGCATAAAAAGTTTTCTGTTTTTAGTTGAAAACAGTGTTGTGTAAACGGCCCCTCAGTTGTTTTAGCTTATTTTAATGCTTGCTTTATCATTTTTTAAATAATTCCTGAGCCCCCCTAGTTTATTGAGGTTTGTTTGTTATGGCAGTGGCACCCTGTGGGCCCCGGCTAAAAACCACTTCATTAGACAATAAAATATCAAACCAAATGGTGTTTCTTAAATGTTAGGGATTAAACAGGGAGTGTTTTGTTTATGAAGGTTCCTGATTTCAGACAGAAACCATAAGATCATGTCTAATGATCTCTATTTTAAGTGAGCTTTAAAAGTCATAAATGTAAAATAAATAAATGAAAAAATTAAAGTGACATCTATAATTTGGCATTCAACACAACCCTCTACCTTCGTTACTCCCAGTGAAGAGGGATACGTAGCCTATATATATATAGCGTGGTACTGTGATAGGATGCTACCTGTGCAATAAGTCCATTCGTGAAATTTCCTAAATATCCATGGTCAACTGTTAGTGATATTATAAAAAGGTGGAAGCAATTGGGAACAACAGCAACTCAGCCATGAAGTGGTAGGCCACGTACAATCACAGAGCAGGGTCAGCACATGTTGCACAGTGCGCAGAAGTCGCCAACTTTCTGCAGAGTCAATAGCAACAGACCTCCAAACTTCGTGTGGCCTTCAGATTAGATCAAGAACAGTGCGTAGAGAGCTTCAATGAATGGGTTTTCATGGCTGAGCAGCTGCTTGCAAGCCTCACATCACCAAGTGCAATGCAAAGCGTTAAATGCAGTGGTGTAAAGCACGCCACCACTGGACTCTAGAGCAGTGGAGACGTGTTCTCTGGAGTGACGAATAACACTTCTCTGTCTGGAATCCGATGGACGAGTCTGGGTTTGGCGGTTGCCAGGAGAACGGTACTTGCCTGACTGCATTGTGCCAAGTGTAAAGTTTGGTGGAGGGGGGATTATGGTGTGGGGTTGTTTTTCAGGGGTTGGGCTTGGCCCCTTAGTTCCAGTGAAAGGAACTCTTAATGCTTCAGCATTATTTTATTATTTCATTTTGAATGCAGTGGAATTATTACATTTTTAAGTGTGCTTAAAGGGTGACACTTTTCGTTCAGTTGACTTCCATGTGCATCTGAATGCTGAAGACTGGAAACAAGCTCATTTAAAGTTTTGCATTTAGCTCCATTTCAAAATTCAAAGTTTGTGAATTCTGACTTGCAAATTTATATCACGTGCAGCCCAACAGTAGATCGCTACGTAATAGTGACCTCAAAGCTGAATAAAAAGAACAAAAACTTTAAAGTTGCAGGTTTGTAGCATTCTGGAGTAGATTGAACATGTTTACATTTATAACTTACTATTTGATATTTGTTGAATTTATGTTTTAAAAACATGTCGTAGCTAAAACGCAACATCAGATCACGACCGTTGCATGCAGCTTCCAAAGAAATTTTGCACACTCAAAGTCTATTGTGATCGTTCCTTAAAGTGTGACCACTATACATTCTTGATTTACAGAGTAATAAAAGAGGGTATCAGGAAAATTTGAAAGCTTTTATAACTTTTGTCATGAAACCTAATTCATACACCGTCTCACAGCGCGATCCATTAGCTTCAGAGTTCTGGCAGTTGTTGCGAGGAATTAGATGTGAATAGAGCAAAAACTTGAGATCCCACTCCGTCGATGAGGTGGGCGAGAAAGGTTGATTCACATCTACCCGAGGGAGCGCACAAATCTATTGGGTGTGTCAGATGAGAAAAAAGAAAACCCAAGACAGCGCTTGTCAGTTCGCGCTTTTGAAACTAAAATGAACACGGGTGAGATGAAAGAGCCAAGACACGGGTGAAAAAGCAGAAATGCTTTCAAAAGCAAGAGGAGGCAAACACAATCCAGCATAGATCCTGAAGAATCGGTAATTTATTCATATCATTCACAGGAGGGCGGAAAGTTGGAGGCAGATTGTTGCATAATACTCAAAAGGCAGTCAGGAAAGGCAGGTCGGGGGAAGCAATGGGAAAATAGGGAACAATTATTCTGAGGGGAAATATCTTAAATGAGTTTGACCACTGACTCATATTCGAAGACACACACTTTCCCGACTGCGGAGGCCACAGGGGTTCACTGAAATTCACAAAAGCAATTTGCACCGGCATGGATTGTTTTACATATATATTAGTATGCAAAGCTCTTGAGGTGAATTTAATTCACAAAACAATTTTAAACACATTTAATAATAAACTATTTTATGCCCACACACATGCAGTACACTAGACACATTAAACACCTGGTTTTTAATTGAACCATAAGTACATTAAACAGATCATAATTGTTCATTGAATTAAGGTCAGAAAACCAGCACCTTTCAAATGTAAGTGTACTGCTAGAGTACACAGTGTTCAGTAAATAACCTTTCGGAGTTGACTTTCCCTGACAGTGCAGTATTTCTGACTCCCCTCGCACCTATAAGTGATGTTACGTAATATCTCTAGATGAGGGAATCTGAAATTCAAATCAGGCTCTATTCAGACTGTTTCATTGAGAGGCAGGAGGTCAGCGTGTGCCAACTGCCTACGAGTCATTTGGCAGCTCCTGCTGTCATCTCATCAGCGCGTACATGACCATATGTGACGCCTCCAACACTCCACTATGTGTTAGTACATCACAGTTATGACATTTGACCATATTTCCCTCTTTCATCTGCTATAGTATCCGGCGAGCATGCGGCCCACCTCTGAACGTGGACGGTCGAAATGTACTTTGGGCTTTATGATTGTTGCTTGTCATATTTAATAATAAATACAAAATTTGCATACAAGCAATGTTATTCAGACTTTACAACATAATGGTCTCATGCCAACTATTTTCAACAATGATTATAATAAGAAATGTTTCTTGAGCAGCAAATAAGCATATCAGAATGATTTCTGAAGAATCATGTGAGTGAAGACTGGCGTAATGATGCTGCAAATTCAGCTTTGTTTTTCTTTAAACCACTAGTTAAATTAAGCAATAACATAACTACACAAAAATGCTTCTTACAAAAATCAATAAAATCAATGAAATTATGCTAATTAAGTTTAAGGAAGCAAGCTAAGTAAGCATTAATTTACTTACCAGTAAATGTAATCGTTCTTACTGATGTTATATGCAATATGAACTTAAATATTTATTTAAAAATACAAAAATCCTAGGGTATCTTGTGTCACAATTATAAGTCAACTGGCAGCAATATTGAATCATATGTTGGACAATTTCTGTAAAATTGAGTTTATAACCAAAAAAATGTAACACACTCCATGGACTTACATTAGAAAAAAACCAAGCTTAAATGTAAAAAAATAAAAATAAAACAAAGATTATTGGAGTATGTTTTACAAGAAAATACCATTTCGGTCTTTCTACCTCAACATTTCACATTTAAATCCAATGTTACTTGCCATTTCTTCGTAATTATTTGTGAAATTGTTTCAAAGTAAATCCTACGCCCATTTTTTTCCCCAGTGTGGACTAAAGCAAGTAGTCTTTTCTCTCCATATGCCAAGTGAATTAGAGTCCCATTTCTCCCAACAAACACGGACAGAACTGACATATATCAGCTCAGTGAAAAAATGCTGCTTCCGCATTATTGACACAAAGGTCAGATTACCAACACTGTAACCTCATGGGTGCGACTTCACTCACACAGCGTCCAAGGTCTTCATCTCCTCTCGTTCTCCTCTAGAAAGCTGTTTAGCCATTGACTAACCACCCTATCAAAGGGAATTGTGATATTGCCGTGTCCTGTCTGAAGCTGAAATAGTGCAGACTCATACTAATACAGCCAGGAGGATGCGTAAGTGAGAGGAAAATGCGTGTCACCTCCAACAAATTTCCCCTGGATGGGAAGTACAGAATGCATAAGGAAGGATCACTGCAGGGGTTCATCCTGCTGCAGTCAGCGTACATGCACTGCAGTGTTTAAATGCACCTGGAGGCTTGCTATACAGCACAGCTTGTGTGTCCCTTGTTTCAAATTGACCGTAAAAACAATGACAAAGAGCCATCTGGGTGAGAACAGACATGAGATACCGAACATGATGTACAGTAGATGCAGATGAGTTTTGCATGATGCTGGTAAAAAGATGACATTATGCAGGGCAAACTTTTAAGTTTGTGAGTTATGAACAACAGTGAAGTCACGCCTACTCACCTATAAATAAACCACTGCACTAAAACAAGGGTTTTGAACTTTGCCAGTTAAATAGACAGGTTATGTTAGTCATTTATTCCTGTGAGAAAAAAAAAACAAAACCTTTAAATAAAGAGAAAATTTAAAGGGATAGTTCACCCAAAAATGAAAATTCTGTCATTAATTACTCACCCTCATGTCATTCCAAACCCGTAAGACATTCGTCAACATCGTCAGCTCTCGCGTCAACACAACATGCCCTCGTGAACGTGGCATCACGAGGCATCATTTGTGTTCTGAAGATGAACGTAAGTCTTACAGGTTATGAACGACATGAGTGTGAGTAATTTTCATTTTTGGTTGAACTAACCCTTTAAAAGCCATAAATATTCCTATTAGTGACAGAATTTTCAGCATAATTACTCCAGTCTTCAGTGTGGTCAATGATCCTTCAGAAATCATTCATGCTGTTATCAATGTAGGCTACTTTAAGCCTACTGTTTTATAAGGGTGATTGGGACACTTTTTGCCATTGAGATCACTTGGAAAAAGTGTCCCAATCAACCGGAACTCACTCTAAATACTGTGAATTTGCCATTTTGACCTACTGTTTTTCACCTATTATAAAACGGAAGTATAAATATTCGAATACAGCCATTTGTTCCTCATATTTGTTTTCCCCCGAAAACATGCCACAAATGTTGCCATAAGTTCTGTAGAGAGAAAGTGAAGTTGTTAATGATCAGATCAATACAGTCTAGAATCCAGTCTGATACTGTCCAACCACTTTAAACTACACATCCAGCATATACTGTAACCCATTGCCGACTGCAGTCACAGCAGTTTTCTTTTTGCAGGAGATAAAAACTCAGTTCTGGGTTTCTAGCTTTATTTAAAGAGCAAAAAAACTCCACAACAGCTTTTCAGCATGTTTATTGTTGTTAAAATATATTGTCGAATATCTCCCCATTGTCCTCTTCGGTAACAATGTTAACAGGTGTTTCTTTCCACACCCTAAGCCACACCCCCAGTATAACATGACTGACTGTATCTATGTAGAATGACCATCTGATCTGGAAAATATGGAGAGAGATCATGTGAAGCACTCCAGTTAATAGAAGTCCTCAAATAACAAATTAAGCAGGCCTACATTTGTTTTTTTCTTTATCCATATGCAGTAGCGTAAATGGAGTATGCATTATGTACGATAAACAGTATGTGATGACCCTCTTCTTAAATCACATCTGAGGCACATATTATTACCAGATATACATGTCTTCAGCTGATCTATTGGGTGTAAATGAGGCCTTTGAAAGATAAAAAATATTGCATTCAGAAAAGTCCTCTAGCTTTATTTAAAGACTGATCTTGCTTGGCATGATAAGCTAGAAATGTGTTAACCTCCTTCACATGAAGACTGCAGTTTCTCCCAGAATAACTTGCACAAATGACAGTTAATTGTGCTTGAAGTGAACTAATGAAGAAACATCAAGTGCATCATGTTCTCTCTGATGAATATTTTAGTCCGCTTCTTCCACTGTGGTTTGTTCAGGAAGTATTTCAAGCTACATATGTAGTATTTTAAGCCACTGTTGTGCAATGAAACGTCTTACGCAACCCTAATACTTTTACTCATGTTTCTGTTATTTTGTGTGTTTTTCCTTTCAAGGATTTTCTCTGAAACTTTCCTGAGAAGGAGTTTCTGAGAATCCATGTGGGAGAAGAACTGTAATCGGTACAATTTCGGACAGAAGTAATTTTCCCTTTTCCAGCTTCAAAGCAGGATGCCCAGAAAGGTAGTGCTTTAGTGTAGTGCACCGCTGACAGCACACAGCAGTGCAGACTAGGGACAAGATTGCTTCTTCAGGACGGAGGAGCTAACCGGAACGCTGTGAGTCAGCACCGCTGCGCCCCACGCTACACTTACTCAAACACACACTCAGCCCGACTGCACACTTCACATGAGGCTCAGCCCTTATGAAAATGCACTGTAGCAGCAGCAGCATACACTGATGTATCATATGGTAGGGATGCACTGAAAATATTTTTTTTACTGAAACCTAAATTAACATTTAGCCCGAAAATGAAAATAAAGTTTTGATAATTAAACATTATGCTGTTCAGGGTGTTAGGGTTTACCCGTTGTAGCTTATCCACTTGTACGTGAAAAAGACACTAAATAAATGCGGCAATGGAGAAACGCTAATTAAAGGGTTAGTTCACCCAAAAATGAAAATTCTGTCTAATTACTCTTCGTAAGGTTTCTGATCCCTCCATAGACAGCAACGTCATTGCAACTCAAGGCCCAGAAAGGTAGTAAAGACATCGTTAAAATAGTCCATGTGACTACAGTAGTTCAAATGTAATATTATGTAGTGACAAGAATACTTCTTGTCTGCAAAAAAAAAAAAAAACTTTACAACTTTATTCAACTCTTCTGTGTCGGATCTCCTACGCTATTCACATTGTAAACAGTGCAGCACTTTCGGGTTCTATGTGAAAACGCTGGCTCACCATTGTTGTTGCACGTGTCGTGGTGCCCACGTGATCAGCGTTGGCCAATAATGAGCCAACGTAGAACCCTGACGTAGAACCTGGAAGTGCTGCACTGTTTACTATGCGATTAGCGTAGGAGATCTGACACAGAAGAGAAGAAATTTTTGAATAAAGTTGTTATTTTTGTTTGTTTTTTGCGCACAAATAGTATTCTCGTCGCTTTATAACATTACATTGGAACCACTGTAGTCACATGGACTATTTTAACGATGGCTTTACTACCTTCCTGGGCCTTCAAAGTTGCAATGACGTAGCTGTCTATGGAGCTGGAGCTGTCTCTCAGATTTCATCAAAATTATCTTCATTTGTGCTCTGAAGATGAACAAATGGCTTACGGGTTTGGAATGACATGAGGGTGAGTAATTAATGACAGAAGTAAATTTTTGTGTAAACTAACCCTTTAAACGCCACTGTTTCGGTCAATGATTTTTGTGTCTTTTGCTGTTTTTGCAGAATATTTTCGGTTGCTGGAATTTCACTGCATCACTATCATATTACATTTGGCTAATGTTCTGGCAAGGTTCTCTCAAAGTTATGAACAAACTTTATTCGATTACACTTTATTTTAAGGTGACGTTGTTACAGTGTTTAGGAACAGCATCAACTCAGCCATGAAGCGGAAGACCACGTAAAGTCACAGAACAAGGTCACCGAGTGCTGAGGCGCATGGTGTGTAAAAGTAGCCAACCTCTGCTGATTCCATAGCTGAAGAGTTTTAAACTTCCACTGGCATTAATATCAGCACAAAAAGTGTGTGGCCGGAGCTTCATGGAATGGGTTTCCATGGCCGATCAGCTGCATGCAGGCCACACATCACCAAGTACAATGCAAAGCGTCGGATGGAGTGACGTAAAGCACGCCGCCACTGGACTCTGGCGCAGTGGAAATGTGTTCTCTGTGGGGTGACAAAAAGACGAGTCTGGATTTGGCGAATGCCAGGAGAACGTTATCTGGCTGACTCCATTGTGCCAACTGTAATGTTTGGTGGAGGAGGGATAATGGTATGGGGCTGTTTTTCAGGGATTGGACTAGACCCCTTATTTCCAGTTAAGAAAAATCTTAGTACTTCAGCATACCAAGACATTTTGGACAATACTATGCTTCCAACTTTGTGGTAACAGTTTGGGAAGGCCGTTTTCTATTCCAGCATCACTTTGCCCCAGTGCACAAAGCAAGATCCATAAAGACATGGTTGGATGAGTTTGGTGTGGAAGAACTTGACTGGCCTGCACAGAGCCCTGACCTCAACCCCACTGAAAACTTTTGGGATGAACTGGAATGAAGATTGCGAGCCAGGCCTTTTCGTCCAACATCAGTGCCTGACCGCACAAATGCTCTACTGCGGGGTTGGGCAACGTTGGTCCTGGAGTGCCGCTGTCCTGCAGAGATTAGCTCCAACCCTAATCAAACACCTGAACAAGCAAATTAATATCTTCAGGATTACTAATGCTGTGTTCAAAATTGCCCACTATACACTTATTCACTATTTCCTATAGGGGTGGGACGATACAGGTACCTCACGATTCAATTCTGTGGCGATATGTGGTCCACGATATGATAATATCACGATTCGCGATATCTACGATATTCAATATTTGGAAGAAATTTCATCAACGATATATCACGATATATGTGACTGAAAAGAAGGAATAAGGAAATAAGGAAATTTTATGCATTTATTAAAGCCAACATTTCCAACATTGTGCAAAGAAATATGCATTTGCATAATAACTCACTGCCTCCTGGTCTTAAATGTAAACACTGTACATCTAGACAGATAAAAGTGCATGAACATTACAAAACAACATGAACATTAACATGTGTAAACCATAATACTGAAACGTCAGTAACTTTATCCAGTGCCTTTCCGTCGACTGTCTCGTAAAACCCGAAGTGTCTCCACACTTTAGAGTGGAAACTATCGGGTGGGTCTTTGATTAGTTTTTTATTGTTTTCCGCCATTCTTCTCGCTTCTCTTTTTTTCTGCAATTCTCTGTTGTTGTTAGTTAACTTGTGTTCTTCACCGGCCGCTGTTTGCGCCACTTTACCCCTATTTACTCAAACAGCGCCCCCCGCAAACAGAATGGTAGATATTGGTTAGTGACAGTGACAATGACAACGGGTAAATTAATCATTTTGTGTTGTAATAAAATATCGATATTGGGCGTTAGTGTATCGATTATTTATTGCGACAGAGAGCACAACAATATATTGCAATATCGATTTTTTTTCCCACCCCTAATTTCCTACATTACTCCACTAATATAGTCCACTTGAAGAAGTGAATGAAAACGAGTAAGTGAATTCGGACACTGAGTGCGCCGGAAGGGCTGCCACTTTTGCATAGTTTGTGCTTGCTGTTTAATAATCATTTCAAACTTAGCAAACTAGCAGCTCCAGTAGTAATGAAAAGATTTATCTTAAACTCTGTCAAGGAAACTAGCATGGATAAACCTTAATTAAACTATTTAAAAATCAATTAGAAAGGAATTTATACCTTTATTATATTACGCTAAAGCCACATTGGACCAGTGGTTTGGGAAATGGATGGATGGATGGATGGATGATTCACCAGAGGGCGACATTTTCTGGCAGGACGCGGGAATTTATTCAGTGTGACCGTCACAGTGCATTATGGGTATTCTCTAGCCATTGACATTGATTCTACACTCATTATTGCGGTGCATTGTGGGAATGAATGAGTGCACTCGAGGACGTCCACTATGGTTTCGGACACCATTACAAATGGCTGTCCCCTCAAACAGTGCCCTATTTTATGGTGCCCTAAATAATGGTAAGCAATGGATTATTAACACCTTATTCAAATTCTGTGTAACAAGTCCTTTAAATTTTTAAAGTCAGATTAATGTGTACCGAGTGAAATCAAGATACAGCTCATCAAAAATTAATTCACTTACACTCAACGGCAATACACCAACTGACACTGAAAGGCAAAATTCTGCCCAAACACACACAGCATCACACTCCAGCACAGACTCTGCCTTACACTCAGACCCCATTTCTTTTTTATAAGCATGGCTTCTTTGTGTGAGTGACTCTAAAACATGAGACCTTACATATTCATGATCTCTAGAGTTTATCTCCCATGCCAGGCCCCATAACTGAGTCAGGTGCTGACGCTTGAAAGTTAACTTCAGCCAGTGAGCTATCGCCCTGGTTAGACTGCTAAAACTCCAACTGAATTATGAGTGAAGTTTACACTAAACCAGCTGCTGCTCCAGAAGAGCTATGAAGATGAAGAAAGGAGGAGGATAATGATACTTAATTATACTGTAAGCCATACTGCAAGTGTTTTCTTGCCACAATGATAATGTAACCTTTACTTCATGTCTAGTGACCATCTAAGTGACTTTCCAGCTTTGAAATGAAACCAAATTGTTTTAGTGCCTAACATGAAATCAAACTTTCAAAAAATCAAAAATCGTAACTTTATGGAGAAAAAAACATGAAAAATATAATGACAATGTTTCCGGTATTACAGGATGGCATATTCGTGCCTGTACATTTTACAGCTTATAACCATATTTCATTAAAGGTGCCATATGTAAAAATTTAGGTAAAAATATCCAAAAAATGAGCTACACGTATCAAAAGAATGAGAAGAAATAAGTGCAATGATGTCATTAAAAAAATGACAAGTTATAGTGCTGCCGAGATATAAACCTGAATTAGCATGCTAAATTACTAGCCCCGGCCCGGCCGGTGTCTAATACCAGTTTCGGCCATGGGAGGCGGTATGCAGGCAACATACATAACAACCAGCCAAACTGCATCACACGAATAACTCGCACGGCTTGTATCTATTTAATATCTAAAAATCTCCAAATGCTCCATGTGAAACTGCGGTCTTACTATAGTGTCAATTGATTTGATTAATATGCGCGAGGGAGAGAGAGCAGGACCGCGCTCGTGTTGTTTGTAGACGTGAGAGTGCGTGTGCGCGGCCGAGCTCTCTCTCTCTCTCTCTCTCTCTCTCTCTCTCTCTCTGCTCGTAATGCGCCTTGTCAAGCGCAGCGGCAGCAGTCATTCTATTCTACATCCCTCACCGATCAAAATAGGCTTTGGCGGGACAAAGCGGACTATTTGACGGTTTTAGAAGATTAACAACCTGAAACTAAAAAACAGACTAGAGTAGGCCAACTTTCTGGAGGTATACTGCCCCCATCTGGTATGGAATATGTGGAGTATGAATTGATCATGAATTTAGTTCATCTTAACTAAAGTGTCCATAAAACCCTGCAAACACTATAGACAACGCACAAGGTCATACACACAAAATGACACCAACTCACATGACACTTAAATAATGCAATAAACATTAACTAAATTACAGACAATATAACACAAATCACCCTAAAGTACATTACAGGTGACAAAAATAAGAAGAAACAAAAATACTTAAATAAAATATAAGCATATGTGATGTCCTTTTACTGTTTTTCACTGTAAACTATACAGTAATTCCTAGTCTTTAATTGTAAAAAACGTACATTTGACCGTATTTTACAGTAAAGTTACATATATTGTACGGTAACTTACTGTTAACCAATTAACACATTTTTACTGTAATCAGTTTTCTTTTTTGACAGTGTAACACTTGCTGGGCCTCTTGCACACGATTCGTCAGTGTATTAACAGTAATTAGTTTGTGAACAAATCATTCTCGATCACTTGACTCTGCTTGGCTTCTGCTTTCAAGATTGACAATAGCAAGAATAAACAGAATGTCTAGTGCAGGACTGATCAGCATTTCACTGGCTGCTGGATTTACTGAATACACTCTTTTCACTGTATCGGCATCTGAATGAGACTTCTAGTTCGTAAACAAACTATATGAACTGGGAAGGGTGTAACATGCAGAAAGAGACACTCAATGAATCAGTGAAAAATTCTGAACCAATCTTTTTGGTGACTCAAAAGATTCAAATCAAAGAGTTGAAACAAACTTACCATTACTACATGACACAACTGTATTTTTCCTCACTGAATATTGCATTTCACTCAGAAATATGTGAAATTATGCGAGTAAAATGAGTTGTGAATATTTAGCCTACACATTTAAAGTTTGTAGTTTGCATTAAGTTATACTAACAAAGGGTGGATTTTAATCAAAGAAATGTTTTAACCTTGATACCCCACTCCCCCTTTTGTGATGAAGGTGTGATATGTGGGACCGCTCTTGCTAAATCAATGAAGTGCTAGCAAACACTGAAGGCCACCCTCGAGGACCTGATAATATGGTAGCAGTTCAAGGGCAGAAGCTATTCACTCACCCACTCTCTCAAACAGAGCTCTTGTCTGCCCTCTATAAAAGAGGAATGATATGTATTAACAATGAAAGATGTCTGAAATATTCATCCCGCAGAAGATGCAAATACAGAGGCTTTATGCTCAGATGACATGATTCATTGTCAAGTCAAGGACTGGAGGGATGGTAAACGTGCAGTACATGCACCCTAGGAACCTAGAGCGAATGTTTCTACCCGCTGTGTGAACATGAAAAATCATTGCACATTGGCTCATATGGGCTTCTTATTTTTCTTGTTTCTGCCTAATTATACATTTATTTGTAGTTTTTAGAGTAACTATTTTAGAAAGCATACAGAAACTCTTGCAAAATGTATAAAGGAACGCAATATTTGGATTTCAGTTCCATACAACAAATTTGCTTTGCAAAGAGAAAAAGGTAGGGATGTACCGATACCAATTGTAGCTGTTACCAATAAGCTGATAATTAATGTCATGTTAAGGTCGATAATCAATATCTCAGAGATATTTGATGCTATTTTGCCTAAATAAATGAAAAATTAACCATTAAGCAACAAAATAATGCAAGTGAATTTAGGCATAACAAAGTTGTAATGCGCGACGCACCGGTCTCGTATAGATTTCCAGCAGCTGGGAAGAATGGCCCAGTTTAGAAAAGCACTGTACCACAGTGGCGAGGAAGCTGACAGGCTGGATTATCTCCTTCTGACAGCCCAGGAATGCAACTGTCTGGCTCTGGCTACCGCGAGATAAGACCTGGCTGACAAAGAAGAAGTAACATTCGTTTGCTTTCCTCTCGTTTATCTTCAGTAACAGAATCCCAGTGATGGTTAGTGATTGTAACAGCCAAAGAACGATTATGTTTCCATACTTGCTTGAAGAGGGTAGTATTAAGGTGTTGTTTTGATTTTAAAACAATCAAAATAGAGGTTGACCTCAGCAAATGACACATCACAAGAGACATAGTGCTACTAAACAAAACAACACTACCAAAGATATTTTCAACACTTGTTACTCAACAGGGGCAATTCTAAGACTTCACGCATATGATCTGATGTGGCTCACAAGAGATTGAGGGTTTGAATCTTCCTTGACTGACAATAAAAAAGGTAATAGGCAATTGGCAAAAATCAAAATGGCATCTGTATATCAGTATATTAATAACAGTGACATATTTGGTCCCATTTTATTTTGTGATGAAGAGAAGACCATATTGTACCTGCCTATATGATGTTAAAAAAATATTTCAAATAACTGCTATTCTTTTGAACTTTATATTCAACAAAGAATCCTCAAAATATCACAGTTTCCAAAAAATGTTTTCAATATTGATCATTTTTAGAAATGTTTCTTGAGCATCAAATCATCATATTAGAATGATTTCTGAAGGTTCGTGAGATACTAAATGAGTAATGATGCAGAAAATTCAGCTTTGATCACAGGAATAAATTACATTTTAAAATATATTCAAATAGAAAACAGCTATTTTAAACTGTAATCATTTTCAAAATATTACTGTATTTTTGATTAAAAATAAACAAATGCAGCCTTGGTGATAATAAGAGACTTTCTTTCAAAAACATTAAACCCATTTCCAACCCCAAACTTTTGAACGGTAGTGTATTTCTCTTTGAAGTTATATTCTTCTACGTATATCATCCTCATGCAGTGAACTCGACTCACAATCATAAGCTCTTTCAAAAGACTACAGTTACAAAAGAGACCAAACATTGCTAACGGGAACAGACATTCAATTAATTACATTTCATTTCATGAACAGAACCAGTCCTCAAAAAAAAAAAAAACATAGAGGCTTACGTTTCAAACATCGGTTTCACTAACTCCTGACCATGAAGAAGTAATTGACTCCCATTTAAGATTTCTCAGCCTTGGCTATGGCTTTTCACAGAGGTGTGGACATCACATCACTTAGTGATGGCACATCATAAAAATTTTATCCTCTGGTCCCAAATTTGCCCTGCTGAATTATTCATTGACTTTACTGCAGTCCAACTAAAAATAGACACTTCTTGTTTCTCCTTAGCTTAAAGGCTTTAACACCGCTTACTGTAGTGAAGCTAATGACGAGAGCATTTCCCAGATTCCCAGCAGTCACTTTGACAATGATCTTTCTGCAGATGAGTTGCACATCATTTATCAGCGCACCTGTCACAATTCCCAGCAAACAGAATGAACAGAATTCGAGGCCCTCAGTCGCATAGCATCTGTTTATTTCGTAGCATTAACGGATGAGTTTAATTTTCAAGCTCCTATCTGTACTTCTGCTGTTTGTGATCAAATAAATCTAATCCTGCAGAAAAGTAAGAACATCTCAAACAGCTTTATCTATAAAGTTTAGTTACTCACTATTAGTTTGTGTCGTACCTACTCACCTATTTAGATCTGAATATCCAGTCTTTTAATACTTTATTTATAACCGACATTTGACACTCCGTTTACACGACACCATTTTAGACTAAAAACGGAAAACTTTTTATGCACTTTGGCCTTTCATTTACACGACAATGGCGTTTTAATTAAAAAAAATTAAAACGGGTTTCAAAGTGCAAGTTTGAAAACGATACCGCAATTGCCCTGGTGTAAACTACAAAAACACGAATGTGCGAAAACGGTGATGTCATGCACATGCATATTACTGCGTGTTCAGTCTTTAGGCGCATAGTGTTCTCTTACGAGAGTATCTCTCGTACTGCGTAATATCTTACGCTGTGGGGAAAACCTCTTTTCCACGAGATATTGAAGCCAAAAATTATCCTTTATTTTGAATTAATGTAAAACGCTGTGCAGCAGCATGCAGACATAGGCAGGACAGCTCGCGCGCCTATTGGCTGCCCTGCGGCAACAGCAGCAGCCTATCGAGAGAGGCGCTGCGTGACACATATCCAATGGGGGCATTTCGCGCCCATTTCGTCACGTCCCGCCAGAAAAGGCGTGGTCTCGCCCTGTAAATATTGCTCGATAAGGCTGGTACACTGATTTTCATCTCTTCAGCGAAGCATCACGCATCACTGGATCCGGAGTGAGAAGCCACGCCGTCTGAGAAAAAGCACACAGCGGGACGAGCCATTGAGTCTGAAGTCGCTGGCATCGCCGCCTTTAGCCGCCGTACCTGCTACGCTTTCCGGCGTTATATCCTTTTCAAACTGTGTACGTGTGTTCGCCGCTACGACACACATTTTTTCACTGTCTCTCTCTCTCTGCTAAAAGAGCTGTGTCTTTTTCAAGATGCAAAGATCCTGCGGCTCGTGCCGAGCCACACTTAGCGACGGGGACCGTCATGTTATCTGCGTTTCCTGCCTGGGTGAGGATCATGCGGCTCTCGCTCTCGTCGACGGCGGATGCCCTCACTGTGAGCTACTGCCTATAGTGACTGCCTGAGGACTCGCCTGGCATCCTTCTCAGAGCCTGCACTTCAGCCCGCTGTAGCGCCGCGCCGTAAAAAGCGCCGTGCTCAGCGCGCTCCCGAGCCTTCTCCTGCCCGCCAAAGCTCGCCGGTTCGCCCACCAGCTTCGCCGGCATCGCTCGAGTCCCTCACCGACGGACAGCGGCCGCCGTCTGCCGCCGCTTCCTCCATTGAGGTCGACGAAACAGCCCCGAGCCTTCTCCAGCCCGTGATAGCTCGCCGGTTCGCCCGCCAGCTTCACCAGCTTCACTCGAGTCGCTCGCTGACGGACAACGGCCGCAGCGCGCCGCCGCTTCCGCCATTAATGACGACAAGATAGCTGCATCTGTAGAGAAGGCCAGCTTCAAAACCGCGGCTAGCTTTCTTTACGTTATAAGAAAGCTACCCCGCCCCCGCCCCCGCCCCCCGTGGGCATGCATCACCGGCAAAATGAGGAAAGAGTGTGTTTTTAGTCCCGCCGAGGCCGGACCAATCTCCATTTCTCAAACATTTCTCAGCTCCTCTTAGTTTGAGCGGCTGAAAATGTCAATATTGCAGCAATGAGCCTGTTGTATTACACGCACGCCTGCAAACAAATGCCGACACACACAAAACTGTGATGACGCTCTTTATCCGCTCAGGCTATTTAAAGCTTTTGTCGTTTCCCCCTGTGGCTCAGTGGCGAAACCCAAAGCCTTCGCACGGGAGACCCGTGTTCGAGCCCAGTTCTCGCAGCGGATAAAAATTTTAGACTCGCCGCAGCCAGACTTACACCCAAACTTTTCACTCGTTCAGTTCCGAGAAAATGCGACTGTTCCAGTGTATTTTGCAGTAAACAAGCCGGTACCATGGCCCGCTTGCCTGCACACAAATGCCGTTTCCACGGCGACCGAGAAAAATCATGTAAGCAGTGTATTTTCTGGTATTCCGGCCACAGCCGATGGTGTTATGAGTGTATTAAAAATGCCACAGCCCAGTGTTCATTTCTACACACAAACACAGCCCGCCAAAGTGCAGGGCTCGCACAAATGAGTTCGACTCATGTCAATTGTGCATTAATTATAGTGAATGTGCCCACAACCCAGTGCCCACAAACACTACACACTGCATGTGCCACGTTTTCTGTAAAAGAAACCAACACACATACAGTCAGCTAAGGCCCACAGTGTTTAAGTCTCGCCGCGGCCAGACTCTACCGAAACTTCTCGCTCGTTCAGTTCCAAACAATGTGACTGTTCCAGTGTATTTTGCAGTAAACAAGCTGGTACCACAGCCCGCTTGCCTGCACACAAACGCCAGTTTTAAGGCGACCCAGATAAATCCCAAAAAGAGTGTATTTTCTGGAATTCCGGCCACGGCGGATGGTGTTATGAGTGTTGTAAGAATGCCCACGTCTCAGTGCCCATTCCCACACGCAGACACAGCCCGCCACAATACAGGGCTAGCACAAATAAAATCGACTCATGTCGATTGTGCAATAAATGTAGTGTACGTGCCCACAACACAGTGCCCACAAACACTACACGAAGCATGTCCCACGGTTTCTGTAAAAGCGAAACCAACACATTTTCAGTTGGCGTGAGCCGACAGTGTTCTCAGTGCAGCGAGTGTGCCCGCTATCCCGCGCCCACATTCCCTCACAGATATGCCGAACCCCACGGGGCTCGTGCCGCTCGCCTTCTCTCCACAACCCGTCAGAGAGAAGCTGAGCGCGGTCGGGCTGCCCGCTGTGATCAGCGCACCCCCCGCCTCGCACACTACAAAAACAGTGTCTATTTCTCAGCACACCGGAGCACTCCGGCCGCCGCTATACCGCGGCCAGAGCCCAGATTTCATTCAACCTCTAGCTATTCATGCAGATGCGTGGGCAAAGCTTCCCGGGGTATCAGAATGGGTGCTGAACACTATAAAAAGAGGCTATTCGCTGCAGTTCGCTCGACGCCCCCGCCTTTGCGCGGCGCGAGTCGAAACGGCGGTAAAAAACGAAGTATCTCATCTACTTCGAGCCGAGATAGCGAAACTACTGAGCAAAGGGGCTATAGAACCTTTATCTCAGAGCGAAGGGGGTCTATACAGCAGGTATTTTCTGGTACCGAAAAAAGATGGGGGTCTCAGACCCATTCTAGATCCGCGACGGCTGAACAAAACGCTCACAAAGCGCCAGTTCAGAATAATTACAACCAGGAAAATCCTCGCGCAAGTGCGCCAAGGAGACTGGTTCATGTCAATAGATCTGAAGGACGCTTATTTTCAAATACAAATAGCGTTACGTCACAGGCAATTCTTGAGATTCGCCTTCGAGGGCCAGGCATACCAATACAAAGTCCTGCCGTTCGGCCTGTCCCTGGCACCCCGTACTTTTACGAAGTGCATGGACGCGGCTCTCGCACCCCTGAGACTTCAGGGCATGCGAATTTTGAACTACTTGGACGATTGGCTTATTCTAGCTCAATCACAATCAGAGCTCATAGAACACAGGGCCACATTACTCGAACATCTCGAGAATCTGGGTCTCACAGTCAATTGGGCGAAGAGCTCGCTGTCTCCCAGCCAGAAAATATCTTTTCTGGGAACAGTGCTGAACTTGCTATCTATGACAGCGCATCTGTCGCCAGAGCGCGCACGGGACATTCAGCGCGCCGTGAAATCTTTTCGCGCGGCTCGAAAGAGGTTTCAGAAAATGCTGGGTCTCATGGCCTCAGCAGCTTCAGTGCTCCAGCTGGGTCTGCTTCGCATGCGCCCACTGCAGCTGTGGCTGAAAGCGCGGGTTCCGACCAGGGCATGGACCGCTGGTCGGTTTCGCCTCTGGGTCGATCTGAAATGAGTCTCAGCTTTGGAGCCTTGGAAGAAAACCGACTGGTACCAGTCAGGTGTGAGTCTGGGGACATTCCTTCGAGCGTGAAGGTGGTGTCCACGGACGCCTCCACCTCGGGATGGGGAGCGCTGCTCGAGGGCAGACCGTTCTTTGGCCAGTGGTCAGAACGGGAAAAGCTCCTACATATAAACTGTCTGGAAATGATGGCAGTCGACAATGCGCTGCGGAGCTTCTGTCCCCAGATTAGGGGTCACCACGTCTTGGTCCGGTGGGACAACATGTCAGTGGTGGCGTACATAAATCGCCAGGGCGGCATCAAGTCCCGAAACCTTTACAGGCTAACAGAGTGGCTCCTGGTCTGGGCTCAGCACAACCTGCTTTCACTGAGAGCAGCGCATGTGCCTGGTCACCTGAATCTGGGACCAGACAGGCTGTCCAGAGACAATGTCCCAGCAGGGGAATGGTCGCTGCACCCACAGACGATCCAACTGCTGTGGGAGACATTCGGCAGAGCGCAGGCGGACCTGTTCGCGTCCCGCGAGAACGCTCACTGTCCGAAATATTTCTCCAAGAGCAAGGACGCGCTGGCCCACGTTTGGCCCCGCTGTCCCCTCTATGCTTTTCCCCCCATCTCGCTCCTGCCTCAAGTGCTGGAACGGATCAGGGAAAATGGATGCCCAGTGCTGCTTGTGGCTCCGCTCTGGACAAACCAGGCGTGGTTTCCAGTCCTGATGCGGCTGACCAGCACTGCCCCGTGGCCAATACCATTGAGGAGAGACCTCCTCTCCCAGGCCAAGGGCTCGATTTGGCATCCTCGCCCGCAACTATGGTCCCTACACGCATGGGCCATCAACGGGTACCCGCTATCCTCCCAGAGGGAGTGCTAAACACGATCACGCAGGGAAGGGCCCCGTCTACAAGACAGCTCTACTCCTCGAAATGGTCTGTGTTCTCTGCCTGGTGTCAAGCTCAGGGCTTTTCACCCGTAGACTGCGGGGTCACGGAAGTACTTTCCTTCCTTCAAGAGCTGCTGGATAAGGGCAGGACCCCATCCACGCTCAAAGTGTACGTGGCGGCTATAGCAACGTTTACAAAACCTGTGTCCGGCCAGTCACTGGGGAAGAACGACCTAGTCGTGCGATTCCTCAAGGGAGCTCGGAGGTTGAACCCTCCTAGACCTCTTTCAGTCCCGGTGTGGGACCTTTCTACGGTTTTGGAAGCCATGAAAGGTGCCCCGTTCGAGCCAATCCATTTGTCAGACATGAAGCATCTGTCTTTCAAAACGGTGTTTCTTTTGGCTCTCGCTTCAGTGAAGCGCATAGGGGACTTACAAGCGCTTTCAGTAAGCGCATCATGTATGGAGTTTGGGCCTAATGACTCAAAAGTCATACTCAAACCGAGGCACGGGTACGTGCCCAAATCCCTCAACACACCATTCAGGGCCCAGGTGATTTCCCTGTGCGCTCTCTCGGTTCAAGATGAGGAGGAGGATGCGAGTCTCCTTTGCCCTGTCAGGGCACTGAGAGCTTATGTGTCCCGCTCGTCTGCCTTCAGGCAGACCGAGCAGCTCTTCGTTTTGTTTGGCGGACGTTCCAAGGGACTGGCCGCATCAAAACAGAGCCTATCCAGATGGATAGTCGACCCCATAGCACTGGCTTACACTTCTAAGGGCCTGCAGTGTCCTTTGGGTGTCAGAGCGCACTCCACGAGAGGCGTGGCCTCGTCGTGGGCATGGTATAGTGGCGTTACCTTGCAAGATATCTGTACGGCAGCGGGCTGGGCCTCGCCGTCTACATTTATAAGGTTTTATAACCTAGACGTTCCCGCCTTACAAGCCAAGCTTCTGTCGGTATAGAATTCAGTGTTATCTGCCCCGCTGTGCCGGCCCAGATGCAGAGTTTTGCTAGTGCATCGCTCACTGAGCGATAACACGGCTCCATGGGTGTTGAATAACCCGTATTTTTAACCAGTTCAGGCTGAACACGCTGACCCTGTCTGTGTGAAACACTATTAACATAACTAGCTCCTATAGGATGCTATTTCATGGGGAATGATGCTTGCAGCCTCTCTTCTCCGACTCTCTGTGAGTCTATGGTGATTATGCACTACATGAGCCCCGGGCTACTGCCCTTGGGACTTTGGTGTCGGATCCCAGTACGCACGGCGTTTTGCATTGTGTTCCCCATAGCGTAAGATATTACGCAGTACGAGAGATACTCTCGTAAGAGAACGTACTCGGTTACTAACGTAACCTCGGTTCTCTCTAGAGAGGGAACGAGTACTGCGTATCTTGCCGTGCATACACAGCTCTGGTTCGCTTCGGCGATGAAAACCAGTGTACCAGCCTTATCGAGCAATATTTACAGGGCGAGACCACGCCTTTTCTGGCGGGACGTGACGAAATGGGCGCGAAATGCCCCCATTGGATATGTGTCACGCAGCGCCTCTCTCGATAGGCTGCTGCTGTTGCCGCAGGGCAGCCAATAGGCGCGCGAGCTGTCCTACCTATGTCTGCATGCTGCTGCACAGCGTTTTACATTAATTCAAAATAAAGGATAATTTTTGGCTTCAATATCTCGTGGAAAAGAGGTTTTCCCCATAGCGTAAGATATTACGCAGTACTCGTTCCCTCTCTAGAGAGAACCGAGGTTACGTTAGTAACCGAGTACGTTTCTTTACAAAGCGACGTCGCCAACTACTGGTCTGACAGCAGAATACAGAGTTTTTAATAGTTTTCACAAATCAGTGTGAACGGGGATCGTTATGGCGGCGTTGTCGTCTGCACGCGAAAAACGCAAAGGTAAAACTTTTCCGTTTTTTTAGTACATCTTTGTTGTGTAAACATACCCTTAAAAGAAAAAGTTCTTTACAGAACCTTAAAGGGTTCTATCTGCTACTTCATCGAACCTTTTAGGGGTTCCCATCATGGGATAATTTTATTGATTTAGTTTCAATTAATGTATTTAATTAATTTTGAATTTTAATTAAATTCATGAATTAAACAGCTCATAAACATACTTTATCATTAGAAAAAAATGTAATATCCCATTAAACAGTGTGATGCAATCATTTAATACATTTCTCCTAATATAGAAGCTGCATAAAGGGTTCTTTGAGTCAAGAACCCTAGTGAAACCCATTGAACCCTTTTTTTCTAAAAAAGTGAAAAATGCACTCTTTTTTCTAAGAGTGTGCTTGGATGTAACTTTCATTTGAGCACAGATTTTGATTTAAATGAAAAACCGAAAGCTTTTCTGCGGTCAGCCTGCCATAAATAAATAAAACAAAAAAGTAGGATAACAACAAAATTTAGCATGCAAATGCAGCAGGTTAGGAAACCAAGTGACCTTTTCTAAGGATTTTGCTCCCAACCTGCATATTTATTCCTTATAAATATTATGGTAAAAGGGTCAGCAAGTTCCTGTATGCCATTTTAGAATTCACAACAGCTATGAAAAATACATCACAAAATATCCTGTAAAATGTCATAATAACTCACATCTGAGAGACTTTAACTTTAATTCTAAATGACATCATTCTAAAAGTTTTGTGCATTCAAATAAATCTGTTTCACATTCACATGGATCTATCAAAGCCATGTACGCAAGTATGCACAGATTAGATGTCTAATCTGTCTGGTTTCTGGATCAAGCACAAATTTAATTACATCTCCCAGTGACACATGAGTAATGGCGTCAAACTGAAGTGATTTAGGAGCAAGCGAGGCTAAACGACAATAACAGTAGAGAGCTTTACCATGGTTAATAGAAATATGAAGGAGAATGTGTAGGTTATATTCCCAGCATCAGTTCAGCATTACAAATGATTCCACTGAGCATAATAACCACGGTCACAGATGTGCAGCCACATAAAACACGATTAAAACGTACAAAAACAGGCCCTGAATCTTTGAATTGTCATGATGTTGTAAGATGTGCATTTGAGGACTGTATTAAACTTGCCTACCAAAATTTTGCAAACATTTTGGAGCTCTGTGTTACTCCCTAAACGTTAAGAAGTTAAGTTATACTGCATATCTTAAAGATTTCACAAAAAGCAACACAAGTGCAATGGTAATAGCATATGTTTTGGTGATATATCATCACTGTGTTTACGTGAGCTGTTTGTGATTGGTGTGTTCACAACTCCATTTCTGCATGTGCTGAAAGTCTAATATGCATTTTGGAACGTAACGTGCGCTAGGTTTATTCTATTTACACATTTGCATGATTTCCAAAATTTTGGGAGAATTTTTACAACATTTCAGAAGTATTCCACCAAAATAAAAACTCAAGGATTCAATTTTTTTTTAAAAGCTTGAGGGTATTGAAGTTTGAAAATGGAGAATTTAAAGGAGTAGTTCACTTTAAAATGAAAATTAGCCCATGATTTACTTACCCTCAAGCCTCATGACATCATGACTTTCTTCTTTCTGCCGAATACAATCAGAGTTATATTAAAAAAAATGTCCTGGCTCTTCCAAACTTTATAATGGCATTGGATTGCAACCAACAGATTGAAGCTCAAAAACGTGCATCTATCCATTGTAAACGGCTTCGGGGGGTTAATAAAGGCCTTCTGAAGCAAAGTGATGAGTTTGTGTAAGAAAAATAATCAAATTTAAAACTTTATAAAGTAAATTAACTAGCTTCCGGCCAAAAAGTATGTTTATATAATATGTGTGTGTGTGTGTGTGTGTATATATATATATATATATATATATATATATATATATATATATATATAAATAACTTACATATTATTCATACATTTATATTTGTGTGTACATATATATATAAAAAACTATATATATTATATATATATTAATGTTAGATGCAGTTAACCATGATTAATCGATTTGACAGCACTAATAATAATTATTATTATCATTCTATTTGAATGCAAAATATAAACACCTACTTACATTATTTTATTTATTTACTTGCACTTCAAGTGACTTTTAACCAACATCAAAAAATTGTGAACATGCAAGTGTGTCATTAAATTAATTAAATATTAACTTAAAATCTTAGGGGGTATTTCAAATATATTTATATTTTTTATGTCTAAGGTGTTTGGCTGGAAAAAAAAATAAAAAATTGGGGAACCCCTGCTCTAGAGGCTTCTGCAAATGTCACAATCCAAGGAACCACAAACGGTGACTCAAGCATCTCTTCATTTTTACTATAGTACAAGAAATTGAATTCTGTTGGACTTTTAAGCCATAGCAATGATTTTAATATCCATTGTGCATATTTCAAACATAAGACAGTAAGCATGAATGCATACATCTGAAACCTCATGTTAGTTATCAGATGCTTGACCATTTAAAATACAGGTACACTTGCTTCTGCAAACCGACAACAACACCAGAGCACAAAGCCATGTAGTATTTTTCTGTAAATTCCTAAAGTATAAATAATCCTGTTTTTATTGCGGATAGAAAGACCATTTACAACAACAGAATATAGTCTTTTCACACTTCCATTTGTGACCTGTGCTTTTAATTTTAATATCTCACGAGCAAGGTGATAGGTTGTGGTCTCCACTGTTCCTCAATGATTTGCTGAAAGCCAACACAGCACATGATGCCCTTGGCAACACAAAGTTGCTGCCTCCTCTATTTCTGCAGGGTAAACAAACCATACTAATACATATAGGTACGTTCAAAAATGAATCATACTTATGCTTAATAAGTGAGAGATTAATCAGATCACAGTGTGTGCAGTTGTGGCTAACATACATAAACCATGCAGTAATTCCCAAGGGCCATATTTTTTCCACGTCTGGATGCAAATATACATTTTAAACTTTAATTCCCATGTATTGCAGATGGGAATGAACACTCCTGCAGCACACCTTCCATTAATGTTACAAGTTATCCATGCGGAGAAAAACTGACACCACACAAGGAAGAATACATGTAGGCTATAGTACATCAAGAACGCTTTCAACAGCAACTTACCATAATACGCAGACGGGACTTGGGATTTTCTTGCCATCACAGCGTGGACGTATGTTGCTGGGTTTGCAGGCAACGGTTGGTTTGAAGAATACAGTGTCGCTCGCCAAAATCCAAGTTTAATAGATTCCCTCACGCGACTAACACGTCAGTGATGTTTACAGCGGAGCGTCATCAAACGCGCGGAGCGCGCGCACCGCTCAACATACTGTTACTGTAGTGAGCCAGTCCAGCATCAATGGCAGGGTAACGGTGTACAAAATAAAATCAATAAAGGTGGATTTATCCAGTCTGGGACCGCACAAGCTGTCTGCAGAGCGATATTTTCCTGTTATAATTGGACTAAATTTTAATTTTGAAAAAAAAAAAAAACATTTAGTACTAACTTTGTGATGCTGCATTCACGTACACTAGCCCAATTCTGCTAATAAAGACTGCAGTTACTTGCACATTTATGTGACACATTATAGGCAGAGCTTGAATGCAAGCTTATTTGGTCAGTGTATTGTGTACGTACGGGATAAATGAAGCTGTCCGTGAAGATAGGTTTGAATGTCACACACGCGTGACTACAGCGCGATCCAGTGGCAACAAGCTACATTGCATCATCGAGGTACAGGGGTTGGACAACGAAACTGAAACACTGGCAATATAGGTTTGACGCCTATACGCGCGGCCTGGTGGCCAATATTCACTGATTTTACATTCCATCAGCAATTAGCACAGCTGTACATTGCGTCTTGCTGGCTCATCTGTGGACAGGAAAGCAAGTCTTTGTGGTGTATCATGAGCTATGGTATCCAGGGTAATGTCGGCATACCACATCTAACTGTCGACGCAAGAGGAAGCTGTCTGAAAAGGGTGTCCAGGTATAACCTGGACTGTCTCCAAAAACATAAAACCACAGCTGTCCAACTGACTGCAAAATTAAATGCGCACCTGTTTCCACCGAAACTGTTCGTCAGGAGCTCCAGAGTCAATATTCATGGTCGGGCTGCTATAACCAAACCTTTGGTCACTCGTGCCAATACCAAATGTTGGGTTTCTTTGTTGCCAACAGTGCATATTTTGGGCTGTGGTCAATGTGAAACACGTATTGTTCTCTGATGTGTCCACCTTCACTGTCTTTCCCATATCTGTGGGAGTTACGGTGTGGAGGAGCCTCATAGAGGCTTACAGCCAGACTGTTGCTGCCCAGAATGAAGCACATGGGATCACTGATGGTTTGGGCTGCAATATCATGGCATTCCCTATGTGCTTAATGGGACCGTTACTGCCAAGGACTATCGAACCATTCTGGAGGTCCATGTGCACCTAATGGTTCAAACATTGCACCCTGAAGGGGTGTCGTGTATCAGCATGATCATGCACCAATACACACAGCAAGACTTGAATGGCAGAATAGTTTGATGAAGACGAAAGTAAAGTAAGAGGAGCACGTCAGGAAAGATTTTACTCCACTGGCATCACAGTGCATCAATTTTTTTTTTTTTACATTTTAGCTTTTACTCCTAAATTACATCGCCTCATATGACTTAAAACACACAGCCCAAGATTTAGCTGAAATCTGCATTTAAATGACATTGCATTTCACGAAAAGTGGAAAAAAAATTCTTTAAATTTGAACAATATCACATGAGCAAGACAAGGCTGCATGTAAACGAAAGCCACACTGATATTCGTGTGTGACTTTTACAAGTGATTTTATCCAGTTAGCCATTGCTAACATATATTGACCAGTTAGTCCATATATTTATCCTTTGCCAATGAAAATAGCTGCACACAACACACAGACTTGACTAGACCAGAGGTGTCCAAACTCAGTCCTGGAGGACCACTGTCCTGCAGAGTTTAGCTCCAGCTTGCCTCAACACACCTGCCAGGAAGTTTCTAGTATCCCATACCTTGATTAACTGGTTCAGGTGTGTTTAATTAGGGTTAGAGCTAAACTTTACAGGACAGTGGCCTAGGAGTAGAATTGGACACCCCTGGACTAGAATATTTAAGTATTTGCTCATAGTCATTCTACTCCTCTCCGGGTTTTTATAACAGCACAGTGTTAAGAGAAACCCGACTCCGAGCGATGATGGAGCTAGAGCGGAAAAAAAAACAGTGCTCTGTCTTTCAAAACCTGTTCTTCCTTTCAGGCAAAATTACAAATCCGGTTGCAAAAAAATATACAAATGCTCTAGAAAAAAACCCTGCTATGCACTGCTTACATAAGTTGTACTAAATGTCACCATTCATGGAACATCACTTTCGGCCAATTATCAAATTATTGTGTAGAATTGAATTTAGACTGTAAACATGAAAATCAATTGAGCTATCCTCAAACTGACACCTGGGGAATCTCATTACCCTTTTGAAAGTGCTTCAAGTATCTTTTTGTGTACTTCAATATAACCTCCAAATTTTCTCCCAGAGATTCTCCAGCAGGTCCAATATTACGTTTATTTAATAATTTATCTGCATTAGTACTTAAAAAAAAAAAAAAACATACCGAGAGAAATAAGCCAAAACAAGCATAAAGCGGTTAAATCAGATTTTATAACATATCTAATATTATAATATCCTCCATGTGCTGGGCCTGTGCTTTGAATATCTATTCTATCTGATGAGCTGTGGAATGAGGTGCTGCGATGACAAACAATAAATTTAAAATCTATTTCTTTCTCCCTGAAGGCCTCATTTTCTACCCTCCATCCAAAATCTCAAATGCAACCTTAGCAACCGAATCAAATCTTTGCTCTCATTTGTGTGGAAGGTCATAAAGGGCCAAACCTGAGACATGTCAATCACTTTAAGCAGCTGGTAAAAGGTGGTCTGTGCCTTAGACATGGCATTTTCAATTGGGTTGTCTGTTCCCTGTCTCGCATTACTGCAGGATTGCAAATTGAAAGCTGCATAAAAATGCTACTATGTCTTCTCTATGTAACAGCTCAGGATGTAAAATGTTATTTAATATGGTATATTTATAATATGGTATATTTAAATACACAGAATAAAAATTCTGTGTATTTTTGTCTTGGCTTTAGAGCTATTTATAGGGCCGAAACAATTCAGAGCCAGTTAAGTTTATTTATTACAAACACATGGTTAAAAGGTTTGCAGACAGACCTACACCATCACACATTAATGCAATGCTTGTTTGTCTAAAGTTCCTGTAAGAAAAACAGTTTTCTCTTTGAGAAGCAGTTATAATATCACAAACAATGCTTAACAACACTAGATGGTGCCATATGCATGCAAATCTAGGATCCTATCCATTAAAAAGGAGAGCTGGTCATTTTGCAAGCCTCAAAGTAGTCTTATCAAAGCTCAAACAAAACAGTTCCAGCAGCATAATTCAATTATTATTCAACTAATTCGGCACGCTGTTATTATTGACCACTTAAGAAAAAAAAAAAAAAGAAAAAAAAAGAACTTACAGAACAATTTCTGGCACAAACAGGGGTAAACACAATAAATAAAATGTAAATATTTCACACTTATTCAGTCATGTGTACCACTATAGCACAAGTAGGCCTACATCTGACATTGTTGTTACTGGTATTATCATATATATCTTGCTTTTGAAATGAGGCCAACCTTAGATCATAACTATGTCTAACATTGTAATAAAAAAAAAGAAAGAAAGAAAAAAAGAACATTCAGTAAAAAAAAAAAAAATCCTCTTCCCCCAATATCAAAACAGTATGTAATGAGATTTTATGATATGATGAAATAACTGTTTGGCAGAGGTAAATACAAATAATGAAAAATCATGAGTGTTAATATACAGAGCATCAAAATTTAAGGAAATTCGTTTAATTACATTTAGTCTCTCTTCTTTTCCCGTCCTCTGAAAGCATCCATGAAATTGAAGGCACCCAAATACATGCCCAGGACAACTGACTGCTTGAATGGGATGACACTGTAAAGAAAAATAAACAATATAAAATATATATAAGCTTTATATTAATTTGCACAAATATGGGTCTCTGAACACACGAGTTACTAAAGTCTGAAATCAAATCATCTTTGGTTTATTTAAAACTACAAATAGCTCACATTACAACATGTGTTAAAATCTTTTTTTTGTTGTTGTATACAGATATCCTATCCACAAAGAGAGAAATTATTTCAAATTGGAGCAAGGTGTCCAGAAAAAGGCCAATGTTCAGGACTGAAAATAATGACCAGGCCTGGAAATGAGATCATTCACACCTAATGCACTGAGATTCAACACTTATCATCATGCTGGAATAATACATTTGATGATTTAAGTGAATCAGATCGGTTATACATGTTTCTGTAAAAAAGGAAAGGGAGCATTAAAATAATAAAGAATGCCTCTTCCCTTTCAAATACTGCAGCTTTGATAATTATGACTCTACTGTCAAAAACGCATTAAATACCAAACACAGATTGCAATTAATTGGCCAATTTTATGCACTGAAGTCTGTCTCACAGCCCACACAAACAGGTGTTGCTTTATCTTCCGAGTTAGCATCAGTAATTGTCACAGCTGCATAAGAAAGAGCTTCTTAAGGCTCCTTTGTTTTCAAGCCACGGGTAAAGGTGTTATGAAATACAGACACTAGTACAGCTGGAAAATGTTTCACCTACAACTGATACAACTTGCGAGACTGGTTGCAGCTGTGAAACAAACTGTGAGTTTCTCCTTAAATACAACGTTCTTAATCATTAATATGAAAGAAGCAGACTAATACAGTCTCGTAACCACAGCAATGTGCATAATTTAAGTTATTAAACAACAAGATGTCATTTTCACCCAAGCAAAGGTGAAGTCAGCACAGGAACAATGAATCACAGTGTTCCTGTCATTCATTCGGTCTTAATGTCCCCGGGGAGACGAGTAAATCACGCACACACACAACCCGGTCCTATGAGGTCATTGTTTGAGAAACAGTTTTGTTCTGCGCCATTGCTTAAGGCAAAACTCTCAGTAAACTCTCAGACCTTTAGTTCACTCCACTGGATCCCTCTTTACTGCAGCAGATTTCCTTTGCCATCAACAGTCTATAGTGAAATTATTCATGTCACATCCCCGACTCACTCCACAGACAACAGAAAATGTATGGGTTTAACTTTCTGCAGAGCTTTTCTGTTTCTATCCACTGTGGGATCAAGCCTGTCAGTGTAAGGACCAATTAAATGTGTATTTCCATTTACACAAGGGCCATTAGTTCAGTATGTGTATTCAGATGTTCCACTGCTGCCATGTAAATGTGACTGTTACGTTGTGTATACAAGGCTAGAAAAGGTTTTCTTTGTCTGCAACATATAACCCAAGAAAAAACAAATCCAAAAGTTGTACACGATGTACACATATGCACACTAGAGAGTCTGGAGGTAAGACTTTTTTGAAATAAGTCTCTTCTGCTCACCAAGGTTGCATTTAGTTTATAAAAAATAAAGTAAAAAAAGTTATATTGTGAAATATAAATTTCAAATAACCACTTTCTATTTGAATATATTTTAAAATGTAATTTATTTCTGTGATGGCAAAACTGAATTTTCAGCATCATTACTCAAGTCTTTAGTGTCACATGATCCTTCAGAAATCATTCTAATATGATGATTTGCTGCTCTTGCTTTCTTGTTATTATCAACAATAAAAGCAGTTGTGCTGCTTAATAATCCAGTGGAAACCAGGATACATTTAAACAGCATTTACTTGTAATAGAAATCTTTTTTAACATTATAAATGAGTTTACTGTCTCTTTTGATCAATTTAATGGGTTTTTGGACCACAGTAGGTTTGGACAACAGTCATTGGGTGCTTCTCAAACAGAAGGCTGCGTCCTAGTAAGGTTGCATATCTCGGCTGCCACGTCATCAAGCTCCGTCAAAGGAGCCTCAGGCCCTGCCCCAAATCAATCCAAATCAAATCAAATTAAATCAATCCTCAGGCCCTGCCCCAAATGACAGCCATTGTAAGTCCACAAGCCGTAAGTGCATTTGAGGTGTGCCATTTGGGACAGGGCCACAATTTATTTTACGCCCAATTAGTCAACCTGTTTTGAAGGATGCATCAAATATATCCTTTGCATCCTTCAATCACTCACAATCCTTTGCACACAATCCAATTCACAAAAAAAGAATTAGCAGAAAATGTATCAGCACTGAGCTTGTCAAATTTCACTATGTAATGCAAGACAAAAAATATATTTTTGAGAATAAGGCATTGTTTTCTTTTGTTTTGTTGTAAACTGAGACGACAGACAGTTGTAATTAACAGTACTGCATTGATAGAAAGGCAGTTGATATAAATGATTTTAATATAAAGTATTTTTCAAATTATAATTTTAATAGAATTTGACCATAAGGGCAGATACATTGATGTCATTGCCATGCGCACTTACAAGACCGACTCGTTCTAGCGTTTAATGCGGAGGCCTCACTAGGATACAGCCTTTCAATTGAGAAGCACCCGTTATGTTGATATAAGAACAATTATATAATGCTTGCAGTTGCATAGAAAGGCTTTTTAACTTATATTTGAAGCTGGAAAAAACAGAGGGGTATGCTGGAAAGATAAGATGTACTACAAAAGCATTAAAAATATGAAACATTTTTACAGATAAACATTCTAAACACGAGGACATGTTTTTACCTGGAGAAGTTTGAGATAAGCATATGAAACTAACTTACCCTTTTAAAGCCCTTAATAAGTATAAGGTCCTTGGAAGTAAAAGGTAAACTTGGTCTGTCAGAATGGCACCGACAATCCTCTTAGCAACATAGTCTGGCTCCAATATGGGCAGCAGTCGGGGCCACCTGCACACAAGGCACATGCTTTGATTTAAATGGCAATTTTTTTTATTATTTTTTTTACAAACGGATGAACCCAAAATCACTGCATGCTTGGGTACTTAAAATAGGATATTTAAGTACATTTTACATTCATGTTAAGAGGAAAATCTATAGCCTTAACGTCTCTTTCACTCTCACACATACTCGTTACGTGTCGCAACAAATACAAAACGCGCTACATGCAATGCTAGTTTCCAACCAGCACCAGATGACAGACAGTGGAACTATTCAGACAAAGTAGCCCCAGCCCTTAGGCAAAGGACCATGCTGAGGGCTATAAACTGCAGAGCATTTTTTATCATTGCTGTTAAACAACAAAACAAAAAAACAGCGTCCTCAACACGTCAACAACGAACCAAACTCATCCAGTCTCAGCTGTTTACAGTGTTTGAGGGTCAAAGTAGACATTGTTCACGGGCAGCCAATGAAGACCATCGGCTGGCATTATGCAAATTTGTTACAAACCTATGCAGGTTTGAGCAGGAAGAAAGACTGGAATTACTGACGACTCATTTCGGCAGTTTAGAATCGATTATTTTTTAGGAGACAATAACTTTATTTGTTGTGCATTTTGATCTTTGAAACTTTGCAGACCTTTTACATTTACAAACAGCTGTATTACACACTGCCAGTTTCCATAATAGGGGAACTTGAATGTGGGTTTCGAACAAAAAACTGAGAAAACCATGTTTTAGTCTTGTTTAGTCACCTATAGTCTTTAGGCAATAATCAAAACATTAGGGGTGTAACGATACCCTCATGTCACGATTCGATACATATCACGATACTGAACTCACTATAGGATATTATTGCGATACTCCAAGACATATAGTAAAATGTTAACAAAAAAAAAAATGCACTGTTGATTAAAATGCTAAATTTGGTATTACACTGCGGGTGTAAATGAATAGGCTTGGACTTGGTGCTGGTAACCCAATGCACAGGACAATAGTGACACCAGAATAAATATGTTCATGATTATGAAGCTGAAAATAAAGAATTATTTTAGACGAATATGATTGGTATATATAACACAGGCCACTTTTTACTGGTAACAAGACATTTTGCATTATCAGGACCCCAAAAAAACCCCCCATTGCATTATTATATGGCTCTGTGGAATACTTGATTCTGATCGGTCAATCGCACCATCCAGCGGTAAATGATTCCCAGATAACCTCTCAAAACAGATAATGCAGGCTCATCTGGGTTTCTGAAGTCAGCAGCGCTATACATTGCTTGGAACTGTTTTTCTTTGTGGAAGTTTTGCATCTGGTGAGCTAATAAATTTTTAAAACTCAGTCGAATCAATATTTTGTGTACAGTTATTTAATTATGCCATTCAGTATCGTAGACTCGCTCTTCTTTTTTCATACAAACGCAGCTGCTGCCATTTTGTGACTATTGTTTTGTACACTGTTGGATTATAAGATACAGAGGAGGGGTCTTGAATCAGCCTGAAGGGGTTGTATTCGCTATAACAACCGCCTCGCTCTACATTATCCCGCTTCTTACCTGGCTACCTACCAAATAAATCAATTTGACACAAAATATTGATTTAAAAACGATTGTATTGCTCCAGAGTGAACATAACCGTGTCTATGGCAATGCTCTGTTTTTCATGGCAACGGTGTGTTATACTTAGCAGCGGTCTGTTATCAAGAATTATACCATGGTCTGAGTGAATACTCTTGATTCTGAAATTATTTATTTATTGATTAATTATTTTTGAAATGACCGATCGTTTCGCTAGATAAGACTCTTATTCATCGTCTGGTATCGTTTAAAGCCCTTTGAAGCTGCACGGAAACTGTCATTTGGACCTTGAATCGTTTGGGTCCCATTGAAGTCCATTATATGGAGAAAATTCCTGGAATTTTTTCATCAAAAACCTTAATTTCTTTTCAACTGAAGAAAGAAAGACATGGACATATTGGATGACATGGGGGTGAGTAAATTATCAGCAAAAGTTTTTTTTAAAGTGACCTAATCCTTTAACTCTTCGTGGGCTATGTATATGATATTGAAAGTTTGGGAATCACGTAAGCTTACTTGTTTGTAAACAAATTCTATTAGCTTTTTCTGGTTTACACAGACCTTTTTCTTCACTTATTTTTTTGAGCCAGAGATGCTGTGTACTATTTCAAAAGACCAGTAACAGTGAAAACATAGAATGCTGGAAAAACTTGTTCATGAAAGGGAAGCGTTGTGTCATAAATGATAAAAAAAAAAAAAAAACTCAATGGCTAGGAAAGAGTTAAAAAAGTTGCAATAAACCATTTAGTGACAAACATTATTTCCCTGGGAAAGTCTGATCATAGTAATTTAAGTTGCGTTTGTGTCAACGGTGCTTTGTTTGTCAAGCTCCATGAAGCACAGTCAAAGTCTGTGTCTCTTGATTGTATACATTTACAAAGCAGTGTGCAAAATCCTGCCTACAGAGATTCTGATTATGGCTAATTGGAAAATGACAAAGAATGAGATAGAATAGCCCTGAAATTATATCCTTTCGACAATTTGAGAGTGAAGCAATATTGAGAGATTGATCATTATCTAAAAAGTAGGCGTTTTTCTTTAAATGACGTCCTCAGTTCCCTGTTCAAATGCTGCAGCTTTAAATTAAAAATGTGTTTGGGGATGAAGTGCACTGTAAAAAAATATTTTCGTGATTTGATATCACAACTTTTTATCTTTTGTGAAATCAACCTATATAATTAATGTGGTTCAGATAACATAATTTGTTGAGTTTCTATTTATTAAACCAATCTCCTTCATTGTATTAACTCAAATTTTTAATTTCAATTAACTAAATTAAGGCAACCAAGTAACTTGCTTCAAGTTAAACCAACAATATTTTTTTACAGTGTGTGTGCTAGCTTACTTTGTATTGCAGCCATCAAACAGGCCTGTGTTGATGAGGTATGGGCAGACGATTGTGGTTTTGACTCCATCCTTCCCCGCAGATATCATCTCATATGCCACGGACTCGGCAAAACCCACAGCAGCAAACTTGCTTGCGCAATAATCTGTGTGGAAAAGATAGGCAAGTTAGGAGACATTTGTACAAACGTGGTAGTGACACTGCAAGGTAAACCAGTTTTAGGCATTTCAGAAACCAGCTCATTCAAATCTGAAGTCCAGAAGTCACAGAAATTCACAACATTATCTCAGATATCGGTTTCCTGTTAAAGTCTACACTTTTATTTAACACACACCTGTGGGAATAAAACCACACTGAGACTGTGATCTACAAGTTGTGTATTAAAAATGTGTGTTCATTCATATCGGCTGACAAACTTAAAAAACAACAACATTAATTTCTTGCCAAACATGTTGTTTGAAAGACTTAAAGCCCTGAAGGACTTTGTTAGTGTTCCAAAAGCACCTCTGGTGAGAAAGCAGTTGTGTAAGAGATAAGAGGACATAGTGAATGCTTTACCTGCCAGTCCATTAACACCTATCAAGCCTGCAGAACTAGCAACACAGACCAGATGTCCATGGTTCTTGTCTGTCATGGCAGGCAGAAATGCTTTATATGTCTAAAACAGAGGCATAACCACAAATGGACACTTATACAAAAAAGTGGCTTAAAAAACAAACAAGTGCCATATAAAATGTATAACAATCTTACCCAAAAGTGGGACATTGCATTAACTCTGAGTGTCTTCTCAACAATTGCATCAGGAGTGTCCATGAACTTATTACCACTGACTATTCCAGCATTGTTTATTAGTATGGTGACATCGCCGATTTCACTTTTTACCTAGAAGTCAACAAATAATCAATATGAGTAAAAGATTCTGGACAGTTAGATTAAGATCTCAAATGAACCATTTATTAAAAGCTATATGTAATGTAATGTAATAAGTTGCCAAGGTCCTGACTGACCAATCAAAATCAAGTATTGGTTGCCAGAGACAACAGAGCTGCAGGAATGACATCACACACAAAACGTGGAAGTGAGTTAGCATTTTAGCAGGTCCTCCCTTCCCGGAGCCTACCTACCTTTAGCCTTTTAAATTATCTTGATGGACAAAACGTGCAAGTAACATAAACTTTTTCTGATCACAGAGCTTGTTTTTAGTGATAATCCAAAGGTCTATGTGGAAATCCTATTGGGCTTTTCTCATGGGAACTAGCATGATGCTAAAAGCCGGTTGGCCAACAAAGTGACGTCAGTACTGCATCACTCTATGGTCCAATAGTTTAGCGGTCATGACACAATAATATATGACAACAGAATGTCACGAATGACCATTCAGAATCAAGTATTGGTTACCAGGGACAATATATAGTTTAGCACTCATTAGGCAAAAATAAAGGAATGCAGAATGTCACGGGACTGACCAATCAGAATCAAGTGTTAACAAGTGCAGTTATAAGGACATTTAAAAGTGATGAAGAGGTGTGTTGCAATACCTTAGATAATGCATAATAATGTTAGAAAAAATCAATTGTCTACAGTATTTAACTCGAACTATGTACTCAGACCACTTATGGTTTGGAATTAAATACTCTCCATTCCAGGAAAAAAGCTCACAAGAGCAGGTTTGAACTTGGATTACCTGATCTGCCACTCTGTAGACCACATCTCTATCACCGCAGTCACACTGATAGTAATGTACCCTTGACGCTCCTTTGTCTTTAACCTGCTTAGCGGTTTCTTTCAAACCATCCACATTAATGTCCCACAGCACCAGTGAGACGTCGAGTGGGGCAAACTCAAGAGCCATCAGTCTGCCAATGCCACAGCCTGCCCCAGTGATGAGCACAATCTCTCCAGACACATCTTTCTTCCTCTGAGGGACGAAGAGTTGTATGAGGAATTCCAGGTGGTAGTAGATGGTTAACACTATCAACTGAAGAGTCTCCAAGAGGAAGTTCATTTTGAGAGGTGCAAAAGACCTTATGAATAACATGACAAAAAAATTAAAAAGAACAATGAATCACTGTGTGACTAAGACAGGCTTATACAAACACTGCAGAAAACCAGTGTAGCGAGAAACACATTGAATGAAAAGTAAACTAGTACTTTATGTTCCTGTCAGTCTCTAAGAATTTAAGTTTGTACATAGCAAATATAAGCCTGAAGAGGGTCTTGTTAGCGAATGTAACACGATTTACCTTACTGTGCGAGATACAAAGTCCCCAGATGGTGAGTCGTGCAGGTGGCAGTCGGTAAATAAATATTTGTTCTTCAAATGAACATGAACATGAACCACGAACGACGATAGCTCGCGCAGAAGAATGACGTTACTACCCACTCCTGCTCTTCGACCTAGTGGAGAGACTACAGACACACTACTTAACCAGTGGGCTACGTCAGGTTAACTGGAGTTTACCTGTTTGAGAGAAGTCGGTCCACGGTGAAGGGACGGGTTAAGTGAGAAACACCTCGGTCACGTGATTCAGCTGACTGCACTGATTTGTGGGAGTTGTGCAAACTTGTGCTAGACCAGTTGGACTCATAAATGGTTGGGCTCCCCACATTCCACCGCTTCACGTCATCTTGCCCGCCATCTTGCAACGGTCAGCGAGTCTCACTCACAGTTAGATAAATGTTGTGAAAGCACCGATATTGAAATTCCCGAAGATATGGGATAACCTTTCACAGGTGAGAATGTGTTGGTTTGTGTTTTCATATGTCTTAACTCAAAATGTAATATTTTTACTATGGTAAAAAAAATTATGTTTTTACATTTAATAGGCCTATGGTAACATTTTAATGTCTTGTTAGCTGACACCTTTGTATGGAAGAATAAAAATAATATTTTCCGCCACAGAATAAAAAATAAAAAGGGTAATTGTGACTTTTTATCTCAGAATTCTGAGTTTTTATTTACATTGCGTGTTATAAAGTCATAATTGCTAGATATAAACTCGCAACTGCGAGAAATAAAGTCAGAATTGCGTGTTATAAAGTCATCGCAATGGGAAGGTAAAGGTTTATTTTCCATGGGTCTACCCTGTCTGTTGGAGTTGTAGCCTACTTCAATTTTAATGGTAACATTTATAATCACTTTTCTTTACAGGGATAATAACTTGTTCAGTCCGGGGTGGCTATTGTTACTTTATGTAACGTTACCTGTAATATTTATGACTTTAATAACTCTAATAAAACCCCTTATTCTTTTTCAAACCTTGTAAAAAAAACAAAAACGTGTTGCTTTAATGTGAAATTTACTCCAGTAGCTTTTATTATGAGAGGGGATTTTCCTGATTTGCATTTAGACCGATTTCCCCAAGACTCAGTATTAACAGCCTTAAAACTCATAAAAAAAAATTTTTCAACAGCCTTGCTTTGCTGGATGAGTAGGTCAATGGAAGCAGTTTCTCCTCATTTACATGGTTTAAATCAGATATGTCAAAATAAAAATCTACAATAGACCTTTGGCTTAAATTTCTGACTGGCTGGTTTCATTTAGCCTATTAGTTCCTGTACTATTTCTTCTGCCACTCTAACTGATCATGCCTATTGATGCTGAAATATCTGAGGTTTATAACAGTTCTCAGAGACGGCCAGGATACTGGAAACAGAATACTTCTTTCATACAATATTCTTCTTGTTCAAGTATTAGGAACATCATTGGAAATTTAAAGTTAATTCAGATTCAGCAATCACAAAGTGGGAACTTTTGAAGTAAAAATGTCAAAATTCTCCATACAGTTTGGTAAGCAAATTTCTAAGGCAAATGATTTGAGAAGCTCTGTGGTCATAAAGGAAATAAATAAAATTTTATGTCTATCCTCTCCTAGTGAACAGGATAAGAAGAAGTTGTATTCACTGAGATCTTAATGTTCTTTATGCAGAGAAGGCCAAATGTGCATTTATCAATTCAAAGGCAAAGTGGCTAGAATTTGGTTAGAATATTAAAAAAAACACATTTTTTTAATTTAAAAAAAACAAGAGAAGAGGTGAGTGGAAAAGGATTTCTTCCTTTGTAAACCTTTTTAAACATAATGTCTCTCCACACTCATGCATATGGAATAACCAAAATGTGTTCTAAGAACAAGACTAGGCTATATTTAAAAAAAAAATGGTTTGATAAGGGAATTATTTTTGTTTCAGATTTGCTAAATGGTAATGGTGAAGTTCATACGTATCAACAATCTATACTTCCTTCTCAAGGATTGTGTCTTCATATAGAGATTACCATAAAGGCATCTCATTCTAATTGCTTTACCTTGTGAAAACACATATCCATTATAACTCAATTGTTGGGCAGATTCCAAAACGCTTTATTGCAGGTATTAATATTAAATGATTAATGAATCTAAACATGTTTTTGGTGAACATAATCAAAGTATTCAGGAGTCGACTATTCAAAAAATCGACTTTAGTAATTGAGATGGATCATCAGTACGCCCAGAGAAATCCCCATCCATCCATCCATCTATCTATCATGCATGCTCTAGTACATTTTTCCTTTTTCCCCCTTTAGTTATGACACTGTTTTTGAGTAGGTAAAAAGATAGCAAAAACTTGCTAAAATACTTAGTCTTGAGTAAACCGTTTTATGTAATTATCTGCATTTAACTTTACATCGTGACTGGCTAGCAATGCTCTTTAGCCTTGACCATATTCACAAAATAGTACCGCCTCTCAGACATTATTGGTCAAGTAAGTGGTGAAAATATGAAAAGTTGGGTCTTAATAAGCTACTGAAGAAGGCCATTAAGGCAGTGACACCGTAATAAAGGAGAATATCTTCCACTAGCGAAATGGCTTAATTTGTAAGAAACAAATATCTCATTGATACATTTCACTTCTGCAGTAAGATGAATTTATTGTATTCTGTACAGCTAATGGCTCAAAAATCTTGCTTTGATTTAAACAAGAACAAAAGCTGTTGAAAAGTTGTTAAGAAATGCATTAATCATCAAGTTCAGATGGCAAACTTAACCTCACTATGTTCAGTGAGTGAAGCAGACATAGCTAATGTGATGAGATTCTCAGAGAACAAAGCAACACAGTGAAAAGTGCTTTTCATTCGTCGTGATGTGACCCAGAAATAGTTAGATAATTGTCCTCTGTCTTTACCAAATGTCCCCTCTGATGGGTGATTCCATTGTAAGTACAGAGAATGTGAAAATATTCTTTTTTTTCTTTTTAAAACACAAACCCTAGTCACAGAAAACACAAATGTACATTGTACATTATGGAGGAATATTCAGCAGCAGAGAAAATAAATAAGTAGTCATTTAAAATGGATTCACATGAAATTGGTACAGTGCAAGCTCTACACAAAGTAGGAATAGGTCATTTAGTATGGGTGTCCATGTTTTAATTCTAATCCATGAATCCTCCATATCTCTTCTGCATGCCAGGCAGTGCCGTCTCGCCTCCGTCCTCCCAAGTGCGTTTCAGAAACCCATTGCTTTTCTGGGTGTCCAACCATTCAGGCCTGCCCACTCTACGCATAAACCCCCCGTATCGCTTTTGCAGGTCTCTCCCTGCCTCCCCTAGACCACTGTTCCCCTGTACGCTCCTCATGAAGCCCCCATAGCGTTTGACCACGTCCCCATCATGCTGCTCCTCTGACTCCGAGGCGAGACCGATTCTGAGGATCTCTCTCAGCATCTCCACTTGCTGGTCTTCAGCTCTACCTTCTGCCTTGTCCTTCTTCATAAAGCCTCCATATTTCTTACTGATGAGCTCTGCGTCGTCACTCTCTGCTTGGGCCCCCGTGCCGATCTCTGCTGCTTTCTTAATCATGAAGCCCCCATAACGCTTCATGAAGCCTCCATATTTCTTGGTGAGAAGGTGGTCTGCGCTCGCTTCCTCTTGCTTGAGGCTGTCGATGGCAAGGCGATCCTCTTCTGAGAGGATGTTTTTGCAGACTTCTAGTTTTCTGGAGTCCACAGTCCCTTCACACTCTAATGTGCAGGTCTAGAGGAGAAATGAATGAACGATCAATGCAAGGAAACATTTGGTCCACCAGAGGGCACACACATTCAGTCTGCTGAATTCAGTGCAGATGCACAATAAAGAGTGCCAATAATTACTTCTGACAAACTGCATGGTGGAAAATGTTAATTCAGCGAAGCACTCTGAAAACCCGGTCACAAGAGAAAAAGAGATAGCTAGACTTGAAGAACTTGCTTTGAATTGGTTTTGATTTGAATATTATGCTACAGAATTCAACAGAATATTATGCTGAAAATTATATCACTTGTGCTTGTATACTGCGTTCACATAAGAATACAAAATATAAAACCAGACATTTGACTATATAGAGTCTATAATGTTCATCTTTTGTTCAAATTCAAAGTCACATTTTTGCAAAGGTTTATGTATTATTTGAAAAAAATTGCAAACTAAATTTGAGCTTAGTTGAATAAAAATGCATTTGTTTTACTGAATCTATTACAGAAGAACTACATATTATGTATGTCACCTATCAGTGACTTGTTGTATACTTTTAAGTCTTAAAAGATATTAAAAGTATATAATAATTTCAACATTTTACTATAAAGTACATTTTAAATAATGTTTGAATCTCTTTTTTCATGCTTTAATGTTTACTGACAGTCTGACATAATAAAAGCACATGCACAGTAATTCATTGTAATTATGTCTGCAGTTCAATATTACATTTAAATAAAGTTCATAGATTTTTAAATGTACTAAATTGTAACTTCGTTACACATTTGTAATTACAAATATATTTAAATATATGACATCTAAGTTTCAAAAGAAATTAGTTTACCATAATGCTAGTCAGCAATTGCATTCTACATAAACACAGTAAAAAAAAGTTGCTGCCTTAAATGTTTAAGTAGCCTACAATCAACTTGGATGTTTGTCATTTCAACTTAAATTACATTAAACTGACTTAAAAAAACTAGTTGAGTCTTATATAACTTCAAAAAAGTTGAAAATTGCAGAACTTATTTTGAGGAGTTAAAGCAATGTAAAAACATGTTGTCATAACTTATTGATCATATTTCTTTTTTTAATTATAAAATTACAAAGATGTACTAGTGTGTCAAAAAAAGCTAATTGCATTTTATATCAACTTAAACTATAATAGTTTTTAATTTAACTGCAATTAAGAGTCCAAAAACATTACATTTATTGATTTAAGAACACCAGGGCTCTTTAATCTGGCAAACAACCATTGCTTGTCTTATATTAAGTAAAAAACAAAAAAAGCTTTTTCCTCGTTTAGCATCTTTATAGCAAATAAATATTGCCAAGACTTAAATATAGGGCTAGTTATCACACATTTTACTCCAGTTACTATTTCTCAGGTAGGTTCAGGTTTGAAAGTAATTGTTTGTATTTGACTGCAAAAAGCTATTGGACATTTCTGACATAAGAAAAAGAAGTGAACTGAACAGTTCACTATGTTGTCTCACAATAAGGGTAAGTCGTCACGATAGAATGCCATTTTTGTAAACAGTAAAACAATTATGAAACAGCTAAAAAAATTTAAAAGGTAGCATTCCACAATGTCAACTTACATTATAATTAATAAATTGTATGAAATCAACGTGTGACAACTAGCCCCGACCTGACTTCTATGAAAAATACTCTTGTCCTGAGAACACAGTTTAACCTTTTAGTTAAAATCTATGGTCATGACATAGTTTCAGATTTTGTCGGAATATATATGGAAATTAAACTCACCAGTGTGTCGATCTCTGTCTGATGCCGGAACAGCCGGTAAACGCAGAGCGCGCAGTCTCTGCCGCATTCAGCTCGAACCATCAGCACGAGACAGGCGCTCAAAGCCAGAGTCCACCAGGAGTTCACAGTTAACGCCATGGGCTACGAACGAACAGTTTACATTTACTTACATGAGGAAAATGTAAAGCAATATGTGGTAGAGTCTTGAAAATTTGACATAAAAGTGGTAAATATAATATGCATAGGCTACTTTAAATGAGCGCGTAAAATGTAGCTATTATTTATAGTAGGCTACGCGCATTTGCGCATAAAATAACCCATCGAAAGACCAACCAACTCATCCAGCAAATTAAATGATTAGTTAATCAGTTTAATTATCCTACTTTAAATTCTGTTCAAAGTTTACCTGTTTACAGTAGGATCGTTTTTTGGCAGTGTCCACCGTAGTGCTGAATATGTTGTGTTATAGATCTCTCGCCAGGTCTGGTGCAAAAGCGTCTTCAGTATCTCACAGCACGAGGATAAACTCCACACCTGCTCTGTTGAGAAACGATGGACACACAACTTTTAAGCAGTGTGCCCTCGTGACGACACGCCGTTCCCATCTGACGTCAGCAGGAAGCATCACGCATAGAGTGACGGCGGTGACGTTTTATTTTTTTTTTTGCCTGAGAAAATCAATTAATGTATGATATGTTTCCATCCTCGAATTATATTTAGTTTAAGGTGATCAACAGTGCATTTGTTGGTAAGTACTGTGAATATTTGATTATTATTTGTCATGCTGAGAAATGTAATGCTCTGCAGTCCAGTTTGTTACTGCTTTTAATGTAACATAATGCTCTATTGACCCACATCATTTAAAAAAAAAAATAGGTTAGTTGATTCCCTTCAGTTCAGACAACAAAGCAACAGTATTTTTCTGTATTATTCTTTTTTGTTGAGGGCCTATTGTGCTGAAGAGTGCATGCTGTTCTGTTTTTTTTTTTTTTTTTTCTTTTCTTTTTTTCCTATGAGCATAGGTAATTACTAATGCAGTCTGGGTAGACAGCATACCTCTTAAAACAGGTAGAAATAGTAGACTTGCATGTACTCAATCCAGCCATTCAATCTGTGGCTTTGTCTTGAGCCGTGCCATGCAGTGTAGGCTATACCATGATTAGTATCAGTATAATTGTGACTGTTTTGTCTGAGATCATTGTTTTGCATCCTTCATATTATGTCTGCAGTGTTTTTAAACATCTGTCGCAGCATTTTGACAGTTGTATCATAACATTTAGTTCCATATGGATATTTGCTCATTTGTTCGAATATCAATTTACAGAAAAGGTCTAACTCTTCCTCATTGAGCCCATTCAAAGCTGACGTCATTTAAAGGCAATTCAAAAGTTATCACAGGAAATTATAGATCTTTCTATTGCAGAATCCACGTAGCCTGAAGCATAAGAAATTGGTTGTCAGGACATTAACGGATATCAATTAGAGGCTTTGGATTCTGGAAATGACAGCTAATTCTTTAGACTCATTTTAAACCGTATGCTGTAAGGCGTTAAATTAGATTGTGAAGAGGATACAACGAATTATATAATTTTTTGATCCTATTAACTGCATGGAAATCAACACTTTAAAGTTGTGATGAAACAGAAGTAGAGATTTAGAGATCTTCTCTAATCTCTGATGTACATCTGAGTAAAAAAGATATTGGAAAAAGAAAAACATGTAAGTTATAGGGACTTGGTTCTGCCTTCGTTTGTTGACTGAATGGAGGCAGATCTGTTTGCGAGCTTGCAGTCGATTGTAAGAAAGGTGAGGGTTTAAGCGACTAAATGATTGGAGAAGACCGGCATTCGTCTGAAAACTCTGTTGTTTCACCAAAAGATTGAGTTATGAAATTTAATTAAAAACTTTGAGGTCAAAATTTTTTTTAATAAATGAAACATGCATGGATGAGCATTCACAATAAGATCAATATGCATTTAGAGATATGCTGAATTTTCATTTCATGCTGACTTTAAAGGTACGGTAGGCAATTTTTGGAGAGGCTAGCAATAGCGAGCTTTAAAAGCATAAGATCCCACCCTGCCTTCAGTGCGTCTTCAAAGCCACGCCTCCTTTAAAACAAAAGTGTCACGAGAGACACCGTTAAAGTAACACCAGGTAACTTTTCAACCTTCATAATATATTTCCAAGTCTCTTGTGATGGTACATCGACTTACAATAGGTTGAATGACACGTCTGCCATAGCCTGACGGGGTCTGTAGCGTTTTTAATCGTACTTTTAAACTTCGGGTTTCGGGTAGTAACCGGCGAACAAAGAGAACTACAAAACTCGACTGCTTTACGGCATATACGTCACTTCCACCACCACCCCAACTTCCTTAAAATCGCAGGGCTGTCAAGTGTCACGCATTGGTATTTTGTCACGCTCTCCGGCCACACATTGTATTTCTCACGCTGAAAAACTATTTGTAATATATTTAATATGCTGCAGCGCCCAAAACTCTGGCCGCGCCACTCTCACTGTGGAACAGGCATGAATTCAAGCGCGTCTCCTCTGGTGTTGTTCGTCTGGTGTTGTTAGCCAATCAGAAAATAGCACTATTGTATCTGGGTAACATTTCACGCAACAACCAATGACACCCCGTAGTCTGGGGTGTTTTTTTGTCTGCCTGACTATGTTACGGAAGCTATCTTATCCTCCGTTTATCTTCATGAATCAGGTAATGATTATTTGTCTTCCCTCAAGCTATAATGCAAATCGATTTGTAAAATTTGCAGATGTATTTATGGTAGCTTGACATTATAATATTGACGATATATGGTTATTATCTACCACTCAAACATTGCATTGAAGTATCATATAGATTCAGTAAAACGGTAACCAATAGACTAGGCTACTATAATGACACTGGCTTGTAAACGTGATCATCGGGATCATTTGTCGTTAGAAAAAAAATAAAACCCATGAAATTATATTCATATGACATGCTGAAATATATGCCACTGTACCTGGGATGAAGACATTTCACACGCGACGCAAGCAGAACACCTGCATGTGACCTCCTCCTACAGTGTTCAGGGCTATCATGGGTGTCAACAAATGCACGATGACAGAGTTTACGACAGTAGTAGAGGACAATACTGTTTCCCAACTGTAGGGGGACCCCCAGAGCAAAAGTTACCTGGTGTTACTTTAAACTACCTCATGTCTCAAAGCACATTAGGGCTGTCAACGAATATTCTAAATTCGAATATATATTCAAATAGTTTCAAAAAACAGAAATTCGAAGGTGAATATTAATATTCGAATGTGGAAAAACACACCCACGGTAGCAGAGGCGCGGCTGTCTGCTTTGCGAGTGGCAAAATTCTGAAGCTTAAAATGTAAAACGCATTTTCCAGCTGCACAGCTAGCACAGTGAGTGTCTGGCTCACTCATTGGCTGTGCTACGGCAACTGCACATCCAATGGCGCGGGCGCCTCCACGTGTGCGCCAATAAGCTAGCATTACATCATACACGTCAGAGCCTGACTGAATGAAGCCTGCTATATTTAGGACAAGAATCGCGACCTTAAATTGCTTGCACAAAACTCTTGATCAGCACTCAACATTTGTTTATTGTTGTTCATTTAAACCGCGCAGAGAGCGTGAGGTGAGGGCGAGAGAGAGAGAGAGAGAGAGAGAGAGAGAGAGAGTGCCTGCGAGTGCGAGCGAGAGTAAGGTCTGCGGTTTTGGCCATTAGTTGATTTACTTGTTTTTGTGTAAGTTAATACGTTGTCAAATATGTTTAAACTTAAATAAACTACCTATACAAGTAGTTATGTCTCTTTGTATTAATTTGTCCTGTTATTGACGTAATGCGCGTCATTGACAAAATGCGCAACCAGATGTTCGAATAATTTGAATATATGTGTTTTTTTTAGAGGGAATATTCGAATGTCATTTTTGAGCAATTTTGACAGGTCTAAAGCACATAACATTACAATAATAATGAACATAAACAACATAAAGAGCACTGACCTGTACCACCAATTCAAGTCACGAACCGCTCCGAGTGTAACATCATGGGATTCCATCTCTTACAAATTATAGTAGTTATGGTGTGAACGCGGCACAAGCTGGTTGTTTTGGTTCAGGAGGAACTGTAACAGAGAAATTTTTCTGCTGTTTCTGTTGCGGTGCTCAGTGACTGACGTCTGTCTAGCATAGCATGAAACGCGCTGATGACATGTGATGCCTCGCGAGCAGGGTGTGCGGAGGTATAAAAATACATACGCTGACAGGCAGATAGGACATCGTATCATTGCATTTGGACCGGATACAATGATTGGACGAACATTTTGTGGTCCACAGACCATATATATACACATATAAATAAATGTAGACCACTTGACTTAGTGACTGCAATCAGGATGTGAAGAGACTTTCAACCAGCACAATAAAAAAAATTCTGGAACAAATCACCTACCCTGCCTTTAATTCTTATTATGTACATCTATATTTCAGTCCAAAACCTCTGCTGATAGAAGCATCTTCATAGGTAAATGACTTCACATCAAATATCACAGTGCTATGAGCATAACTAAACGTTTCAGAACAACACAATTAACGCCCATAAACACATTTCTCTAATTATGCAGGTAGAAATATGGTGGCAATAACATTTAAAAGACAACATCAGGGCTACTAAACTCGTTTCTTAAATCCAATTAAGAAACTCTGTTCTTGGAAATGGTAATTCATTTTAATCAGTTTGAAGTAGAAGTAGAAGTAATGCTGTTCTTATTAATTCAGCAGACTCTATGACGACCGATTTGACAGACCTCTGCACATAATCAAGCACTTAGTCACTGTCTTACATTAAGTAATCAGTCATTCCGCTTTTAAGAATGCTCTATGCTTTTTATGAATTCTGAATCAAACATCTTTTGATAATGGATCAGTGTAACAACCCTCTCAACGCTAACATGTTGGTTTTCCTCATAAAGTGATGAAAATGAATCCAAATTTCTTCTAGACTGACAATGAATATAATCTGTAAATGAATAAAATAAACTAAAAAGTGAAGCCATGGAGATTGCAACTAGTAACATTTCAGTGTGGACCTGTTTTAAGTGGCAATTCGAATAAATGCCACTATAGCTTTAATGGGCTGCTGGGGATTTTGAAAGCATCATATTGATCCATAAAACTCAGGGGAATTACAAGGTGATGATGGTTTTGCTTGCCGGGGGGTCATAGCTGGAAATATGTTTGTGAAGCACACCATGCACTCCCACTGGCATGTTATCTTCATAAACTCTACAACAACGTGGTAGTTTCATATTAATAAGCTATGAAATTTATGTAAATCTGTACTTTATGTTGACAGGTTTTTGCATATTTAATCATGGTATTAAAAGTTTAAATTGGCGCTGACCTAATGTTAAAGGGTTAGTTCACCCAAAAATGAAAATTCTCTCATCCTTTACTCTCATGTTACCCTCATGTTTTTCCAATCATGTAGGAAATCATATGTCGTCTTTCTTCTGTGTATGGTCAAAAAGCATTCTTTATATTCTCAATACATTGTTTCTTTTTTCTCTTTTTTGGGTGAATGATCCATTTAACCCTAGGTTGGACCAGCGGAATTATCTTTGCGTACTCTTTAAGTCACTTTTGACGAAAAGCTTTCGCTAAACGACAAGCACACTTGAGATATGAGCGTAAATTAATCCTGAGGGAACAACAAAGCATCTGAGTACTCTGCCCTTTAAAAGCTTAAAACGAACACTTATTTTAGGACATGCCGGCCTTTACTGTTTAAAACACTTGCATTCCATAACCTGCTGGATTTCCAATAGAATGGAAGTCCACAAAAGAGACTTAAAGGGATCGTTCACCCAAACATGAAAATTCATTTATTCATCCTCATGTCTTTCCAAACCTGTATTACATTCTTTTCTCTGTGATTCATAGAATGATATAATTTGAGAAACATCTCAGTGTTTTTTTGGAAGTCAGTGCAAAACTGTTAGATAAAGGTTCTTAATTGGATTGCATAAAGAACCTTTAACATCCATGGAACCTTTCCATTGCACAAAAGAAAAAAAAAGTTATTTTAAGAACTTTTCACTGAATGGGTCTTTGAGGAACCCAAAATGGTTCTTCTATGGCATCACTGCGAAAACCCCCTTTTGGAACTTTTATTTTTAAGAGTGAACCAACATTCTTCAAAATAACTTATTTTGTGCTCAGCAGAAGAAATAATAATAATGAACTATCCCTTTAATGTAAACCTCTGAATTTCCTCATGATTAATAAAATGTAACTTTTTTCACTTTTTGATCAAACCAAACTGTTCAAGTTTAACAAAAATCAGCTTCCACAAATTAAACTAAAAGATAATTGGTGCACAATTAAACAGGATTGTGCTGTGTAGTTTGGGTATAAGAAGACTTTTTTTTATCAGCTCTCATATTCAATTTCCTGCAGGGTGAAGAAGGGATATCAGCACCATAATTACAGTGTCACTCAGGCTATGGCCAAACAGCACCAATGACAGGAACAGTTAATTAAATTCTGCCCCACAAATGAGAGCACTAGGCTATTGTGTTATCACTGATGTGCCATCAGCAATAACTTTTATATTTACACCTTCTTGAGTGGATAAGATACTGAACATTGAAGGTGAGTTATGCAAACAGGAAGAGCTGCTCTTTAGGGCTACTTTTGAGTGTGATAATATATGCTTAGACCGGAGAAGATAAGTAATTTAGTTTTCCTGCAATTATTACATAGTCACTGCAGTTATTAATTCAACAGAGGGGTTTGATTATAGAACAGAAATGCCTCATTCATTACTTTTTATTTTAAAAGTTCATAAAGAGATCGTAAAACTAATCCCTACGAATTGAGTGGTTTAGTCCACATTTTCTGAACAGACTCGATTGCATTATGAACAGATTAAATGTAGACTTTTATTCTCATAAACATTCATCAACTCAAATGCGTCTTGCTTGACACGCAAGAACCAATGAGGTTCATTCTCGTCTGTTACGCAGCACGTTTGAGCTTCTGCAAGAACCAGGTTTGTCCGGTTAATGTTAGTTAGTTTATGTTCGCTGATCAATATTTAAATGTGAATAAAAATGAAATCTAATTGAATCTGTTCATCATATAAAGCAATCGAGTCTTCAGAATATTTTGACTAAACCTCTCAAATATGGATTAGTTTTACGATCTCTTTATGTATGAACTTTTTTGAAGCGTCAAGTTGTCAGTTGTGTGGACTGTCTATGGAGGGACAGAAAGCTCTCAGATTTCATCAAAAAGATCTTCATTTGCATTCTGAAGATGAACGAAAGTCTTATAGGTTTGGAACGACATGTATTTAATGACAGAATTTTCATTTTTGGGTGAAAAAATCCTTTAAATACAACCTAAATACTGGAAACTGACATGAAATTAGATTAGCCACACAACAATGCCGGTGGAATTTGTTTTCAGTACAGTATGTTTAACCACTACATCATGTGTATAAATTACAAACAACAAATAGACAATAAACTTCACAACATGTAACAATACAAGATACAGTGGGTAAATGACCATGCGTAGTGTATGAAAAGACTACTAAACTGAAGAGAGGAGTTCAGAGTCCTGATGGCTATGGGCAAAAAGCTGTTTATGAAGCGTTTGGTCTTGGTAGAGAGTGACCTGTAGTAGCGCCTCTCTGAGGGAAGGAGCTGGAAGAGGTGGTGAGCAGGATGTGAGGGGTCGGAGATGATTTTCTGTCTGTACTCCCATACCATACTGTGATTGATGATGTAATGATGGATTCGATGATAGCAGAGTAGAACAGAACAAGGAGCTGATGTTTGATCCGGTATTTTTTTAAGCTGCCTGAGGAAGTAAAGTCTTTGTTGAGCTTTTGCGATGATGTGTTTAGTGTTAGTTGTCCACTTCAGGTTATTGCTAATGTGAGTCAGTGATGGTGATTGGGTTGCCATTTATTTGTATGGGTGTTTTGGGAAATGGCCTACGTCTAAAGTCAATAATGAGTTCCTTGGTTTTGGCTGTGTTGAGCTGGAGGTCATTGTTCGAACACCAATTTACAGTTTAAGGCATTGTGGGACTGTACATTGGCTTAATAAGATGTTAAAAATGGTGGAAAATACAGGCGCCAATTGAGCTGCACAAAGGTTAAGCAAAGCAGGACTGATCCCATCCGGCCCAGCTGCTTTCCTTATCTTAAGCCTCTTAAATGTAGTTCGCACCTCATCCTCCTGGATGCAGAAGGGTGGTGTTGGAATGGGGTCGGGGGGGATGACTGGTGAGGTAGGTTTTTACAAATCTTGCATAAAGGTTATTTAATATGCCTGGGAGCCTTGGATCATTGTTAAGAGGGGAGAATGGGTCGTTTTTTGTAGTCTGTCATGTCCTTAAGATTTTTCCACATTGATCTTGAGCTGCTTGATGAGAATTGTTGTTCCAGTTTCGTTCCATATTTGCTCTCCTTATTGCAGCTCGTAGTTTATATTTGGCCAATATAAATTACGCCATTATTCGCTATTCTATTCTAACGTAAACTCGTCGAAGGAAATGATTCAATGTCTAGCTGTGTTTTTAAACACGTACAAACATCTCAAAGGCACATTTCACTGTTTGTCATTCACATTTGCTTCAGGTACATTTTGTGTTCATCTGAACGCAACATCTATTAAATGCTTAATTGAAATTAACATTAAAAACGTCCTCTTTCTCCATTAATTCAAAGATCAGTATTTACATAAAACATGCAGTGGCACTAACAGATCTCTACTGGGTCAATTGCGCACCATTTGTGAGCTCACAAACAACAACTGAATTAGAAAGATTTAAAAAATGTTCCAAATGTTAATATAGTTACTGCTACATAGTTGTAGTGAACTTCGAATCTTAAAAGTGTGTGTACATATATATATATATATATATATTTTAGGACTTGCAGATAATATAATAATAATTAAATAAAAGGCCACTTAAGTGTGCTTAAAGAGAGTACACTTTTATTACTGTTTCTTACTTACACTTTTTTAAAAATGCACTTATAATTATGTCAAAGAATTAAAGTTCTACTTTGAAGCACATTCAATTCAATCCACATTTAATTGTATAGTGCTTTTCACAATGCACAGTTTTAAAGCAGCTTTACAGAAAATGTATGTTTTTACATTACAATTTAGAGTAATCACTTATCAGATGTGAGTGTCCAAGTAATGTCCATATGTCAAAAATGTACAGTTCTAAGATAATACAAATCATATAGTTCATGATTTACATTTAGACAGAAACGATGAGCTCAATAAAGCAATTATTACAAGTTGTGATCAAAATGATTACAATATATAGAAAATTTGGCAAAATTTGCCGTCAAACTGAATCTCTAGGCTTCCCGAGGTAGAAACAGAAAGCAAATGGAAAATACTTAGCATAGCTGCTGTTCATAACATTTCAAGCAATAGATAGTCATGCACATTTGATCTGATATAGCTGGAGTGCAAGGTTATGAGATGCATTATGTGAATGCTTGGCTAAAGAGATGTGTCTTTAATCTTAATTTATCTGCGAGTGTGTGTCTGAGCCACAAACATTAACAGTAAGGCTATTCCAGAGTTTAGGAGACAAATATGAAAATGCTCTCCCTCCTTTAGTGGACTTAGATATCCTAGGTACTACCAAAAGTCCAGAGTTTTGAGACCTTAAAGAGCGTGATGGATTGTAACACGGTAGAAGATCAGTTAAGGAGCTAAACCATTTAGGTAGCCTAGAAATCTAGACGCACCCTAGCGGCAGCAAAATTATTTTTTCAGCCAGTGTAGTCTAGCAACTCTCCGTTGGCATTCGAGCTGGAAAAACCGAACTCTAGTCAGGCCAATCACATCGTATATAGAGTTGGTGGGCGTGCTTAACATAATGAAGGCAGAGTTGTGACGGTTCCGTGTGAATTCCCTGCTACTTGAAAACAAAGATGACGACCGCTGCTGCTGGCGAACAGCGGTCTTTCGACTCTGGAAGATCATTTACTGTCAGAAAATTTACTGTCAGAAAATTCCCACCTTAGTGCCTGTTCCTGAATACCAGTGTAATTTTGTAATCGATCTCTAAGAATATGTAATGATGTGTCAAACACAGCACTTAGATAAAGAAAACATTTTTTAAAGATGCAGCCTTGGTCAGAAGCTAAAAAGTAATTTGTACTTTTAACTAGTGCAGTTTCTGTGCTGTGATGGGACCTGAATCCTGACTGAAAATGTTCATGAATATAAATTTCTTGGTACATGACTCAAGAATTAGAGACAAGATAATGTTGTGAAGGGACTCTGCTGCTACAGGTAACAACTCTTTTTAGCAGTTTGGTAGGTATTGGATCTATTAAACATGTTGTTGGTTTAGATGCAATAAGTTTATTTAGCTCTTGGATTGTTTTGGTCATTTTCTATGAGTTTTCCAAGATGCTTGGCCCTGGCTGTCAGGTTCCTGTCCTGACAGTCTTGTCCGTCTTGTCACGGTTTAATGTTTCCTTGTTTGTCTTGTGCCTGAGCACATGGCTCTGTCTGTTTGTATTGGCCATTTGCTCCTCTTGTCCCACCTCCTCATTTCCATTTACCACACCCCTTTGTTTAGTCCACCTCTAGTCCTCTTTCACTAATTGTGTTCACTTGATCCTCATGTGTTCTGGTCCCTTTATATTGTGCCTATTTCCCTCATGTCTTTGTTGGTTTGTGTCCTATGGTGTGTTCCTGTTTGCTTGCATTTGTCTGCAGTTTATCTCTGCTCTTGTTCCAGTAAAGTGTTTGATTAGTTCTAGTGTATCCTTTTTTTTTTTTCTTCTTCTAGTCTTGTTTTTTTTTTATCTTTTGATTTCTTTTTTACTTAAGACTTTTTCCTCCAGTATCTAGTTGCCTGCAAGTTTGTTCTTTTGTTTAATTTTATTTGTTTGTAAGTTCCAATTGTTTCTAGTTTTCTTTTTTTTTCTTTTTATTTATCTAGCCATAGTTATTTACATCAGGTTTTAGTTTACCTCTTGTTTCATTTATTATCTTCTCTCTTGTCTTGCTCTGTTATTTTGTCGTGTCTTGTCTTGTTGATTGTGAGTCTTGTTTGTCCTTGCCCTGCATCCTGAGATTTCCTGACCACTTACATTCACTGCCTGGTAGCTAGACTGGTGCTACAGCTAAGAGATCAAGTCTCTGGTTCCTCGTGTTCCTGCCTGGTCTTTCTCAACATCATTCCACCTGGTGCTGCCTCTTCTTCTGCAGGCCTCAAGCACGTTGTCAACCAGGACTGGTTTCAGTGGTTATTCTCCTTGCCTGTCATCGTGCCGTCAGCCCTACTGTTTGAACTGTTTCACACCTCACTCTCCTTGTTGTGCCCTGTCTTGTTATTTAAAAAAAAAAAACATGCACAGCTTTTCTGTGCCTGGGTCCTTTTTCAGATCCTTGATAGTTTGTGACACTGGTGGCTTAAAGAGCCTTTTTATAGATTCTAGGACGCATGTACTTTAACTGCAGTGTGTTATTTGAAATAACGTTTAAAGTTAATATATTTTAAGTGTAATAAATTGCAACTTCATAATTATGAGCAATTATAAATATTTATATACATGACATGCAAGTTTCAATAGAAATTACATTAAAGTGAACACTTTAACCATATTTCACTAAGACAAAATGTAACTAAAATTATTAAAAGATGTAGCCCACTTAAATTCAACTAAAAGCAAATATGAATTTTTACTGTAATACATTTTCTTTTGATTGTCAATAACCAAGATGTCCAAGAATATTACATTTATTTTGCACTTCAGTATTCTTTTTCTTTTTTTAAGTATATTTAAGTAATCTTTCTAAAAGTATTCAAAATCACAAAATACAACATGCAATAAATAAATTACTTGGAGTTTATTAGAGGAGGAGTCACTGTTCATATTTTAAACCATGACTGACAATTTGCTGTCAGGGAACACCATACTCAGAGATGTTAGTTAGCGGTAAACACAGCAGAGCTTTATTACACAAATGTTGGTAAATACACAAAGTTGAGTTAATCAGAGTTATTGTGGGGTTTTGGATAATGGATGAGAAGAAGAACTGAGTCTTTGCTGTGTAATCAGGGTGAAGAGGAGATGGTGAAGATGGATCGGGGACCGGAGTGACGCACACAGCTCGTTGCTGTTGGATGAGTGGGTATCCAGGTGAGTATACAGTATAACTTGCAGGCTTGACTTATAGGAACATTAGGAGGGTCTCAGGGAGAAGATACACCAGGAGAACACTGGAGGAATCACTAGGAGCACGAAGGAGTGACACCAGGAGAAACTAAGAGCAGAGGTGTAAAGTCCAGGTTCAGAAAGTAAAGGTCGTCCTCAGTATATTGTTCCAATAACCTGGATTTGCTAATTAGCAAAGTTTTTCAGCCAGGAGATAAAATTAATTAGTGAAATCAGCTGGTTGAGTTCATGGGTGGAATAAACATATGGCAGGACTTTTACTTTCTGACCCCAGGACTTTACACCTCTGACTAAGAGGTAAATGAATCAAGTAGTCTAACAATGAAACCAAATGCTGACTGAATGTAAGGTGTGTGCTTATATGCAGGAGCTTAGTGGCATGCTGATGAGAAGCAGGTGATTAGTATTCAGATAAGTGTGATGTCTGGTGAATCCGTTACTATATGACTGACTCCATAAGATAAACAGCTTTCTGAAAATGAAAACTGAGGCTTCTTCATGGTGAGTTCTGTCTCCTATGAAGGTCACAACCCCAGAATCATGGATAATGTGTTATTCACATGCAGGACAAAAAAGAGAATAATAAAATCCAAGAAAGCCTGACCACATGGCTTGTTTTCTTAGATGTCAAGAGAAAGCCATATATGTTTGTCTTAGGCTTACTTTCAGTGCCCATATTGTAAATAACATACTGATACATGACTCCATTTTCCCATTTTCTTCAGTGACAACAGTTTCTTCACCTTAATCTTAAACACACCTCCATGACCTTTTCCCTTTCTGTGAAAACATTTACTGACACCATGGCTTTGATGAAACACTGGCTGATAATTTGAAAGCGCTCGTCCAATTTTCATGTGGTCTCCCGAGCGCTGGTGGTGTGGCCCATGGTGCGACTCGTTGCTGTGACTATTCCAGCAGGGATCCTAGGTGTCACAAAATACATTACCAGCCTTGTTTACCCTGGTAGAGAACACAATTGCTATAATTATTGTCATTTTCATCAAAGCCAGTGAAAGCTGATGCGGTGTTAGTGTAATGCTGTAAAATTACAGGGGACGCACTTAGACATTGGAGAGGGATAACTGCTGCCCTACTTTTCACTCTATCATTTCTTTCACTTTATCTATATATCTCTGCCCTATATAATGGATGCTGAAAAATACCGGAGCTACTTACCCCTTTAAATTTAGTAAATGATGAAAGCCATATATTAACTAATAAACAGTTAGTTGTGATCCTTGAATCTGGTTGGTCAAGCCAAGTGCTGGGACTTTTCCCTGTTTCTCACAGATCCTCTTGTCCGTGTTTGTTCCAGACAGACTGTCAGTCTGTGCGTTGGAGAAGGAGATTTTTCAATGACAGTTGGCGGTGACAAATCATTTATGATTAGTGTAACCTTAAAATACTGATTCATTCAGGAACAAAACAAGTGACTATATTTACGAGTAAGTCATTGAATCATTCACTCAACCGATTTGTTCTAAAACACTGATTCATTAAAAAAGGAAATACCACTTTGTTGGGCTGTTTCTTAGCAACAGGCAAGTTTATGTGGCTTTGGGTTTGTGTGGAACTATTTTTAATGAAGCAAAAATGGAGTCTATTCACAGTCTATGACACATTTCCACAGTTATTGGCATTGTATCATTGCATCTTATATAAATCTGGCAGTTTTTTACATTTTAATTTAAATTAAATCATGTAAATTTATAAAACTATAATTTGTGTTGCATTACTTTGGCTTTAAATTACAAAATTATAATAATTATACCACTGGCTGAGAGAGTGATGTAATGTTTCTTTCTTTTGACTGCCGCAATCAATCTCTACATTTGATTCCTCTTTTGTAAAGTCAGGAAATGCTATACAGACACCTTCTACATCTGACAACACTGGAAATGGGTCAACTGAACTGTTGTAAGACATTTCATATATTTGCTGCTCAGATGATATTGCTTAATGTTGACAAACGTTTTTCATTGAAAATGTTGGATATGACAATATGTTGAGACAGTGTGTTCAACAAAAATGTGCATACCTAAGCAAACTTTGTTCTTAATTCTGATATAAAAATGACACTTAGTGATCTTCAAATTTCTGTAATACTAAAACAAAACTTGCATGAACTTTCAGATATAAATTGAATTAAACCATAAAACCTTTAAATGCCTGCAAGACACCTTAATCAACACTGACATTTTAGAAGGTAGAACGACCAAATGATTATTAATTACACCTTTTTAAACTCAAGTAAAGGCAAATTAAATGTGAAATTAATTAAACTGACATTAACAATGTCTATGCAATATCATTATTATTTTAGAACCATTGGGTCATAACACAAGGTTAAACATTTTGTTTGTTTGTTTTTTTGTACCAAAAATATAATGATTTGACTGTCTCTGCTCCAAGAGAAAAGAGTTTGAATGAACATCTTTGAGAAATGCATGATAAAGGAAAATGTCAAATATAATAATTTGCATATTCGCTTATTAGGAATGATTGCTCTGAATATTGCTCTATTCATGTAAAATGTGTAATTGCAAGGCTTGCTAGATGACTAAACCCTTTCTCTTCCCCTTTTTTTTCCCCTTGCTAAATTAATATGTATGAGAAGGGCTGTAAAATCTGTTCATGGCTCCCTCACTAAAGAGGTGCCATTGCAGAGCTTCAGATGATGAAAGATAGACAAATGACAGCCTTTAAATTGCCTATCAGTTTCAACAGGAGACAAAACTTTACAGTCAAACTCATTGCTTCAACTTCTTTTGTATCAAAAAGCAATTATATTTTCTAATAACATTTGTAATTTTTGCTATCTAATATGGCATTTAATTGATAAAAATTTACAGAAATTCTTGGAACTGTTCAGCATTCATGTAATGGTGATTTTAGTCATTTAAGGCGTAGACAACCAGGCTTGATTGATCATATAACGATATTATTCAACTTTAGGCAGGCTCAGCTAGCTTACAGCTCATGCTCAAACTGATTTGAAAATGACTATTATCCTGTTTTCTGTTGACAGCTCATTCAACTCTCTGACCTGTTCATTGAAATCCAATCATTCCGTTAACTTTTTCCCCGCCAGCATTTTTTATAGAAGGTGCCAGCCACTGCCAGGATTTTTGATAGTTTTCACAAAACTTTCATGGCCCCCAGAATATTTTGTTGTATGAATATCAAAAATAGTAATTGTGTATATATAGGCCTAATATATATATGTGCTATATTATTATTATATAAAATTCTCATCTCACACATCGTCAATCTGCATTCAGACTTTTTTTTATTTTTGTCATAATTTATTTCTATTACAATAATAAAAATATGATATACCTTATAAGCTCTGTGGAGGCAATATGACTAAACATAAAAAATAAACTTTTACAGCCATGTTATCTTTGCAAGCACAGACTGTTTGGCTATTTAGTTTAATTAGTCTTTCTTATATTATTAGCATCTTACAAACAATATAGGCTAGTTCTTATTCACAGATATTAAAAAAAAATTAAAAATGATTGCACAACCACCAAATAGGTGGCAATATTAAAAGTATGTAAATAGTTATTAAACAAAAGAAGAAATAAGTAGTATTAAAGTAATATTAAGTAGTAAAGTTTTTCTTAGCGTCTGTTTCCATGGAGACTCGTGGATTCGTCGCTCTGTTGTGTGTTAACCGCTATTTCTTTTCAGTCTATGGTTAACCGTGAACATACTCTAAGTTGGCAGAATTTATTCATGGACGCATTTTTGGAACCAGCATACCTCGAGTAAGCAAGGTTTAGGTTAATCAACCAAGTGTCACAACACAGAAGGCAACAGACGGGTGCAAACAGTGTTTATTGAAGCAGAATGGTGGTGAAATGTCTCAAGTTACTTGACTGTAACCCTATTCCCTGAAAAAGCGAAACGAGGTGCTGCGCTGATCAATGCATTATGAACGTCTTTAACATGACCAGCTGTGATTATGTGTGCAACACATCAATGAAATTGACCCGGAACTTTAATAGCCTCTGGCTTGCAAAAACACCCCATTTGTCGGCATAATTTTTTCTAGTGGAGGGAGCCCGAGCACTTAGAATGGTCTCAATAACTTCAGGTGAAAGCCCAGTGTCCCTCAGTTGGTACCCATCAGGGGCCAAACATGAAGGTTCCACAGGTCGGGCCGGGGATGAAATATCGTCCCCTGCGTTTGAGACAGAAGGTCCCTCCTCTCCGATATCGCCCAGGGCGAGCCGGCGAGGTGAGATATTATCTCCGAGAACCATACTCTGTTCGGCCAACGCGGCGCTATCAGTAAGAGGCAAGACCCTTACACACCCAGTGCGCGAGTTACCACCTCGAGTAATTCCTCGACGGATTTATCATCACGTGAGGAACGCTCAGGGGTAGGCCGCTCGAAGTCCGCAGACACAAGAGATTCATCATCCCCCACATGACCCGAAGAAGCGCTTCGAGATCACACGGAGGGACACGTGGATCTGGTGAACAAGCGAGTGATAGGGAAGGACCCGTCTCTCGCTCGTCAGCCAAATCCATACGGGAGCCCCACGACGTATTAAAGACGTTCCCAATGCGCTGATCAGCGCAGCATCGATTGTAGCATTTGAAAGGGAACAGCGGGAACCAGACGATGGTGAGAGGATGGTGACTTGCTGGTGATGATTGAAGTGGATTCTCTGTGCAGTAGTGATGTTACATATGACACTAAAGCTTCAAAGCGCGTATCGAGTACGCAGCGCAATTTCTCATGAAGCTCCATGGCGGGATGCGTATTGTTTTCAGAGAAACACGTGATCAACGAAAAAATGAAGCCTCCAGTCACGTGAATGCTTCACTTTTGCTCTACAGGTTTTTGGAAGTTTAAAGCAACACCAAGGAACTTTTCCTCTGCGGTCGCCCTACAGGTTGGAAGCGGAATTGTCCATTATCGCTGTTGTAAATAATTTAGCCTACCGCAGCCTACTGTCGCACGCACACGCTCGCTGTTTATCCAGCACCGGCTTTGGAATCCACAATGGCCACAGACAAGGTAGAGTATGATGCATGATTTTATGAAAGACATCACAAACAAAGAAAAACTATGTATGCCGTAAAGCAGTCGAATTTTGTAGTTCTTTTTGTGCTCTGGTTACTACCCGAAACCTGAAGTTACATAGTGCCAGTAAAAGCGATACAGACCACGTCAGGCTATGGCAGACGTGTCATTTAACTTATTGTAAGTCAATGTACCATCACAAGGGTCTTCGAAATATATTATGAAGGTTGAAAAACTACATAGTGTTACTTTAAGTCCATTTACTATAATTTTGTTTTATATAAATAAGCCTATAGTTAGCCTAATGTATTGCATAAAGCAATTGCCACACATTAACATGTGAATTATATTATCAGAAAACTGAACATTTAGCGTTTAAATGTTAGTGTCAGGCTATCATTTGCGCTTAATAGATAAAACAACGGTGCTGCGCACTCAGGTTTATGACTGCTGTAAATTTGACCTGCCACAAGATGGCGCTGTTTTCGACACTCCTGATGCTTCGAATCTTTTCCCGAAACAATCAGGGGAAAGCCTCAGTGCTTCATTTGCCCATCCCTACTGTGCAGGTGATGAGTGAACATGAAGACAGGTGATCAGGATGACAGACGGAAGACTGGATACAGGACGAGACGATCTCAGGTGAGTGGTAAGGAGTCTGACAGAAAGCAATGTATACTGCGACATGACCAGACAATGAGTGGATGGTGAACTGGGAATATATAGGCTGTGTAGATAAGGGAGTGCAGGTGCAGTGAGTCAGTAATCTGGTGATTGTGAACGAGTGGGCGGGTCCTGGTGATTGGGTGATGATTGGGGCTGTGACGGTATGGCTGACTCTGTTGGTGTTCAAGTCATCTCGTATAGATCGTAACGCCACCACAATGTCGTAAACAGAGTGGGGAGCTTGGGATTTTCTTTAAATCCCGCATCTTTACGAGTTGGAGGCGTGTCAAGTGAAAAACATGGTGGAATACCACAATATAGGTATTTAGCTGTGATATTGTCAGGCTTTTCTATTTACAGCACAGTAAGCTAATTGCCTACACAGAAAATAACAATGTAATATGTAACAATAAAGTTTGCAGTGGCTTCATAAATTAACTAAAAACATAAAAAAATCTTTGTTCTGAGTTTAAGAACCTTGCTGTATTTCGCCATCTTACTCCGACGAAAGTGACTTGAACGCACCTGCCGTCGTAAACATGACTTGCCCCTCCCAGCAGGACTTGAAAGCACCATGTGACACCAAGAGTTCAGGGTATGTTTGATGGTAAGATAACCTTACTTTCTGGAATACCCAGAGCCTAAATATAAAACAAACAAAAAAAATATATTCTAGCTTCACACATTCTTTTTTTTATCAACACTTGAATGTGGGTAAGTGCAATCTAAAAAACAAACAAAGACTACATTGTGTATAAGCAATGTTTTTATGCTTGTTTCTGCTTCTTTTTTGTCTGTGTTTTCGATCCGGAGATTAAGTACTCTATCAGAAGATGCATAATAGCGTCCCCTTACCATATAACAGTGAAAACATGGAAAGCCAGAAAATTCCATCGATGGCTGGGAAGCATTGTCTCATAAATTATAAAAAAAAAAAATCTGTCAATGGAAGGAAGAGCTAAGAATATGCGCAATCTAGAAGGGCAAAACATTTTCACATGCATCGGGTTCAAGTTTTTCATGTGAATTCATCACGTTGACCAGTAATATGCTGGTTTGTGCATTACTACTGACAGTGGACAATGGGTCTTTTTACCAGCGAAATTTTGTGTGTGACTGCGCTTTTACTGGAATATAGCGCAAGAGTTGTATGCTATTTTGTATGAGCTTTTTGCTCCATTTTATTGGTAGACAGTAATAGAGCGAGAGAGAGGGAAGAAAGGAAGGGAAATGTGATGGGAACATGACCTGGAATGGAATCCAACCCAAGTCTCTCAAGTCTATTTAAAACATTGATTCATTCAGGAACAAAACAAGTGACTGTATTTATGAGTCATTGAATTATTCACTCAACTGATTTGTTTAAAAATCAGATTCATTTAGAAATTAAATTCCACTACGGTGTGTTGTTGTCAACAGTTTATTTGGCTTTGGCTTCGTTTGGAACTATTTTTGTTAGTGGAGAAAAACTATATAAAGAAACTGCCAATATTGTGTCTGAAATAAGTAATCCAATAGTTACTCAGTATTTGTGTATGGAGTCTATTTACAGACTATGATGCCACATTTCCACAGTTATTGACATTGTAAATCTCTTAAAAATCTCATCTTGTACATATGTACTATTAACAGTATGGACATTTTGTGCCAGCAAGTCTATTGAAAGTATGCTATTTTGTATGGACTTTTTGGCCAGAAATAAAGAAAGGGGAATGCAATGGGAACATGACCTGGGACGGAGTTTTTTTTTTTTTTTTTTGAAAGCCCAAGTTTTTCAAAAGCACCACAGCTCAACATTTTGGACCACAAAACTATTCCCTCATCCTTTTATGATGGTTTTATGGTGATTTTATTTGGTGTGTGTGTGTATGTGTGTGTGTGTGGTGTGTGTTTGTCATTTTAGGACCTTAACATACATGGTCACGATGAAATGTTATTATTCTACATTTAAAAGTCATATGGGTTTGAAATGAGTAGATAATGGCAGAATTGTCTTAACTATTCCTTAAAGTTGGCAAATTTGACATTTGCAAAGTGATTTCTATGTAAAATGTAGATCATTTGTTCGATGATGTCACGACCTACCCAAAGTATTACCCATAGCCCCTGAGTGTGAAATGAGAGTGCATGGCAACTGGGAATTCTTAAGAGTCTCTTGTATGGAATAAAAACAACACAAAAATGCCACTGAATTAATCTCATGAAATCACATTACCCCCTTAGAAGTTTAAAAAGATGCAGTATCACAATTAGAACAGGAACCCAAGTGTTTGTTGACAGGTTAGCAGTGGTACTCTGTACATATCCCTGACTAACAGACAGACAAGGACATTTTGAAAAAACTCTCTACTTACCTCTGATTATATACACTTAAGATTATTATCAATTTTTAGATTGCACTTGATGAATAACGACTTGAGATGTGAGCCATGGCTGTTGAATGGAGGTTATAATGTATTGTCTGCCATGGCAGCTTTGAAGTTGCATTCTTGAGAATAATGAGACATGACTCACCTTCTCTGCTCCTCTCTGCTTCAGGCGTCAATGCAGGAGACGTGAAAGTTACAGCTATTCAGGCTGGAGGGAGGAATCAGTCGACATGTGTTAAAAAGATACATGCAAAAAAGCCCACAATTTTTACCCTATAAAACTTTGAAAGTCAAGGTATAACAAAGAAAGCATGCTTGAAATAAGCCAGATATATACTTCTTATTCGTACCTTTTCTTTTGTGGTGCTGGAATAAACATTGATTTCACATAAGCATTGATGCCAATTTAAAAATCCATCTCTATACTTGCACACTAGGCTTGTCACAATTCCAGTGAGGCCATTTTGCACATTAGCCATTTTAAATTGCTCTAGGATGCCTTGCATAAACACTGAATGTTGAGAGGGGGTCTTTGATCATGGCTTAGTTTACATTACTAGTCAGTTTCGTTTCAGAAGTCACTCACCCGGTTATCTGTGCTTCACTGGCTTCCTGACATAGCCTGAGGAAAGGTAGACTGACACCTGTGTTTTCTCCGGAAGACCATGCTTTTCCAAGGGAACGGCACTCTTTCTCTCTGCTTAGAGGGGTAAACATTTGTAAAGCTCTTTATTGAGTGCAAACACTTCAATCATAATAGAGAACCACATAATAGCCCACAGCTCAGAGACCATTCTGATGGGTTCACAGTATATTTTATAGGCCAAGTGGATTCTGCACAAGAATACAATGGTGTTTGGAGTCTTTTCGACATATTTTAGGCAAACCTCATGCCTGGCACACACTAATGTGAATAATTATTGTGGTTTTATTAAATTGTAATACTTCCATGAAATATCTGTCAGAAAGAAATTATTCAGAAGTTTAAATAATGAATCACAGTAATGTGATATAATCATTATTCAAGGTAAAAATGGTGTAACTATGCATCAGAAGCAAAGGTGAACCACAAGGAAATCAGTCTTTAAATTACATTGGTTTATTTTGTTCATATACCCCATATATCAATTTAGTACACCACTGGAACATTTCTGAACAACATACAGTATGTCTATTGTAGTCCAACAATGCCTAAAGTACTCCCACTTGCTCTCATAAAGGCTTTTTTATCCCCCAGTGCTTCCTTTTACATTATGTAAACCACTCATATAGCTAAATGCTCAACATAACACAATACCAATTAATTAGTCATACATTCAAGTTTGTGTTTTAGGGTCCATTTATGGAATGGGCCAAGGTGTAGAGAGGAGGCGATGAGAAGTGGATGGCTTTACAAAAACATTCAGGCCATGTGTTATTTTAGTTTTATTAATATACTATTATAGTTTTTGTTAATATTTTAAATTTAGATTTTATTTTTATATTTTCACTCATTTTAGTTTTAGCAAGTTAGCTTTTGTCATTTTTATTAGGTTTTTTTTACATACATTTTTTATTTATTTTTAGTTACAATAATAATCTTGATATTGTTTCGGACAGAATCAATATCAGGATTGTTCAAAAGAGGATTCATGAGCAGAATATACATTACTGCAAAATAAACATTTTCAGGAAATCTTACTCTTACCTAAGTGCATTAACTTTCTTAAATGTTAAAATAAAAAATACATAATCAGATAAAAAATAACTATCAAATATTACATTATATAGTTATGACATATTGAAGGAAATTGGGCAATTAGATGGGATGATTTGGCTGTATGTGTCACAAATTGTATTCATTCAAATCAATTTACAGAATTCAAATTAATATTTTTTTAATACAGTGTATTAATGTGTTTATTTAATTGACTTAAGATCTAGATACTACAAAATCTTCTTAGTCCATATCTTGTCTGTATGGTCTCGTCTAATCTGCACAAATCTGCATAAATAATGGAAAATATTCTGTTTACAAAGTTCAAATATAGCAAGAATATTAATTAACACTGCAATGTAATTAATTAGCCAGCAAAGCTTCCCACATCTCTCGAAAAACAACTACTCACCTGCTTCACACTGTCATCCAGCATAATGCTTTCTTCTTGCTGATGACCTTGTGAGTAGCTCGGCTGATGTCTTCAAAGCGACATGCAAAGTATTGTGTCCCCGGGGTTTGAAGGCAGTCTCTAAGGCAGAACACAGGGGTGTCAAGGTCCCCCCTATCTGTGGCAGAGATGCAGGCAGATGGTTGGGATAATTACTTAAAGCCTGAGGAAGATAGTCACGCAGTCCGCCGCGTGACTAGAAACATTATAATGGATTGAAAATGTCTTCAGGCGGGCCACAGGGGCGACACACGAACAGGAAATGCACAAAAGAAGAGTATGACTGTCAAAGCAGAAAGGACAAAGTCCTTCTTTGACATTGGTGAACACTTAAAGAGCAATTCACCTCTGGCAAAATGGGATTTCAATACAACTTGGCTGGCTATGTTGTAGAAAGGTAAAAACATTTGCGGAAACGGTGCTGATTGACTAGAGAAAATAGAGAGAAAAGGCTGTAGCCAAATAGGTTGCCAAAAAGGTAAGAAAACTACAACAGCCATAATGCACTGGGCGTGTTGCCGTCTGAGGTCACTGCCACCAATCAGCTATGGATACGCTTGACTAGAGTCAAATACCGCCTGGCTTTAGAAGGAAATACTTCTTAGCAAACTTTTAAGCTGGGTGCGAATTGTACGATTTATAATAGGCCTTTACGAATTTTGCTTGTAGACTGTATAACACAATCCCAGCTGTAAGCCATGTCGCCATGTCACACTGTGGAAACTCTGTTGTTGTTATTAATGTCAAACTGTACGGCAGTCAACGCACAGGCAAGTCCAGAGTTTTACATCATGGAATTGCGTACATTTTGATCATGGCTTGTCCTGAAAAGAAAAAACTGAAAAAAATACAAAGACGATATGTGTGGAGCAAGTAGTGGTTCGTTGTTGTCGCACTAATTGCGTCATCAGGTTCTGCGCTCCTATGGTTTTTTGATATGAAGGTTGTCATAAGAGAAGCCACACTGCAGGACTGTGTGTCAAATCTTCTGACACTAGCAGAATTTCATCAGAGGTAAAATTTGATTTGCAATGGTCATTAAACAGCTGTCGGTGAACATGTTAAACTAGTGAATAGCGACAATAGACAAACGATTTTAGCCAGGGTAAGAGGAATCTTTTAGGATTCACAAAATTTGTCTCAGATGGCCAAATCGTGGCACCTTTGCTGCCAAAGTGGTGTAATTAAACGGATCAAGGCCTGTACACAGAGTAAATTCATCGCGGTACTTCGGGAGTAGGTTATTTTCGTTTTTTTTTTTGGTGGCTAAAGGCTGCAAAAGAATCATAAATATGGAGAGAACACCGCAACGGAAAATCAAGTAAACCTGTTTAAAACTGGATGACTGTATGAACACAGTGTTTTAGGCCAAATGGAGGGGAAAACTTAAAAGAAACTGCCATTCCGCCAGTTCTGTTCAAACCCCGAAACAAAACGCTGTTGCGTACTCGTAAGAAAGCTGTTGCCAAAGTGTTCCATTTTGACCATATTGCTGTTTAAAGAGGACACAAAGTACAATATAACTTCCAATGATAAACCTTCTCTTACAATAACTGTTTTGTTAACATAACCCTCTGTTGACCCGACTCTCCGTGGACGGGGGAAAAAATGCAGAAGTATAATCTGTAAATCCCTAGAGCTGTCAAAAGTCTGCAGGATGATGTAAAAGGACAAATAAACGAGAATGTCTCAGCCCATGTAATACAGAGAAAGAGTAAACATTCATTTACATATATTACCGACATTGTAATACAAAGCAGGTTGAAAATCAGCAAAGTTACACTTTAATACAAATGGACTGAGGTTAAAAAAAAAACCCACATTTAATGACTCTCAATACCAAATGTAGTCAAATTATCTTCCTTTTTCATCAGCCTAACTGACATGCTTTATGAATATTATCAACCAGCAAATTACACCAAGGGTATGGCGAGGAATTAATGCAATTCCTTCAAAGTTCTTAAAGAGAACCAAGAGCCAGCATGGAGGGGCTCCTCACCGGAGCTGCGCTTATGGCATGAAGTCTCTTCTTGCTGAAGAGAATAGAGGTGAGAGGTCATACGCACATTATTGAGCTCCTCCAATTTGCTTTGAGAACTTCCTCAATGGGACCTGATGAGTCATTGAACATTCAACTACTTCAAACTACTCCATCAACAGAGTTTTACAACACTCTTTTAGAGGTTTCTTGAGGTAAAGCAATGTCTGAAAAAAGACAAAGATCGATATGTAAAAGAAATAACAGTAGATGTTTAGATGACGTTCAACTAGCATGGAATATTGCAGGAAGGTGTCAGCTCTAATCTTAGTCAGATAACTTTGAGAATTAATTGCAGAGGCTTAAGAGTGATTATATTTTGAGACTATATGAGTGGCTTATTTTGAGCCAGAGCACAGACCTGCAATTATCCTGACACATTTATTAAATACACCTGAGTGACAGCTCTGTAGATGATAAATAAGGGAAACTTAATTAAATTCTCTGGACCTGTGGTGATTCATATACACATGTCCACTCTTTTAATTAGCACCACTGTAATCTCGGAGTAATAGACCGGGTGGAAACCTCAACAAAGGTGACAAAACATACATTAATTTACCACCTTTAATTATCCACAGGTGTTAAATTAAAGAGTCTGTCTTTTATTGCCCCCAATTTGTAGGCAACAATTTCTTCAGAACTGTTAACACTGGTAAAAGGAGCAAAATCATGTTGGCTTACATAAGCAAATCCAGTTCTTTGCTTATCCTTCTTTCAATCAAGATAAAGGCTTACTCGCATCCCATTCGCTCATCAACTCCAAATGATGTGTATAACACATACTGTAGCTAATCACAACTGACATTGAGACCAAGACTATACAATAGTTCAATTAACAAGAAGTTATTGTGTACCTTGGATTTCAGACACATCGCCAGTTACTTTGTCTATTCTTGTTCTGCCAACAAAAATAGTTTGCACACAGTAGAAATGATTCAGTGATGGAAGGTAATTGTGATTAAACATTTTGTTGAGGAGGAAGTACAACATTTTCTTATTATTACAACATTTACTAAATATTCTATTTAATAATAGTAAATTTCCCGTGCTATGGTTTAAATGGTTTTCTGTCTCGCATTTTATCTCTCCAAATCATGGAAGTTATTTTTCAAATGTGAAAATTAGCAGAAATTAGTTAACACAGTGTCTCATTTACACTAGGTAAACATTTGACCTGACTATTTGATCAACTAGTAAAATTATTAGTCATGCAAATCTTTATTTATTAATGTATAAAATAGTTATTTGAAAATTGTATTGCATATCTGTTGCTGCCATTATAATGGCCCATTTCCAGCATTTAAGAAATAAAATTCTATTTTTAAAATTCATTACAAAACGACTTTTGGATAAATCCCTTCTTGGAAACATAGATCTGAATTTTATTACCATACGACACCGCATGGGTTTATTGTTTCGGTCTTGAATGTATCAGTGTTTTTGAAGGAATTGATTTAGTGGATAATTCAAATTATTAATAAGGACAGATCTTTCTCTTCTTCACTGAAAAATAACCCACTGCTTATGGAGCCTTTTCTCATTTCCCAGGTTTTCAGAAGGGGAAGTTGTCCCAGTTGGGTAAATTCCATTTGCTCCAGTAGCCAAATAAAATCCACAATAGCATTTCAGTTACTTTCCAAAAGACTCTCACTGGTATACACAGATGGATTGTGGATATGATAGATATAAATGTCCACCAATGTTAGATTTGGTTGGGTCTGTGCTAACTTGAGATCTGTAAAAATGTTTTTGGGACCTATATGGAACAAATTCAGTGATTAGGGGAAAGGAGGTTACTTTGACTTGCCATAAATATAAGGAATGGTGACCAAAAAAAGAGACATGTCTGAAACAAATACATATCGGCTTTCTAGCAACAATGCTTGGCCAATCAAATTTGAGGACCGTAACTAACTGCTGTCTAATCTATTTTTATTGTTCTGAGTTCTTATGTGTTGAGTCAGTTGTTGTTCATGCCAAATGTTGTCTTAGCTCTGCAAAGAAAACATGATTTAATTTTACTTGACTGTGCTTTTGCACATATGACAATAAAGCTTCGACTTGACTTGCTTTGGAAGCATTAGTCTTATTCGTATTGCTGGAGTGTAGTGCATACTGGATAGGTTAAAAATGCTCCATTAATTCAGTTTATTGCACAACAACATGTCACAGAAGTGACACATCACAACAAATCAAGTGGTTATTTCTGCTATGTATAAAGCCATCCACTTAAACAGCTGTTGCAGACTTGGCCCTGTGGAAAATCACTAGTCCAGCATATTGACGCTCATAACTCTAATTGATAGTTGCTGGCTAAACTGTTTTTATTATGGCTTTAAGGGGATTTCGATGATCACGACAGACTGCTGTGAGTTTCTCACAACTGTATATCTCACAAAGTTTTCTGTTCGTGAGCAATGTGCCATAGCTCATTGTGCCCCCCCACAATGTGCCATACTGCTGATGCCAAAAGCCTGGGCTCTGTTAATCCATTATCCTCTATGCGTAAATAACCAAGCAAGAAATGGCCTAGAGAGAGGTGTATGTTCAGTCACACGCTCTGAATCACCAAACTCTGTGTTTTCCCCAAGCCCAAACAAATGTGCAGGTGATACAGCAGCAGAGGAATAAATACTGATATCAAACTTTGTAGCCTGCAACACCTCTTGGCGAAGCTATAATAAAGTTCAAGCTGGAATCCAAGAGTCATACAAGTTCATTTCTGTCGACAGCATCTGTGACATGTTGCTGATTACCAGACATCTTGTCTCATCCCTCAGCTTGTGAAAACAAAAACCAAAATGCAGTAATGCACCTAAAAAATGGCTAATCACCATATAAATATTAACGTGGACATGGAACGTTGATTTGTTAACTATTGTAAACACAACATTTTAGTTATAGCCTATAATTAAAAAACATAAAAGAAATGTTAGTTATGACTTCCAGAAGTGTTAAAAAGCATACCTTTAAGGTGGATCTAATTAATATTGCTTGGTCCTGTTAACACTTACTCAAGATTACATTTTGTGCTTATTTTATCACACTCCGATCGCTGCACCGGAAGTTGCAATGACCACTGAAATAAACATGTGGACACGATCGTGCAAAGATTACTTTACCTGTATCTGTAAAGAAAAAAAATTGTCCATTATAATGGACAAAACAATCTGATTAGCAACAAGACAAATAATGCAACAATGTTAATTATTAAAATGTAAATGTAAAATGTAAATGTATTTTATTTATATAGCACCTTACATCGACCGATAGGTGATCCAAAGTGCTTCACAACAGATTAAACAACAAATTTAAAACAACAACACACCAATAACAAAGATACAATAATGAATGAGAAAAAAATAAGAAAAAGATAAATAAAAAATTAAATCAATGTAAATGTGCCATCACATTACTAGGTACAAAACGCCACTTTAAAAAGATGCGTTTTAAGTCTTGATTTAAAAAGGCCCAGGTCAGTAACGATACGCATCTCACTGGGTAGCTTATTCCAGAGCTTAGGTCCAGAAACCGAAAAAGCGCGGTCACCCCAGTGTTTCAGTTTTGACCTGGGCACTTCCAACATAAGTTGATTGGACGACCTCAACGTCCTACCATAATTACGAATGGTCAGCATGTCTAAAATGTAAGATGGGGCAAGGCCATTAAGAGCTTTAAAAACAAACAATAAAATTTTATACTGAATTCTCAAATGTACCGGGAGCCAATGGAGAGAATAAAGAATCGGAGTTATTTGGTCTCGTTTTTTAGTGCTCGTTAACAGGTGGGCAGCTGCATTTTGGACAAGTTGGAGACGGTCAACAGAGGACTGGGAAACACCAATATACAGGACATTGCAGTAGTCCAGTCTAGAGCTTATTAAAGCATGAATAGCCTTCTCAAGGTCATGACGGTTTAAAAACGATTTTACCTTCGCCAGAAGGCACAGTTGAAAAAAGCTCAATCTAACAACATTATCAATCTGTTTGTTGAATTTAAAGGAACTATCAAAAATCACTCCTAAGTTCCTTACCGTCTGTCTGGCCGTTGGAAACCAGGGACCAAACCCATTAGACACAGATTCTCCAAACACAATATATTCAGTTTTATCCTCATTTAAGTGCATAAAATTTTGGGCAAACCACTGCTTAATGTCCGTGATGCAGTCAACTAAGGTACCTTGTACATCACCAGGCTTCAATGGCAGATAGATTTGCAGATCATCTGCATAACAGTGAAAAGATAGGTTGTGTCTGGCTATAATTGACCCTAGCGGTAGCATATATAATGAAAACAAAATAGGGCCAAGAATGGAGCCTTGCGGGACTCCACAGGAAAGAGAAGCACAAGAAGAAGACAAATCCCCCATCACCACAGAGAAAGTTCTATTTGATAAGTATGACATAAACCACCAAGTGCAGTGCCATGAATGCCAACATACTGCTCCAGGCGTGACAGGAGGATTGTATGGTCTACCGTGTCAAAGGCTGCTGTGAGGTCCAGTAGCACTAAGGCAACAGGACACTTGTTATCTACAAAGAAAGCAATATCATTATGTACCTTTAATAGTGCAGACTCAGTGCTGTGGTGAGACCTAAATCCAGACTGAAATTTTTCAAGGACAGAGTTGTTTTCCAGAAAGGGTTTTAACTGTATGAAACCAACTTTTTCCAAAACTTTAGAAAGAAATGGAAGATGAGAAACAGGTCTAAAATTAGATATCAGTGTAGAGTCAAGGTTAGGTTTTTTAAGAAGGGGCCTAACCACAGCATGTTTAAAGGCAGCTGGGACGGTTCCTAGACTAAGACAGCTATTCATAAAAACCACAAGCCCAGGCCCAACAACGTTAAAAACCAGTTTCAGCACTCTAGCAGGTATAATATCAAATGGACAATTTGTAGGCTTCAATGATCTCGCCAAGGGAAGATAGAGAAACTAACTCAAACTCCTCAAACACAGCAGAATGAGCTGGAGCAACAAAAAATTCCTTATTAAAACCTTTCCTAGTACTCTGTCTAACAGAGTCAACCTTATCAACAAAAAAAGTGAAGAAAATTTTCACAGGTGAAAGTTGAGACATTAACAAGAGCAGAAATTGGTGGGTTCACAAAATAATTAATTGTCGTAAACAGGACCCTGGGGCAGTGACTGCTGCTAGAAATTATATCAGAAAGATACTGAGATTTTGCCTCTCGTAGGGCCCTCTGATAATCAGCAAGACCGGCCCGCAAAATGCCCAAAGAGACATGCAGTTTATCCTTTTTCCATTTCCTTTCAGCCTGCCTACAACGTTGCCTAATGGTACGAGTATTATCATTAATCCAGGGATCCATTGTTGGTTTAGCCGATTTATGCCGAAAAGGGGCGATAGTGTCCAGAATCCCGGAGCAGGTAGAATGCAAGAAAGAAAGAATATTGTCTGGACAGATGGGAAAAACCATGCCATTCATGGCAAAAAACTCAGAGTCTCTGAATGCAGCAGCGAATTCATCAGCTGTGGTTGAAGTGATGATGCGACGCTAGCATGATGGAGCCATAGACTTTCTAGCTGGAGGGGGGGCTATATATTCAAACACAATGGGAAAATGATCTGAGATGGTGTGACGGCCATGCATAGTTGAGTGTTTTGCTGGGTGGTGTTGGGCAGTTCACTGTTTCCCTTTTGTCTTTGAAGGTATCAGCGCCAGATTGGGAGCACCTGCGCTAGATGCTGTGGGAAGATAAATACTCCGGCCCTTTGAATCTTTCGCTCTCTCTCTGATCTGGTCTCACTCCTGCCAGCAGCGCATCTTTGTTTTGTTGTTGATTATATTATGTTCTGTTAACTTTATTTTTCAACACTCAAACTTTGCAACAGTCACTCATCCACATTTACACCACTGACGTCACTGACTAACACGCTACTTGCTGTTACTTATTAGTTTTATTGTTTTAAGTTATTACAATAAATGTTTACTTTTGGTAATCCTTCGCGTCCTCTTTGAATTTGTCATGGCCTTTGAGCCGGGTTATGACAAATTGGGGGCTCGTCCAGCCGTAATTTTTCTGTTAGTACCGCGATTGTTTGGTAAGATTACGGAAAATTATATTTGTTACTTAGTGTTCCAGTTTGTTGCTTAGTAGTGTGTAGGTGGGAAGTTTGTTCAGAGCGCTCGTGCGGCGCGCTCAGTGGGGTTTGTTCTCTGGTTTATCTAGGCAGATGCGGGGATTGTTTGGATTAACAGAAGAGACACGCACTTGAAGATGACTTTGTCGGTAAGCTACGTAGCCTACTAGATTTGTTTATTTATTTTTTCTCATAGTTTGTTTGGATTTAAATAAGCAGTTGTTGTTTGCGCGTGGTTCGTTCTGTGATCAGTTGGTCCGGTTGACATTGGCCGGTTTGCCTGTGTGGTCTTGTCAGGTGGTTTGAGGTTTTCCCGTGTAGGTTGTAGCGACGTTCCCCTTTGGGTTCGTTGAGCTGTTGGGGGGTAGTGTTGTGGTGAACGTGGGAAAAGCTGTTGCTTGGGAGCATGTCCGTGGTTTCGGGAGGGTTTCTGATTTACCAGTCGCTTTCCTGATCCAGCGGTCTCTAGTGCGTAAGTACCCACCACAACTAGCCACATGAAGACTAGGGGGGAGCTTAGTTAGTTGTATTGGTTAGGTAGTGGGGAAACTCCGAACCATGTTGGGGCTTAGTTCTCTTTGGCCACGCGGGTGAACGTCGGTGTCTATCTGATCACTGAGTGAAATTTGTTTATTTAGTTTTTGCGTGTTTGCTGCATAGGAAAGTTTTAAATGTCTGAAGTCGAAGCATTTATTACTGCTCCATCTCAGGAATCCCTGGATAAGTGCACAAAAGAGCAGCTGCTTCAGATTGCTGAGCATTATTCAGTGCAGGTGGTCGGAGACAAACGTGTCAAAGAAACCATTAAATTAGCTATTAAATCTATTAAAGTTAGTAGTAGCTGGAGTTATGTCGGTATCTAAAACAGATTTTTCTCAGAGTCCAGCGATACATGGTTTAACTTTTGAGCAGCAGAAAGAAATGTTGATGTTGCAGTTAGACCATGAAAAAATGAAACATGAATTGGACATTAAAAAGCAGCTGGAAGTGGAGAGAATTCGCCAGGGCATCGAACAGGCAAAAATAGATTTAGAGGGAGATCGATTGTCAATGATCAGAAATGGCTTATTGTCAAGTGAGGCTTTTGGGGGGCAGCAGGCCAGATCATCTGACCGTTTTGATGTAAGTAACTTGCGCTTATTGCCACAATTTAATGAAAAAGACCCAGACACATTTTTTTTATTGTTTGAACGTGTGGCTAAGGCCAGGAACTGGCCTGATTGTGATTGTGCGCTGATGCTACAGTGTGTGCTTTCTGGGAAAGCACAAGAAGCGTATGCATCTTTAAATCCTGAACATAGCTCTAGTTATGATCAAATAAAAGCAGCTGTTCTTAGAGCTTATGAGCTTGTGCCAGAGGCATATCGCCAACGTTTTAGGTCATGGGAAAAGGAAAAAGGCCAGAGATCTTTCGACTCACTTTAGGCGTTGGTTAACTGCACTTGAAGTCGCCACCTTTGAGGGTTTGTGTGATTTGGTAATATTGGAACAGTTTAAAAATACTCTGCCAGAACGTGTTTCCACATACATCTCGGAGCGAGAAGTTGTTACCGTTGGGAACGCTGCTGTTGCAGCTGATGAGTATGTCTTACTCCATAAGAGCAGTTTTTGGGAGCGTCATGTAGCTTCTGATTTTGGTCCGCGACGTAGTGGCGTTGATGCGCCGTCGGATATGGTGAGTTGGAGGAAGGTCGGTAATATGAAATCTGACATTAGGATAAATCGTACATTTGATGATGTCTGTAACTATTGTCATGAAAAGGGTCATTGGAAGGTGGATTGTGCTGTATTAAAGGCTAAGACAAAGGGAATGAAAGCCAATATTAGACCTGTGGCATTTGCTGCAACCGTGAATACTGACTGTGTTGCTGAGGTAAGCTTAGCTCCCATTTGTGAATCCGATGTTTTGGCAGCTTATGCTCCTTTCATTCGAGATGGGTCTGTATCATTGGTGGGGAGTAATGCAAAAATCCCATTAAGGATCTTGAGGGATACGGGGGCCTACAACTCCTACATTGTTGGCTCTGTGTTGCCTTTCGCTGGGGACACAGATACTGGTGACTTTGTTCTCAGTCGTGGGATGGGATTGAGTGTGTTTCCAGCACCTTTGCACAGGATGGTTCTTGACTGTGAACTGGTTCAAGGTGAGGTAGTTGTGGGTGTACTTTCAGCGTTACCTATTGAGGGTATACATCTTATTTTGGGGAACGGTTTGGCTGGTAGTAGAGTTTGGGCTGGCACTCCTACCTCACCAATAGGCACATTATATCCATCTGAGTTGGTGTCGGGTTCGAATTCTCCTGCATTGCAGGAAGTTTCTCCGGCCTGTGTGGTTACACGTGCCATGCATAAATTGCAGCTTGATGTGTTACCTGAATCTAACTGTGTTGATGTACCTTTGCAGGTCCCATCTCTGGCTGAGTTGCCCTTGTCACTGTCTCCTAGTGAGGTTATTCAAGAGCAGCGCAATGACGTTTCTTTAAAGGAAATGTTCCGGTGTGTGCTGCCTGCCTTGGAGATTGGTAATGTGGCATCGGGTTATTTCTTGCATAAGGAATTGCTGTTCAGAAAATGGGTTCCAGTAAGTGAAGATGGTGTGAAAGGTGATGTTTTTCAGGTAGTCGTCCCAGCGAAGTTTCGTCCCGTTGTTTTGAAGGTGGCACATGACGAGTGTGGGCACTTTGGTGTCCGTAAAACGTACCTCAATGTCTTAAAACATTTCTTTTGGCCTCGACTGAAAAAGGATGTGTCTGTGTATATTAAGACCTGTCATGTATGCCAGCTTACAGGTAAACCGAATCAGGGTATTAAACCTGCGCCTTTGCAGCCTATTCCAGCGGTGAGGGAACCTTTTACACACCTTATTGTTGATTGTGTTGGTCCATTGCCTTCTGCTAAATCTGGTTGTTAATATTTACTGACGGTTATGTGTCAGAGCACCAGGTACCCAGCCGCATACCCGTTAAGTTCCATTACAACTAAGTCAGTCGTTAGGGCCTTAACACAGTTCATTTCCATATTTGGCATCCCTGAGGTGATCCAGAGCGACCAAGGGTCAAATTTTACATCACACATGTTTTGTCAAGTGTTGAAACTTTTACATATTAAACAAAACCAGTCTTCGGCCTATCATGCGCAAAGCCAGGGTGCTTTGGAGAGGTTCCATCAGTACAGGAAAGTACAGGCTTTAGCCCAAATGACTTGGTTTTTGGGCATACAGTGCGGGGTCCTTTGGCTGTCTTGAAAAGTGGCTGTGTTGATACTGAGCCACCGAAAAATCTGATTGACTTTGTGAATGGGTTCAGACACCGTTTGTTTAACCCTTTCGCACGTACGATCACACCGGTGTGATCAGTCTAGGCTGGTCCCTGGAGCGTACGATCACACCGGTGTGATTAGAACGGTCAGTGCATCACGTGATCAACTGCTAAATTCAAATGTGCTTTGGCGCGTTGGCTGGCGCTGAGCCAGAGACAGGCGCGCTCAGAGCTGTCATATATCACAACTTTTCAGTGTTTTCAACCACATAATGTTTATTTTAGGTTCCAGACATATAAGTACTAAAAAAACAATACATTTAGAGTTCGTAAAATACACACTGATGTCAAAGGAAGAGGCAATAATAATCCTTTCCATTATAATTAGTTTTATTTATATCAGATAGACATTGTGTAAGTAATTTTAAAGTTTACTCTATTCTTCTCCCAGTTCACCAGCCACTTACTTGTATGTATTTCGGGAGAAGTGGATGAATTAACGTTTTGTAAATCCAACAGATCCGATTCTCTGAACTGCGTCTGCGGCACAAACTAAGATGGCGGCGCCCATCGCGCATACAGCTCAACTAACGCGATCGTTATAAAGGTGTTTAAACAACAAAACACTTCCACTTGCATATATTTGACAACCGGAATATGAGATATTTCATGCCATATCAAACAAATTTGTGAATATTTTGAATAAAAAAGGAAATATGACATAAAAGCAGATCATCATTCATTCAGCTCTGTTGTTGCTGCGGTGTGTCACGTGACAAGCAATGACGCGTCACCATGGAAACCATAAAGTGACACATTCTAAATAACGGTCGCCTTGAAAAACTCACGCTGGGGGGTCAGCCAGAATATTTTAAACTCACGTGTGAAAGGGTTAAAGCTGGGTGTATGGCACAAGAGAAATTGGGGGTATCGCAAAGTAAAATGAAAAAGTTGTATGACAGACGTACCGAGAGACAGGAGTTTAGTCCAGGTGACCAGGTCCTTGCACTGATGCCTATTGTGGGCTCACCTTTTCAAGCTAAGTTTATGGGTCCTTACACTGTGAGTGAGAAAATTTCATATTTGAACTATATTGTGGAGACACCAGGACGTAAGAAGGCTCAACGACTTTATCATGTTAATCTTCTTAAACCTTATTATAAGCGTGTAGGGATTGATTCACGTCAAGATGGGAAGAATGTTGTCTGCCCAGCATTGTTGGTAATTTCAGAGGTGTTGTCGCAGGAGTCAGATGGGGTGCCGGAGCCGGACGAAAGCTTGCTCTGTGGGAGACTGAAAAATTCAGAGTCTCTTTTTAATTTGGATAAGTTGTTGGCTCATTTGTCTGAGTCTAAACGTAGGGAATTGGCTGAGTTGATACACAAGTTTCCTTGTCTGTTTGGTGGCATTCCTTCAGGTACTAGTTGGATTGAGCATGATATAGATGTTGGAGATGCTCAGCCAATTAAACAGCATTTTTATCGTGTGGCACCAGGTAAATGAAGTTATTTGGATGCTGAGGTGGATTACATGCTCCAAAATGATATTGCCGTTCCTGCTGCATCCAGTTGGGCCTCCCCTTGTATTTTGGTGCCAAAACATGATGGCACACCAAGATTTTGCTCAGATTTTAGGAAAGTAAATGCGGTCACAAAATCAGACTCTTATCCGATTCCACGCATGGATGACTGCATAGATCAGGTGGGATCTGCCAAATTTGTTAGCAAATTTGATTTGCTTAAAGGTTACTGGCAAGTGCCTTTGTCCAAGCGTGCAACGGAAATTTCTGCGTTTACTACACCTTTGGGTTTATATTCGTATAATGTGATGCCATTTGGGTTAAAAAATGCCCCGCAACATTTCAGCGGTTGATGAATCGGGTAGTGTCTGGTTTGGCAGGTTGTTCTGTTTATCTTGATGATGTGGTCATTTATAGTGACACCTGGTATTCACATCTTCAGCGCATTCGTTCCTTGTTTGAGCCTTTGGTGGAAGCGCACCTCACCATCAATTTGGCTAAGTGTAGTTTTGCCATGGCCACATTGACATATCTTGGCCGGGTGGTAGGACAGGGCCGTGTGGCTCCAGTCCAGGCCAAAGTCATGGCAATAGCAGAGTATCCACAACCCACCACAAAAAAGGAACTTCAGAGGTTCTTGGGTTTAGTGGGTTATTATAGAGGTTTTTGTAAAAACTTCTCCACTGTGGTGTTTCCTCTTACCGAACTGCTCAAGACCAAGATTAAGTTTGATTGGTCGGTTGGTTGTCAACAAGCCTTTGATAATGTGAAATTGCTGTTGTGTTCTGCTCCTGTTCTGGCAGCTCCTTGTTTTGATCAAGCTTTTATGCTTCAAGTGGATGCCAGTCAGGTGGGAGCAGGTGCTGTGTTACTTCAGGGGGATGATCAAGGTTTGGTGAGACCAGTTAGTTTCTTCTCTAGAAAATTTAATAGTTATCAGAGTAATTACTCCGTGATCGAGAAGGAGTCATTGTCACTTATTTGGGGTTTACAGCATTTTGATGTCTATGTAGCAGCAGGAGGGCCGATTGTGGTTTATACTGACCACAATCCGCTAACTTTTTTGCGGCCGCTCAGATGTCCCAACCAGAGATTGACCCGTTGGTCATTGTTTCTCCAGGCTTATAACCTGGACATTAAATATATAAAGGGGTCAGAGAATATTATTGCAGATGCACTGTCTCGTGCTCCTCTGCAGTGATGGGGATTAGTATGAGCTCCAAGTTGATGTTGCCTCTTGTACTCGTGCCTCTTATTTATATATCTGTTTCTTCTGTATATGTTTCCTTAATCTGTTTTTCAGGTCCCGGGATTGATGAGCATTGATGGGGAAATTTGCAGGTGAAGTGGCTGGGAGGGAGGTCAGATATCATCTTTGTGTCATATTGATGTAGTTTAGATTATTTAGATATGTGGAGTAGTGTTGTTAGGTGTTACTGCTAGGTCGGTGGTCCTTGGGGACACCGACTTTAAGGGGGGGGGGGGGGGGGTGTGACGGCCATGCATAGTTGAGTGTTTTGCTGGGTGGTGTTGGGCAGTTCACTGTTTCCCTTTTGTCTTTGAAGGTATCAGCGCCAGATTGGGAGCACCTGCGCTAGATGCTGTGGGAAGATAAATACTCCGGCCCTTTGAATCTTTCGCTCTCTCTCTGATCTGGTCTCACTCCTGCCAGCAGCGCATCTTTGTTTTGTTGTTGATTATATTATGTTCTGTTAACTTTATTTTTCAACACTCAAACTTTGCAACAGTCACTCATCCACATTTACACCACTGACGTCACTGACTAACACGCGCTACTTGCTGTTACTTATTAGTTTTATTGTTTAAGTTATTACAATAAATGTTTACTTTTGGTAATCCTTCGCGTCCTCTTTGAATTTGTCATGGCCTTTGAGCCGGGTTATGACAAATGGCAGTCTCAGAGATCTCTTTAACGTAAATTGAAAGCCCAAAAGAGATAATGAGATCCAAGGTATGCCCACGATAGTGTGTAGGTTTATCCACTGATTGAGTTAAATTAAAAGTTTCTAAAAAGTCTTTTAAAATCAGTGGCTAATTGGTCGGATGGACAACAAACATGAACATTGAAATCCCCACAGATCAAGAATTTATCAAATTTTGGAAAGATGTCTGCCAAAAACTCAGAGAACTCATGAATGAAGTCCTTATTATATTTGGGTGGGCGATAAACAACGGCACATAGAACAGGGCTCACAAGGTCCATCACAAATAATTGCAGCTCAAAGCTGGAGTAAGCGTTTGTAGAAAGAAGCCGGCATTTAAATCTGTCATTAAAAACAGCAGCAAGACCCCCTCCTCGACCAGATGATCGTGGGGAGTTGAAGTAGGAACATCCGGCTGGAAGGAGCTCTGAAAATGCGGTGTTATCACCTGGTTTCAGCCAGGTTTCCGTCAACAGGAGAAAATCCAGGGATTGAGAAATAAAAAAGTCATTGAGGATAAAAGTCTTATTCACAACTGACCGAGTGTTGATCAGAGCCATGCGAATTAAACTCTGGTCCATCCATTCGGAGGCATAAGCAACTGGGCGAAGATTATCAGGTACGCAGCCCCGTCTGCAGATCCTAATGGGCCGGCAGCGCGGACGTGGGTACCCAGCCTCGGAAATAGCCGGTATCAGCCATCGGTAGCAGGGATCAGTTGTTCCTCGTATGTAATAGCTGACACTCTCCCTAGAAGACCCAAGCGATGAGCGGAGGACGAGGCCATAAGCTCTCAATCAGCAACTCAATCCACCTCTCCTTCCTCGTCGTCTACGGCGGCTGTTGCGGAACAACCCGCTAGGAAAATGACACAGGTGGGGAGGTATTGACGCCAGCAGAGGCGGCAGTGTGTTTGGTCGTCCGTTGCAACCCTGGATCGGCAGTTTTTCCACAAAATCACGTATATTTAAAAGAGTGAGGCGATCATACACTAGTAACGGCGACACATCACGAATTAAAAACAATAAAAATAAAACAATACACAACACAGGTAACAAGGGCAGACGGCTAGCCACACACACGGGCGCCATCTTGGATCACAGTCAATACTGGAATTTTAGATTCTACAATGAAGACTTTAGTTACAAGATGGTGGAACTGGAAGTTGCATTTTTATGAGATGAGAGAGCGTAAGTCTGAGGTGTGATACCAGAGGCATTAGAATTGACATACATTTTATTAAAAATAAAATTCATATTTCAGTAAAAAAAAAAAAACTTTTGCTTTATATATATATATGTGTGTGTGTGTGTGTGTGTGTGTGTTATATATTGGGCTTTAGAAGTTTATTTTTTACTGATTAATGTATTTTATTTTGACATTTAGTATACAGCATCCAAACCAATTGTAGTTTATTTGAACATCTTTGCAGGCAACAATGAAAATTTGAAAAAAAAGTTGCCTAGTGCCGCGACTGACCAATCAGTATGGAGTATTCCAGAGAGCCAAATGATTTCAACACACAAGAATCATATAATGTATATAGCCAAGCCAGTTGTAGGCAAGTGTAGATAAGTGTAGATAATTTGTGGATTCCAATATTGCATCGATCGCAGAGCATTTATATGTCAATTTACATGATTTCACCCAAAGTCATAGTTACTTTAGTAATGATTGAAAATTTCAATGTTGTCCTTAATTTGATTTAGGTTACATCTCACTGACAAATATATATATGTACAATCAGTCGGTGGTCTTCAATAGTCCTCACATGACAGTAAGAGCTAATTTCTCAGCACACATGGATTATCATGCTCTTCAACTGCCTATCAAGTGTTCTGACTCTGTCAGGATAATTTACCCATGGGAATGTTCATCCACACTTCATTTCAGTTGTGTGCTCTGAGCCAATTCTTCCTCCTTGTCAAGAGACGTATCCCCTGTGAACTGTTTTCCCACCCACCGAAAGATTATTTCCCCCCTTTATTTGCCTTTCTCATCTCATCAAATATCTTTTGTATCTGGCTGTATCCAGCTTGCACTGGTACGAGTGCTTTACTTTGCATATGTCTAGTCAAATTTGCCACAAGTAACAAATAAAAGTCGAATTCTGTGGCAGCCATGCTATGGAGTATAAACAGGTTAAACACTTTGCCTGAAGGCACAACATCAGCTGAGACTAGGGATTCGAATTGACAGCGGCCCGTATATAGAGCTATAGTGCTTAAATCTTACTCACTTCTAAATGTTAAATAGCGCAGTGCTTCCATCTTGTAAGTGGATATTAAATCAGATTTATTTGAGGTTCATAACAATGTGCTCACTTGTCATGTAGCAGATGTTTGTTTCCTTTCGATGTGCCTTACAGTACATTAATTGGATGACAGCTGTGGTTGCTAGAAGGTAATGGTATAGGATAAAGGCTTTTTTGGGTAACTCGTCCAGTTTGTGGATCACTTATTACACAACATCCAGTGGATTTACTTGAATCACAGGAAATATTTGTCATTATTTGTCATTTTTCTCTCTCAACCAAAATTTTTTTTCCCACCACGTTAAATTATATGTTGTTTAGCATTCTGCAATAAAAACTAGATAATAATAATAAGAAAAAAACTGTGGAAGTCTAATTTCAATTTGTGTATCTTAAAATACAATAAAAAAAAAAATCACACTTTGTACAAAATTACAGCATGACTGGAAATGATTTCATTTGAATATATTAAAACAAAAAACTATTCAAGGGATATTTACAATTTTCTTTGTCTTCACACATCATGTGCATGGCTTTTATCTCAGGCTCTTCACTGACACTTGTGTCTCCTTGGTAACCAAATATGACAAATATGACATTTCATACAACGTAGTTTTAGAAAGAAAACAATTTTTATGTTTTGCAAATTTTATGTTTTGGAGGATATGACACCACAACAGAGGGACAGTTGTAATTGGTGTAAGTGGTAACACTTTAGAATACGGTTCCTTCGTTAATGAATAACTACACAGGAACAAATGAGTAACACAATATTAACAATCTAGTAACTACTATTAACTAACAAGAAATTCTGATTACGAATTAGTAAGTAATAGCACACAGATGAAAGTGGTAGTTCACTATTAACTAATCAATAACTACTATTTTTTTAATGCTTCCCAGAGAACTACTGTAAGAATCATGGTAACTAACTAATGACTCAACTGTTACTACATAATTCTAAAGGAATTACTAATTAATTGGATCCGTATTCTAAAGTGAAGATCATGGTAACTAACTGGTAATGACTCAAGGGTTAATACATACTTCTAAAGGAATTACTAATTATTTTAAGCTTTTGAGGTTTTTGGTGAAGTTTTAAATAGTAATTCCCATAGAAGTATGTACAGTTGTAACACTTTAGTCATTGTTAGTTAGTTACCATGATCTTCACTTTAGAATATGGATCCAAATAATTAGTAATTCCTTTAGAAGTATATAGTAACACTTGAGTCATTACTAGTTAGTTACCATGATTCTTACAGTAGTTACTAATGAAAAGCCAATCCTAAAGTGTAGAATCTTCTAATCCCTCACAAGATATTTGCACACACATATACGAGCTATAGGAGACATACATAAAAACATATTTTTTTGTGAGGTAGGTTAAATAATAAAATCACTGTATATGGTATTTGGATGGCTGATGACTCAATATGTTCCAGTCGTCACCGTGACTCTAGTGATTCAATGCCAGTCCAGAGGAATGCCGGAAAATTGGCCACAGGACAAGTAAGGTCCCGACAACTTAAAAATCCATTTCTTTAAAATTATTCAGTTGATAAATAGTTCTCTAGGAGAGAGCATAGGCTAATTATTTCCCAAATCATAAGTCTGCTATGCTATTACATATTGATAAACCTTGTGTATTCGTCTACAGTAGCAGTTAAAATGTTAATGTAGTGCTAGTCATTTGTCCTGCATTAGTTATTGATTAGTTTTGCATGAATTATGAAACTTTTTCAGTAGTTCTCTGGGAAGCATTAAAAAAATAGTAGTTATTGATTAGTTAATAGTGAACTACCACTTTCATCTGTGTGCTATTACTTACTAATTCGTTAATTAGAATTTCTTGTTAGTTAATAGTAGTTACTAGATTGTTAATATTGTGTTACTCATTTGTTCCTGTGTAGTTATTCATTAACGAAGGAACCGTATTCTAAAATGTTACCGTGTAAGTTTGTCTATCTATCTATCTATCTATCTATCTATCTATCTATCTATCTATCTATCTATCTATCTATCTATCTATCTATCTGTCTGTCTGTCTGTCTCTATCTGTCGTTTTTACAAAATAAATATTGAATTGGTTTATTTTATTTAGATTATCATTAGTTAAACATATAAAATTAGATATTTTGCTGATCATTTTTTTATTAAGGATTTATATTAAATCCTTCTTTAATATTAAATCTTCATGATATTAAATCTTTTACATTATATGATATATTATCGTAGAGAGTTCATCGATGAGTGGGGGGGGTATGTTAAATTGATTTAATGTAAAAAAAAAGAAAATCTGTTTATTTTAATACAATAATTTTCAGATGTTTTTCAATAATGTTTCAACAAAAACCAATTGGAACATAAGTTGTAGAAACATGGGGTGTATTGACTGTCGAATAAATCAACATTCTACTATGAAAATTCAAAGCCGGAGCTGGACCAAAGAGCAACTCCCTTTAGCACATCAAAGAAATGGCAGCAAGCCTTTTAGCAACACATCAATATGAGCAGTGAGATAATAAATAGTAACTATGAATAATGCAATAATCCATAAATATGCTCATCATGGCAGGAATCAGAAACCAGTCATGTTTATAATTTTTGATCAGAAGGAAGCGAAGGCTACACATGTCACATCACGAAACAATAGGCCTACTCTTTGTAATCATTTCGAACTTTTATTTCGAACATTTGACTCTGTCCCGCAGATTGATCTACTGTAAATATGGATTTGTTCTTTCTTCCATAAAAGACTTCTCGGGAGATTGACATGACTTTTGTCTAATTCCGCGTCCTCACGGGGGGTTCATCGACACACTGGAGTGGAGGATCTGTCACAGAGGGTTAGAATGGCATGCTGTGATAATTGAAGACATCTGCAGAAATGTAAAACGTGAGCGTTGGAGAAAGACGATGTCGCATAGCTAGCTGTGAAGTGCTGGCAAACTCATTTAAAGCTGAATTGAGTGTGATGGTGTGGAAAAACAAGAGTCGAGCAGCTCAGTTTCACTGCCTGCTGTGTCCACCGCACACTCCGATTCATGTTTTAACATCTCACAGAATTCCTGTTTCAACGACTCAGTTTATGCTGGTCAAGAAATTAATTATGCACCCACAATCACAAAAACATACTTTTTGTTGGTGTACTGCGTGTAGGCTATATAATAATAAAAAAACATGAGATAAGACTAACCTGCCACCTTGTGGTGGGGAAATCAGATGCTCTCTTTAGTTCACATTTATAAACATCTTCATGATGTGTAGATACATACTGACAAGAACCATTTTAGAATCTGTTAACAGATGTTTAGAGAATATTTAAATGCAATAAAAATACAGTCTTAGAATAAAAGGTTCTGTAGAACCTTAAAGGGATAGTTCACCTAAAAAATGGAAATTATGTCATTAATTACTCACCCTCATGTCGTTCCAAACCCGTAAGACCTTCATTCATTTTCGGAACACAAATAAAGATATGTTTGATGAAATCCGAGAGCTTTCTGACTGCAATGTAATAACCACTTTCAAGGCCCAGAAAGGTAAAGGTATCGTTAAAATAGTCCATGTGACTACAGTGGTTCAACCTTAACGTTACGAAACGACGAGAATACTTTTTGTGCACAAAAAACAAACAAAAATAACGACTTTATTCAACAAGTTCTTCTCTTTTGTGTAATTCTCTGACGCTGTTCACGTGAGCACCACGTCCACGACACATTACGGGGTCAGAAAGCTCTCGGATTTCATCAAACATACCTTAATTTGTGTTCTGAAGATGAACGAAGAGCTTATGGGTTTGGAAAAACATGAGGGTGAGTAATTTTTTTGGGGGGGGGGTAAACTTAACACAAACTATTATCCAATCATGCAAGACTTTTCTCCTTTTATAGCATTTTCGCATTAAGTGTTCTTTGAATTTAAGTTAAGAAAAGAACCCTAGGGTTCTATATACCCCACATAACCTTTTGTCCTAAGAGTGTACATTCCCTTCACCAAAGCATTGTTTGACATAACGCACAACTGTATTTCAACACATAAAAAAAATAAGTTTCACCTTATAAAACCCATATATATTTATTTATTAAAGGCAGAATGATGACGTCAATCAATGTAATGCCAAATAACATGCCTCAAATCTCAGACAAGATCTGTAAAAGGGCACATGCAGAATTTGATTTTCTCCCCATTCTCTTTTTTCATGCACACAATGTTGTCAGAACGTAAACAGTACATGACTATCCAAAGGAACTCAACAAACAATCATGGAGAGTATGAATACTCATACAAAAATATGTTTTTTTAAATTGGCAATCACAGTGAAAAACCCTACGAAAGATCAACATCTGAATGGTGACTGCTGAGTTTCTACTTCATTAAATCCATTTTATGTTCCAATTTTCCTTAGAAACAAAAGACTTCAATCTTAACATACTATATTATATATTTTATTTACAAACGGTGCTTAAACCTCTGTAGTCTAATCACACAGGGTATCAGTGTATAAACTTTACAAATTGATATCTGACAGAAACTGAAAAAACAGCATCAAGGGGAGCGATGTAGTCAATTATGCAAAGTAACGCTACGCACAAGGACGTCATATTCAAGTTATCTCTGGATTCACAGTTAAATCTTCACCCAAAACCATTTTAAACCTGGTTTTACCAGCATCCTCAAAAATCAAACAAGAAATAGAGCTACAGGTTCACCTTGGCGATTAATTTTTAAAATAAAGGTGACCTCATGATTCGACTTAAATATGTCACACTAATGATTCATACAAGCCAAAGGCACGCTTCCTTTGTACAAAACCTGTAACACTTCTCAAACCCGTTTGGGCATTCTTTACACATTTAATTGAGCTACTCGTGTCGCACGCTTATCAAATTTCCTCGTATTTCTACACACCTGTGTGGAACTGAAGAAAAGGGGACTGTTAGGGACAGGACCGGACGGTGATTTATTATTGTTTGTTCTATTCCCAAGGAGGGAGTCTTTTAACCAATCCCTTGTGGTCAGTTTTGATGCTGGCCAGCAAGCCGCCCGAGTTTCCTTCTGACCCCGAGTAATCAATCTGCTCTCCTTTCAGGGTTGTCATTTGACCACCAAGAGACCTCAAGATGGCATCGCCCGCACAGATATCCCACTTTTTGATGAACGTCACGTGGATGTACATATCGGCCATCTCTTGTTCCTTATCAGTGGAGTCTAGAAGAGCCAGTACCTTGTATCCTGTGGCGGGGAAAACACAAAGGTTACTGAAGCAAAGTACAGTTGTATTTTCTCCTGCCACAGTCATTGACAACTATTTTGTATTTAGTAAGAAAAAAAGTAGAATGGGATTTGAAATTTTATCCAATTGGAATTAATTGGATGGTGCAAAAATTTGGGGTGACAAGAAGGGCTTGAAATATAAGAATGGTATTTGAATCAGACAGTTCTAACTTGTATTAAATCTTTAAATGTTTATTAACAAATAAATACTTTATTATTTAATAAATGGGTCAGTGACAAATAAGGGTTGTCAAGATGAGAAATTCTAAAAATCTTGTAAAAACTTGTTTTAAAAGCATGCATCAGGTATGTTAAAATGTACATAGTGTATTTATGTATAGTGATTTTATGTAATTAAAAATGACATTTGCACCACTTTTTACAAAAGTTAAGACTGAATGTACTGGAATGTGACGAATGGTGTACCTGCCAAATAATAAGAAATATATATTTTATCCACCTAGATGGCATGTAAGTGTACTCATAGAAATAAATACTTCTTTTTAACATCACACAACATTAGATTTTATTAGAGTTATGATGTAGAGTTAAATGTAATTTTTAATGTGTTTTTGCTATATTTGGCAGGACATATTATGTAAAATTTGTTATAACTCATGCTATTACACTAAACTAGATTATTACATGTTCCACTTTAAGTTTCCTGTAGGGGTGTATATATATATATATATATATATATATATATAGTGTTGTCAAAGCTGAAATTTCAGCATCATTACTTCAGTGACACATGATCCTTCATAAATCATTCTAATATGCTGATTTGCTGCTCAAGAAACATTTCATATTATTATCATCATCAATGTTGAAAACGCACTTGTGCTCCTTAATTTTTTTGTGGAAACCGTGATACTTTTTTTTTAGGATTCTTTAATGAATAGAAATGTTAAAACAACAGCATGCATTTGAAATAGAAATCTTCCGTTAAACAATCTTACTGACCCCAAACCTTTGAATGGTAGTGAACATATTTATTGTAAATATTTTTTCAAAACATTTATTTCTCAACAGGAGATGGTCTCCCAAAATGCAGTACCTGCGCCCCCTGCTGGTAATATTTCCGTATTGTTTCCAAAGGCAGCCTGAACGAAGCTCTTCACCTTGCCCGAGTGAGAGCGCGAGACGATCACCGTAGGAGAGTTCGTGTTGTAGGAAGAACGAGGTGCCACATTAGATCCCTCTCCAACAAAACCCCATGCTGGTGATGAGAGAGCATGTGTGAGCACCACAGTATGAATCCATTGAATACAGAACAGTCAGAACAGGACAGTTTAGGTATAATGATCATTACTGCCCTTATACACAATAATAAACTACTGTAATTGTCATTAAAGACACAAAAAATTATCTTGTAATCTCACATTAATATAATGTTAATTTACTTATGCGTTTTCTTGTTTATTAATCATTACACATTGTGTAGATCTTGTCAAAGAACCATATATTTGATGTTACCAAAAAAGTGCAGAAAATGAACTATGAAATCTACAAATCGCTCATTCCTCAGCGTTCCCAAAATGGCTCCTAGATCCTGTATCCAAAGCCACCAGGTAATCTGGTTTTGTGGTTATGTCTGTAAAGCTCAAATAAACACACCTGTGTACCCAGTGAAAGGTTTGTGGATCACACCTATTACAGGTCTCCCATCCACAGCCACACACACCATGGTGGTGACATACTTCCGGAGATTTTCTGTTGAAAGGACAAACAGGATTTACATCCTGGTACAGCACTTGTGCACCGCAGGAACATAAAACTGTTCCTCCCACTACAACAGCAGAACTTGCATAATAAAACTACAACTCCTATATAGATAACCTACACAAATAATGTGGCGAATGAAGATATAATATTATTCCTCCTAAAATTTTGGAAGCTCAAAGGTGACTGATTTATGGTGATATGATTTATAAATAAAGAGTTTCACCAGACCTGTGTATTCCTGAGTGGCATCCAGTGGATCAATCCACACTGTGATCTTCTCTGCAAGAACCTCCTTCTCCCCAGGGATCTTGGCCAGAATTTCTTCAGGGATGATGCGTGTCCACAAAGTTGCCTCACCCTCTGCGTTCGCATGTTCTTCTGAGTTCACCTGCAAACATAGAAAAGAAAACCACACTTTGAAGAACATTTACGCAGCCGTTTCTGTTTGAGGTTAAAACCTGAAAAGTAATAGTCCAGGGCTCTACAGTGCGACGATTTCAGTCGCATTTAAAATATTCTGACGGATCTTTTACCTTTAACAAAAATGTTCCATAGTCAGGGCCGTGCTTTGATATGCAGTCAATGGTTTTATATTTATCTGCCGTTGTTGTCATTCGCAATGCTTTTGAGATTGCAGTCTCTTCCCTCTTGTACCTTTGTCTTTTTATCTGATATTCTAATACTTTTTAGCTTCATATAAAAATGTATAATGTTGTGATTCACCTCAAAGATGATTGGTTTGCTTCGTGGCTTACTTATAACTCTTTAACAAATACTCTAGAAAAATCCCTATGGGAAAAGTGCATGGGAAAAACACCTATGCTGCCTGCGTCCGAAATCACATACTGAATAGCAGGTAATATATTTGGTTTGAAACTTACTTTGCAACCATTAAAAAAGTACTTTCTGTATTGTATGAATGAAATTTCAGATGTACTACATACGCCATGTTGTCAGTCACGTGACCTACGGCATCAGTTGCGTTGCTTCACCTCCATTCATAAATCTTCTCCCGTTGCATTATGGGATTGTAAAGTGTCCAGCACATTAGAATCTCGCCGGAAGTAGTAGGTCATCTGGGTACTATTGCCTACTCTAATGAATACTATGAATTCGGACATACATACTTCTTGGCTCACATTATTTTTTTTTTGCCTAATATATATAATATAGAAGTAGGCATATTTCGACGCAGCGTTAGAGAACTAATGCCACTGAAAAAGCAGGCAGACACTTGCACACAATAAAAATGAAAGTTCCGGTTCTGGATGCTGATTTGTTAGTTACATGCTACATATCACTGCAGAGCTCCCATAGCATAATTTTTATATTTGTCGGATAGCAATGTTATGTTTTGTCAGGGACTATAAACCTTATGTAACCCCGCCCCTTTTCAGCACTGCTTGTGTTCTGTCTGTCTTCCAGTTTGTATTTCCACTACATGAAGGACAGATCTTCCGGATTTATGAATGACCCACTCGTTTTAAAATCTTCCCGGTCTACTGACATTTGTTATGACATCCGCTTTAAGCATAACAATGCTCATGACAACTTTCTTTAACTCTACAATAAGTAAATTCATTTCAACTAGGGTTGCCAACTTTCTGAATTAGAAATAAGGAACGGGGGGGGGGGGGGGGGGGAATTTTGGAAAAATAACCCCTGAAATTCATACATTTTATAGCACATTATAATGCAACCTATTAGGCAAAGTTGCATTATATATATTTTTTAGAATTTTATAAGTTGCACTAAAATTTGAATTACAAAGTAGGCCTAATCAATATACAAGACTTAACCACTCAGAAAGGCTATCATGATCATTTTGCCAAAAATTAACCATCTATTTGTTTAGTTCATAATACGTTTTATTTTTAACTGAAACAAATACAACATAACATTCAAAACTCATAAATATAAAGGCTATCATGATCATTTTGCCAAAAATGAACCATCTATTTGTTTAGTTCATAATATGTTTTATTTTTAACTTAAACAAATACAACATAACATTCAAAACTAATCGGCTTAGACTGCATTTGAAGAAAAATAAACACATCAGTTTTCTGTAGCCTTGTGCAAACTTATTCAATAGAATTAGACTTCTAGAATGTTTTTTCCAGTGCAAAAAAATTATATTTTTAATGTAGTAGTTTTTCTTATCATAGCCTACAAATGTCTCATTTTACTCGATTTACTGAAGCCTGTAAAACGCATTTGCAGCTGCACAGCCGTGTGTATATCTATGCTGCAGAGCGTCTGGCTCGCTCATAGGCTGTGCTGCGGCAGCTTCACATCCAATGGCGCGGGCGCCTCTGACGTGCGACCAATGAGCCAACTCTACGTCATTACACGTCAGAGCCCGTCAAGGGGGCGCCAAGTCCCCGAATTTGCCATTATAGCAGCGGGTCTTCGTTCATAGTCTGTCTGACATATATATTAGAAGGTATGCGTCTGTCATGGATTTACACTGAATTGATTTTCAAAAATACGGAACAAAGTGCGTTCCGTATCAGTTCAATACGGAACAAGCCTTTTATGTGTCAAATACGGAACGATTCCGTATTATACGGAACGGTTGGCAACCCTAATTTCAACAGCTAAGTGACGCCATTGAAATATACCACAGAGCTACCGCAAAAACAAGTTAAAAGACAAAATTCTAAAGATGGCTGAGTGCTTTGTTTCTCGGTTTTAAACAGAAGTTGTATTTTTCTTCCCTATTGTGGCATATCTGAGTGAAGCGGCTTTTCAAACAAGAAGAAATGTAGGGCGGAACTTGCTTCTGTAAATCGTCAATTGATTGGCTGGTTGGATGTGAGTGACCGGTTTGTGCGCCCTCGCGCCAGTAAAAGACGGAGGGGAAGTTATTTTGATGAACGATTACAAGGGCACATGAAATAAATATTTTTAAAAAATACTGACGTGCACGCATAAATCATTCAGAAATACTGCGTGCACGGATAAATCATTTATAATAAATACAATGACTTTATAAACTGTGTACCTGAGCGGATTATGGTTACCATGCATGGTATTTTTTGTAAAGTATAGTCCATCCTCAAGCACAGATCAGCTGTACCTGTATATTAGGGTAGGTGTTCTTGATCAGGTAAAACATCTTTCGGTGGGAGTTCAGATCACCCAGCGTGAGCTTTTCACTGGCACCTTCTTTAGTTTCGCCCTTTGACTTCTCTTCCAGCGTGTTGTCCTCCCTGATCCTCTTCACCTCCCGTCCGCCCTGCACCGCGGCATCCATGGACAGCGCGAGCAGGTCTCGCAGATCCACGGTCGTCTTCTGTCTGAACGAGGCGAATCTGCTGGACAAAACTCCCGCGTATAGGTGATAGATCACACCGACTCCCAGTAAGCAGAACACGGCTATGCCGAGAGGCGACAGTCGGATGCCCATCGGAGCCATCGCGAAAATGTGAAAATATGAGAACAGGACAACAGCTATACTAGACGTGCTCCTCCAAGGTGAGCATTTGCACCCTAATTTAAACACAAGCGATCAAAATGCTAATCAAAATTTACTTATTTCCTTCACCGGCGAAGTCCAGGGTCGAGCGAGAGCTTCCTTCATTTGTTTGTAGCAGCTAGTAACTGTATATTCCGCCGCAGTCTTAGTACAAATGTCTGCGTTCCCACAATAACGGATCCATTACTTACTGACAGTAAGTAAGTTAATACACTGACTGTTCCACGTCCACTGCTGTGCCAAGCAGGGCCGAACTCACTGACACTCCGTTTTTCTTCCAGGTCAGGAAGAAAACACAGTCAGAAACATGTACCGAACGAGAGAGCGCCCTCTATGGCTTCAGAATCACAATCTATGGAAGCTTGTTGTGATGGAAAATTCGTACTTTTTTTCTCCCTCAAAATCGCGTGATAAATTCGCAGTGAGTTATAGGCCTACTGTTATATTATACTAGTTATATTCAGATTAGTGATAAATAAGCTGGCAAATTGCGAGTTATAGCCTAAAGTCAGAATGGCGAGATAAACTCAAAATTGCGAGTTATAAAGCCAGAATAAGATATAGCCTAAATTCACAATTGTGAGTTATAGTCATATATAGCCTAAACTCGAAATTCTGACTTTATAATGCGCAATTGCGAGTTTTTATATCATGCAATTCTAAGAAAAAAATCAGAATTGCGAGATGTAAACTCGCAATTGCGAGAAAATTAGTCATAATTGTCAGAAAAAAAAAGTTTATTTTTATTCTGTGGCGGAAACAACCTTCCATAGAATCAGAAAGAGATTTATTGCAGGAAGTTCTTGGTAATGAAGCTTCCAGTGCACACTTAAGAATATAAGACAAAACAATATAGCCTTGCCTAATTCAAGAATAAAAATGTGAACAAGTATAAAGATACAGTTAAAGTCAGAAAGATACATTCACACATGACGAACATTTTTACAATATGGATAATATGAATTATATGAATAAACAGGAGTGAAAAACAAACCTTTGCTGAGATAAAAGTATCTTGTATTTATTTGTAAATCGGTATAAAGTCTGATGAATAAGCTACTTTTATGTTTAGCTACTTTTAAAGGTTGCCATGGTAAATTGACTACAGTATATTAACGCGTTGTTATTCAGCCGTATTTAAATATTTTCATAAAGACCACAACTCCAAACATTTGCAATCACAGAAAGGCCTAGAATGTCCTTATTAAAATGCCACATTTTACTTGGAAAATTATTACATTTTGTAAAAAAAAAAAAAAAATTAAGAAAAAAAATTGTCAATTAGCAGTGACCTCAGCAAGCTGTGACATTTAATATATATTTCCCCCACCAAGTGTCAACTGTTAATTAAATAATTTACAAAATACTTTAAATTATATTCAACTACAAGGTTTTTCAATCCTTGTTTTGTATCCTCGATTTAAATAATTGACGTGAGATGCTAATAAACAGTCAAATGTGATGAAACATTCGAAGTCTTCAGTCTGCATGTTTACATAAACCAACAAATAATATCTCACACAAAATAAAATAAAACAATTATATTGATGTCTAAAGCCACTTTTTGAGATGTGTGTGATCTTTATTTGGGGGTTTTCCCAGCAAATATTGATACACAGTTAGTAGTTACGTGTAAATGGTATTGAAACTAATATCCTCGGCTCCTGACCCTGTGCGTTCCACTGAACAGCAAACAGCTGGACAGACACTGCATAGCTGGAGGATAAACCATGTGACAGGAACCCCGTGGCTCAAGGGCAAATCATGTAGATTAACTGATGTGTCCTGAAAATGACTACATTTGTTGCAGAAGTGTTAAAAATTATGTCACTTAGCACTGTTCTGTGACTTCAGCAAGCTGTGATATTTAATATACTGTACATTTTTTTAGACTGAGTATCAGCAACTGTTATAGATATTTTGTTTAAGAAAAGGTAGACCTATTATTTATTTGCTTTAAAACAAGTGTTGCACTTTTGCTCCCATCGATCTTTGAAGGAAGATACACTACTGTAGGATTTAACGCAGTGGCATGTATGCTCAGATATTAATAAAATATTTAAAATGAATAAAAATCAGGAGGATAGACTTCTTATGATCAAGTGTCTGAAATTCAGTGACGAGCAATACAGTTTATGCATTTTACACTTTAATTCTTTGGTGATCCCACAACTTTAAATATGTTCTTGCATAAATAAATGAGTTTCATGCATTCACAAAAATGGAATGTCTAATGAAATATTACGAACATTTACATCTTTACATCACGTTGCACTGGACCATCAAACTATTCATACAGAACAATTACAAAAACAGTATACAAACGGAAATGCAAAAACTTAAAAATAACCACATTTCTTAGAGCATAATTAGACCTGTTATTGAAAGTAGTGCAACTGTTATATTATTATTTTGACCCTTAACTAACAGAAAAGTCTGTGAATGAGAAAATACCTAATATACAATGTGACTGAACTGTCTTTTATTTTGTTAGGCCCTCTAAGGATGAGTGGAGAAGAGGGGTGTTTAGCGACGGAGCCAGATCCAGGAGTTGACCAGCCAGAACGCAACAGTGAGGGAGTACATGACTATTTCCCGCTTGGCTCGCTCTTTATTCTCGTGCTCCAGTAGCTGCAGTCTTCGATTCAGCTTGATGATCTGTTCAGTAAATCAAAACACATGATTAATCATGCATGTGATCGGCTAAGGATGAAAACTGAGAAGGAAAATTACAATAACACTATTGTGCCGTAAAATATTTTGCAGATCAACAATAAAACTACAATACTAATTAATTTGGCTGTCTTCATGGTTTGCTTTCAAACATTAAACCATATAGCTTTTATTTTGGCGGATAAAATACAGGGAGACCTTAAAGCTTTTCTTTTGTTGATAACAGATTTATAAACGATTATATTTATACATTTGGGAAGATTTTCAAATGCACACAATAAGCGACATCTCTGATGATGCGTTTACTGGCGCGAGGGCGGGACAACCTGTCACTCACATGACATCTCAGCAGTGGCAAACCACAACCATCCAATCAATTCCTGATGGAGAAAATCAATGTCCGGTCCTACATTTTTTTTCTTGTTTCAGAAGCAGTTTCACTCAGATATACATGGAAGCTTGTTTTCGCCACGGAATGAAATAGTTTAAAAGATAATTGTGACTTTTTTCCTCACAATTGCGAGTTTACATCCTGCAATTTTGAATTTTTTTTCTGGCCACAAGTATTTTTAAAGGGGAACTGTGAACAACGTTTGCCTCAGACATAGAAAATGTGTGAAACTAGAGAAAGGCTGCAGTCAAAAGGGCTGCAATAGAAAAACTGACCAAATAAAGCTTTTGTGTATGTGCTGCACAAAATAGGTGTGAAAAGGAAATAGATATTTTAAATATGTGCTACTGCAAGAAGTGTATGTTAATAAAGGACTAGGATAAGTCCAAATTTTTACCTTATAAGGGAATTGGCTATTACAGGTCCTTCTAAAAAAATTAGCATATTGTGATAAAGTTAATTATTTTCCATAATGTAATGATAAAAATTAAACTTTCATATATTTTAGATTCATTGCACACCAACTGAAATATTTCAGGTCTTTTATTGTTTTAATACTGATGATTTTGGCATACAGCTCATGAAAACCCAAAATTCCTATCTCAAAAAATTTGCATATCATGAAAAGGTTCTCTAAACGAGCTATTAACCTAATCATCTGAATCAACTAATTAACTCTAAACACCTGCAAAAGATTCCTGAGGCTTTTAAAAACTCCCAGCCTGTTTCATTACTCAAAACTGCAATCATGGGTAAGACTGCCGACCTGACTGCTGTCCAGAAGGCCATCATTGACACCCTCAAGCAAGAGGGTAAGACACAGAAAGAAATTGCGGCGTGGCATGGAGGCAATCAGCCTGTGGCACTGCTGAGGTGTTATGGAGGCCCAGGATGCTTCAATAGCGGCCTTAAGCTCATCCAGAGTGTTGGGTCTTGCGTCTCTCAACTTTCTCTTCACAATATCACACAGATTCTCTATGGGGTTCAGGTCAGGAGAGTTGGCAGGCCAATTGAGCACAGTAATACCATGGTCAGTAAACCATTTACCAGTAGTTTTGGCACTGTGAGCAAAACTCACAGGTGCCAGGTCGTGCTGAAAAATGAAATCTTCATCTCCATAAAGCTTTTCAGCAGATGGAAGCATGAAGTGCTCCAAAATCTCCTGATAGCTAGCTGCATTGACCCTGCCCTTGATAAAACACAGTGGACCAACACCAGCAGCTGACATGGCACCCCAGACCATCACTGACTGTGGGTACTTGACACTGGACTTCAGGCATTTTGGCATTTCCTTCTCCCCAGTCTTCCTCCAGACTCTGGCACCTTGATTTCCGAATGACATGCAAAATTTGCTTTCATCCGAAAAAAGTACTTTGGACCACTGAGCAACAGTCCAGTGCTGCTTCTCTGTAGCCCAGGTCAGGCACTTCTGCCGCTGTTTCTGGTTCAAAAGTGTCTTGACCTGGGGAATGCGGCACCTGTAGCCCATTTCCTGCACACGCCTGTGCACGGTGGCTCTGGATGTTTCTACTCCAGACTCAGTCCACTGCTTCCGCAGGTCCCCCAAGGTCTGGAATCGGTCCTTCTCCACAATCTTCCTCAGGGTCCGGTCACCTCTTCTCGTTGTGCAGCGTTTTTTGCCACACTTTTTCCTTCCCACAGACTTCCCACTGAGGTGCCTTGATACAGCACTCTGGGAACAGCCTATTTGTGCAGAAATTTCTATCTGTGTCTTACCCTCTTGCTTGAGGGTGTCAATGATGGCCTTCTGGACAGCAGTCAGGTCGGCAGTCTTACCCATGATTGCGGTTTTGAGTAATGAAACAGGCTGGGAGTTTTTAAAAGCCTCAGGAATCTTTTGGAGGTGTTTAGAGTTAATTAGTTGATTCAGATGATTAGGTTAATAGCTCGTTTAGAGAACCTTTTCATGATATGCTAATTTTTTTAGATAGGAATTTTGGGTTTTCATGAGCTGTATGCCAAAATCATCAGTATTAAAACAATAAAAGACCTGAAATATTTCATTTGGTGTGCAATGAATCTAAAATATATGAAAGTTTAATTTTTATCATTACATTATGGAAAATAATTAACTTTATCACAATATGCTAATTTTTTGAGAAGGACCTGTATAATGACAGCCCATAGTTAGAAGGCGGCCTATAGCAGGTTTAGTATAAAAAGCCTTGAGATGTTTTTTTCAGGGCCACAATTTGGGTGAAGACTTATACGAGTTTATGTTATTTTTGCCTTTGGACTTTTTGTCTTTGTATTATTCTGAATCTTTATAAAATCGAAATCATGTTGTGGTAATAAGAAAAACTTTTTAAACGAGTCTAAGAGTAAATTTTCCCTATCAATATTTCATGATTTTTTTAATGAAGTATTAATATTGGCAAACGCCCAGTGCATTCAAATCCAAGATTGAACTGGTTAGAGGCACCACAGAGGACCCTGAATTGACATCTTACATCTTTAATCTAAAGGTAAGGGCAATTTTGATTGCAGCAGATTATAGGAATGTTTTAGAAGGATCTAGAGATTACAGTGGGATAAAAATACAACAATTATCAAATTTGCGATTTATAAAGTCCAATTCAGAGGAAAAAAAGACAGATTTGTTTCCCTCAGAATTGCAAGATATAAACTGGCAATTCCGCGTAAAAAGGTTTTTATTTTTCATTCAATGGCAGGGACAAGCTTCCACAGATATACATCACAATGGGGAAGAAAAGACAATTGCAACTTCCGTTTCATGCCGCCTTTGAATGCAAGGAAAAATCACATCCCTGACTTACGGACATTTTATGGACACAAGAGTTACAGGCAGAGGAGTTAGACATTACCTGTCGTCGCAGTGAGGCAGCGTCTGTTAAGACAGCATCATCAGCAGTGTTCTCCAGACCTAGATCAAAAGTCACAAGAGCTGTCCGACTACACACACACACACACACATTTGATTAGAAAGGTTGTTTTTTTTTATTCCCTTAAAAATGAATTAAATAATGATTAATTTAAATAGGTGCTGCACTTAAAGGTGCAGTAAGTGATTTCTGAGAAACACTGCTGATATTTGAAATCACGCCCCCCACTGCTGAGTGTGTTGTGGTGCTCGGTTCGATTCACTTTCAACAGCCTTTCTCAGAAATCGCTTACTACACATTTAATAAGTATGCATTTGACTTTGTTATACTATTCACACACACATTTATACTTTACATATGCATAATTAAAAGAGATGCATCATTTGAGAAGAGCCCACCTGCGGTGGCTGTCGTCCAACACCTCCAGGACCTGTTGGTAAGCCCTGCGAGTCGTGCTCTTGATGTAGGCAAGGACACCAGTGGCACTATTTAAGCTCTGACCGTCCTCAGGGCTGATGAGAGGGGGACAAGTACGGACAGGAACACGGGATGGAGACGGGCTTGCACTAACAGAGAGAGATGTGATTGTGACGCGTGACTCACACATGGACATGTATCTGCTTGCAGACAACACAAGAGCGATAGACTCACTATCTGATATAAAAACACAAAATGTCTAAATGGGTCTACATAACATTTCCAAACAGAAATCAACAAAGTAGAAGTAACAGTGTGTGCAGCTTGATTTGAAAACATGATTAAAATAGTCGCAATTATAAAACTATATAGTGGAAAAACAAATCCTATTATTTTTTTGCCACATTTATTTTTATAATTATTATGCATGCAGGGTTTTTATGCCCTCATATTAATTGAAATGTGTATGTGTGTGTGTGTATATATATTTTTTATTATTATTATTTTTAATCCACAAAACGGAGATTTTTTTTTTTATTGAAGTTTGCCAAAATGTTTTGACAAAATGCACATATTGTTTCTCAACTGCCCAGTAAGAAAATGTATTTAATTTTTTTTATATATATATAATGTTAAAATGTGAGCATCAAATATGATACATCAGGCTTTTTAGGAATATTTATTTGTTCATTTCTCAATCATATATATATATATATATATATATATATATATATATATATATATATATATATATTCAATAAACGGTTTACTTAAAATATAGATATACATTTTTATTATCATTTCATATTTACAGGGTTAAGAATTAAAATGTGTTGGAAAAATAAATCATCATCATTTTAACTTGCCTAATAATTATGCACGTACACAGTTCCAATGCTGTTAGTGAGTGGTTTAGTGTATTTTTACTCACAAATCATGTTTGTTTATCTGTCCATTGCGATGCATTGTGGAGTTCTCACTCCTACAGCGCTCCCTTCTAGACCTAAAGTGAGATCGCATCTGTGAAGAGAGGCACAACAGCTCGCAATTTCAGAAGTCAAAACGATAGCATTATTCAAAGTTTTTCAATTTCCTGATTTATTTGTTACCTCTTCTCTTGGCTGGGCAGTGGAGTTGCCTGCTGGCTCTGAATCTGGCTCTGGTTCGAGGAAGTCCAGAGGTTGATCATTGAGGGTAAGAACCCGTGGTGGGGTCTTCAGTTCAACCGTCTCTAGTGGCGTAGACTGGATCAAATCCAGATCTCTGGGTCTCCCGAAGCGGGCGTCATTGCTATCTCCTTGATAAGTTAAAAATGGGCATTAGTTGGCTGTTGCTTTCTTTAACATTTAATTTACTTAAACCTACACCATGACTTTGCTAATACCTGCAATTACAATCCTTTCTGGCACATGCATCATAGTACTGTGGGATGCGTCGAGAAGGGGACCAGGCGGTTCCTCTGATGAGCTGGAGGAAATCTTTAGCCTCTCTGGGATCCGCATCTGTTGACTGATGCCCTCTGTATATTCTAGCTCATAATGGATGCGGTTTATCTCTGCCATATCAGCAGAGATGAAGTCAGTCTTACTCATTCACCTATAGACAAGCACAGAGAACCACACAATAAATTATCCACCATTCTCAAGATTTGTTTAACTAACAAAATGTTTTGATCAGGATAGAACATCTATACTGCAAATTTAAGGGATGGTAGAGATTGGATTGGTAATAAAATCTCGAATAACCTCAATGATAATATCAAACTAAAATCATTATATCGAATGGGGTTTCAGATAAATCGCCACGAATGGAAATAAACGAATACGTGTGTGTACGGACACCCGCAATGAAAGCTCTTTCACGTTTTACATACAAATTGGTAGGAATTGATATCTCCGACGTTATACATGTTAAGATCAATAGCAACAGTATCATGGACCTTAGTGAAACCACGCTTGCTGTTGTTTACATTTCAGAAAGAAATCAGTAACGTTACGTTTGTCGAAACAGTAATACCTACTGGAAAGCAGTGCAAAAAACTTACTCAATAACTGTCTGCACCTCGATTGCAACAAATGTGTCGGATTCAAATTACAGCCTCATCAGGCTATAAATATTTCCATTTAACCACTGTAAGTCGTGTTGGTAAGCAACATAAAATGTACAGCCAGCTGTACAATGTGTGCTCTCTTCTGCTAACTGTCTAGTGGCTAATTAACGCGCTCACTAGTTTTTAAAGAATTTCATTGTTGCGAGTGATCATAATTAACTGCATTTATTTGTTTAATGTTGTACACACACACACACCGTCGGAAGACCATGCGATATCTTTATTTTAACAACGTTTATCGGCTAGACATTGCTGGATTCACTCATTTCCGGTTAGCATTTTCACCCACTACGACCTCTTCGCCATGTAATGCGTCACGAATTTACGAATCCTACTATGGGGAAAGCTTGGCTTATGAATATAAATAAGGTGACGTACCTGAAAGCGTGAGCAAGGTTACCAAGCAACGTAGGCAGATCCTAATTAATATTCATAATGCCTTTGCCATAGTAATGATTGGATGTCATAGTGGGAAAAACACGCGTTCGAGTTGATTTGAGTTAACGTTACGCAATTTAGATTGAGGAATTTAACTGTCTAATGTCATTATTCTGGGGTGGCTGTTTGAGGAAGCTTTTCTTTATATTATTAATTTACGATATATAATATCACATAATAGGTTTTTCCATTTACTGTTACATTTATCGTATACCTCAATTACGTAACGTTAGCATGGACAAATATGTAAATATTAAAGTGGTAAAGTGTGAACTACTGTACGTGAGCCAAACCTCACAGACACATCTGTTTTGCACACGTCACTGAAACACATAACCAGGAAATACTTTAGTATGTCAGCTGTGGAAACTGAAACGTAAGTGTTATCAAGCTGTTGCATGTGTGTCTCTATTTGGGTGTACTGTATACACCGAAATGGCAGAAGCCAGTTTTTCTCAGGACCAGTTCAGCTGTCCAGTTTGTCTGGATGTACTGAAGGATCCAGTGACCGTTCCATGTGGACACAGTTACTGTATGAGCTGTATTACAGACTGCTGGGATCAGGAGGATCAGAAGCTAATCTACAGCTGTCCTCAGTGCAGACAAACCTTCACTCCTAGACCTGCTTTATGTAAGAATGTTATGATTGCTGAGATGGTCGAGAAACTAAAGAAGACACATTTTCAAAAAGCCTGTCCTCAAAGTTACGCTGGACCTGGAGATGTGGGGTGTGATGTCTGTACTGGAAGAAAATACAAAGCCGTCAAATCCTGTTTCGAGTGTCTGAACTCTTACTGTCAAAGTCATCTTGAACAACATGAGAGTTTCTTTAAAGACAGGAGACACAATCTGATGGATCCCACTAGACGACTACAAGAGATGATCTGCCCAAAACACAACAAACAGCTGGAAATCTACTGTCGTACTGACCAGCAGTGCATTTGTTATCCATGTTTGATGGATGAACATAAAATCCACGATACTGTAACAGCTGAAACTGAGAGGACCGTGAAACAGGTATGAATGGAAATCAGTGTGCCAATGCTAATGCTAACAACAATAATAAATGCTAATGCCACGGTGTTGTGATTCCTGCAGTTTTATGTAATATTTCTGAGCTTTTACAGCCTTTTTGTTTACCTACAGAGGCTTTTTGGAGAAACACAGAGAAAATTCCAGCAGGGAATCCAGGAGAGACAGAAGCAGCTCCGAGAACTGAGGGATGCTGTGAAGTCTCATAAGGTAAGTTTTGAGCAGTTTAAGGACACTTTCAGCTGCACTAAAGCTACTTGTGGGTAGTTGTAAGAGTTTATTGTGATCTGTGTCCTGACAGCGCTCTGTACAGGGAGCAGTGGATGAGAGTGAGAGGATCTTTACCGAGCTCATACGCTCTATTGAGAGAAGCCGTTCTGAGGTGACAAGGCTGATCAGAGTTCAGGAAAAGGCTGCAGTGAGTCGAGCTGAAGGACTCTTGCAGCAAATAGAGCAGGAGATTGATGATCTGAAGAGGAGAGATGCTGAGCTGGAGCAGCTTTCACACACAGATGATCACGTCTATTTCCTGCAGGTGACCCAATGACGTAATAGCTATAATGTGTCCTTTATTTGTTCAAAGTACATAAAAAGGCAATTCACACATACAATGACTTCAATACACCTCTTCACTGCATACCCTCATTACTTTGTGTCAAAGTCTAAGTTAAACTAGGTTCTCATTCAGTCAAGTCACCCAAAACAGACTACTCTATGGGCAATTCCACCCTCATGTGACTTCTCTTTTGTCACACTGCATCATTGAAGTTTTAACACATACTCTTGTGAAGTACTACCACGATATCACTACACCAAATATAGCTTATATGGCTAGACAAGCAGGGGCTGTGTTATCGGAATCACTTGGGTTGGAATATTCAAGAGTTGCGGGGGCATTGCAGAGCATGTTTAAGTCTTTTTCCCTTAGAGTTGTCTGAAAAAGTACATCCAGTTAGCCAGTGTGACCTTGGTTTTCTGAGGGAAAGAAAGAACATCCAGTTAGCCAGTGTAACATCCAGTTAGCCAGTGTAACATCCAGTTCCCTTTCGAGAGGTCTCTCCTATTGCGTAAGTAGCTTACGCTATGGGAAAACTCCTTTTCTCGAGAATATTGAAGTCTTTATGTAAAACGCATTGCAGCTGCACAGCTGACAGCAATGAACGAAGGAGCTCGGTCATTGGCTGTGCTGCGGCAACTTGCTCGAACCAATGACGGGGCGACTCTGAATGCGCGACCAATGAGCGCGCTTCACGCCCGCGCGCGTCAGAGCCCGCCAAGATGGGCGTGGCCAAGCTATATATTGGGCGCCCCGTCATGAGAGTTCTTTAGATTTAATCTCCTTCAGCGAACACCTTCTTCGCTGGATCCTCCGGATTATTGAAAGCCTTCGCCGCCGTGGAAAAGCATACCAGCGGGATTGCTACGAGGACGTCGGCACCTTCAGCCGCCTTCGAACACCATCCTACTGAGCCATCCGGCGCGCCACACACGCAAGTATTTTACATCTGTTCGCCCCGCGACATTTGTAAAAGAGCAATTTTTCTGAGGCGTTGTTTCAAATGCCTTCCTGCGCGTCGTGCAGAGACCTTCTCCCGGACGGGGATCGTCACATCATCTGCGCTCGCTGCCTGGGCCGGGACCACGTAGAAGCTGCTTTGACCAAGGGCGGATGCCCGGAATGTGACGACCTGGGTCTCTCCACACTGCGGGCTCGCTTCGCCGCTTTCGCCGCGAGCGAGCCCATCGCCGCCACCCCTCAGTTTGAGCCGCGCTTTAAAAAAAAAAAAAAAAAAAGCGCCGCTCACAGAGGCTTCCTGAACCTGAGCTCAGTGACGTCACGCCGAGCCAGTCTCCGCGTGCTTCACCGCCGCTCTTGCCTTCCCCACCGCCGGTTCAGTTCACTCAGCCGGACCCACACCCCTCTAGCAGAGCGGTGGGCCTTGTGACTTTTGGCGCGTCCGAGGACGACGGGGGAGTGGATGACAGCCTGTCCATCGACGCTGCATCTGACGACTGGCCGGGCTCCACTTTCGACCCCGCCCCGTCGACGCTAGCTAGCACGAGTGCGGGCTCCACCATGGATACGGAGATTATCCGCATCCTCTCGAAGGCCGTGGAGGACCTCAGGCTCGATTGGTGTTCTCCGCCAAGTCATGGAAAGCCCCCCACTCTGCGCGCCTAAAGCCTTCTTTTTCTTCTTCGCTCTCCTCAGTGGACGGCGCGAAGGAAAGAGGCTACGAGGGAACGCCGCCCCTCGAGGAGGCCGTGGCCAATCATCTCTGCCCGCCCTCCACCACCGGATGGAAAGCCAAAGCTTCCCACCCCTCGAAGCCCTGCCGCACTACCTCTGCTCTCGCCGGTCGCGCCTACGCCGCTGCTGGCCAAGCTGCATCAGCGCTTCACTCAATGGCGGTACTTCAAGTGTTCCAAGCCAAGCTTCTCCGCTCTATGGACAAGTCTGGCCCCGAACCCGAAGCCTTCAGGGACCTACGCAGCGCAACTGATATAGCTCTGCGAGCCACGAAGGCCACCGCCCAGTCTATTGGCCGTGCTATGGCTAATTTGACTGTTCTCGAGCGCCATCTGTGGCTGACTCTGACTGAGATGAAGGACGCGGATAAGGCGCCATTTCTCGACGCGCCTATCTCCACAAGCGGGCTGTTTGGACCGGCGGTTAAAGGTTTCGCCGAACGCTTCACTGAGGCCCAGAACGCTTCACAAGCTATGCGTCATTTCCTGCCAAAGCGCTCCAGCTCATCGCAGAGCAGACAGAGACCGCCACAGCCGCAGCGGGCTAGAACAGCTCCCACCGCCTCTCAGCCCGCGCCTCAGGCTGACGCTCGATGCCGCTCGCGCTCTCAAAAGCCGTCCTAGCCACAGAAATGAGAAGAGAGAGTGCGTGTCTCGCAAAAGCCGGACCACTCTCTCTGCAAAAGCTCAAACATTACCCAGTCCCCTTACAGGCGGCTGGATATGTCCATACAGCAGTCAATGGGCCAGACACAGAGCTCGCTCACCTGCAAACAAACGCCGTTTTTACGGCGACGCACAGAAAACACAAAAAATAGTATTTTTCTGCCTGCGTCACTAAGGGTTAACATGTCCACAAAGTGTGCATTCCCAGATACTGTCAAAACAGTGCCAAATTCATTCCCAGCTCAGGCTGCGCTTCCCATGAATGTAGATCACGTGCCTACGGTCATGTACGCACCACTACACACAAGCACTGTTCACACAGTTATAAATTCATCCCCAGTAAAAGCGGGAAACATTATAAAGGTGACGCGTGTGCCTACCACTGTTTATGCACCCCCACTTATAAACACTGTCCTTACAGTGGCAAACACAACCTCAGCTCAGGCTGCGAGTTTTACAAACACAGCGCGCGCTGTTGTAATCACACACGCGCCCATTCACTCAGCTGCTCAGCGCGCGCCCGCGCCTCTGAGAGCTACGAGCTCAGGCGATTCGCTGGCCAGGTCCCTACGTCACAGCGGCCCGCCCCTAGCCTGTATTCAGCCCATATCTGTACACGCAGCGGCATGGGAAAACATTCCAGATATGCCGAAATGGGTATTGAATATAGTAAAGCACGGATACTCGCTCCAGTTCACTCGCAGACCACCACGTTTTACGACTGTGGTCGAGACGAAAATGAGAAAGGAGTGTTCACATGTTCTACGCACCGAGGTGCGCAAACTAATAGAAAAGGGCGCTTTGGAAACTGTTTTCCCCCTCTCTGAGCGGGACAGGTTTTTACAGCCGCTATTTTCTCGTCCCGAAAAAGGATGGCAGTCTCCGCCCCATCCTAGATCTCAGACACCTGAACAACGCACTAATGATTCGCTCGTTCAGAATGTTAACAACCAAGCATATCCTCGCGCAAGTACGCCCAGGAGATTGGTTTCTCTCAGTGGATCTGAAAGATGCTTACTTTCACATTCCAATAACGCCTCATCACAGGCCGTTTCTGAGATTCGCTTTCGAGGGACAGTCATACCAGTACACAGTACTTCCGTTCGGCCTGTCCCTGGCTCCCCGTACATTCACGAAATGTATGGATGCAGCACTTTCCCCCCTAAGACGAAGGGGAGTGCGAATACTGAATTATCTCGACGATTGGCTGGTTCTAGCACAATCAGAGAGTCAGTTAATAACACACAGATCTTGGATTATCAGCCATTTAGAATGCCTGGGTCTAAGAATCAATTTTGCAAAAAGCATACTATCTCCCAGCCAGAGGATTTCTTTCCTGGGAATAGTTCTAGACTCGATGCAAATGACAGCGCGTCTCTCATCAGAGCGCGCGCTTACCATCCGGCGCCTTGCAACATCATTCAGGGCGGGCGCGCGCGCCCCCGTCAAACGGTTTCAGAGGATGCTCGGTCTCATGGCCTCAGCATCGGCCGTACTCCAGCTAGGATTGTTGCATATGCGCCCTCTCCAACGCTGGCTCAAAGAGCCGCGTCCCTACTCACGCGTGGCGTTCGGGCCACTTTTTAATCAGAGCGAACCACGGCTGTATAAAAGCCCTGACGCACTGGAAAGCGACCGACTGGTACCAGTCAGGCGTGAGTCTGGGTGTGAACACAAGGAGAAAGATGATAACGACAGATGCCTCTAAAATAGGTTTTGGGGCCCTTTACGAGGGCAGGCCTGTCTCCGGCTTTTGGTCAAACCCGGAGAAGCGCCTACACATAAACTGTCTGGAAATGAAAGCGGTCGCTTTGGCTCTCAGAGCCCTGCTCCCACATCTAAAAAACGAACACGTCCTGGTCCGAACGGACAACATGACGGTAGTGTCGTACATAAATCGCCAGGGTGGACTCAGGTCGAGCTCCATGCATTCAATGGCCAGGAGACTCATTTTATGGTCCCAGCACAACTTGCGCTCCCTGAGAGCAGCGCATGTGCCAGGCGCCCTGAACCAGGGGGCAGACATGCTATCCAGAGACAAGATTCTCCCAGGAGAATGGGCTCTCAACCCGCTGACGATTCAGTGGTTATGGAAAACCTTTGGCAAAGCGGAGATCGACCTCTTCGCCTCCAAGGAGAACGCGCACTGCTCTTTTTTCTTCACGAAAAGCATGGACGCGCTCGCCCAGAGCTGGCCGAGCCGCCCCTTATATGCCTTTCCCCCGATCGCGATGCTGCCACAGGTCATCAGTCGGGTCAGAGAGGAGAAAAACGCAGTGCTGCTGATAGCCCCACTCTGGAAGAACCAAACATGGTTTCCAGATCTGATGCAAATGCAATCTGCACCACGGCCGATTCCACTGAGGCCAGACCTCCTCAGTCAGGCCAGCGGGATGATATTTCATCCCCGCCCCGATCTGTGGGCCCTTCATACATGGCCCCTCAACGGGTTCCCAGGAACCTCGCGAGCGGAGCACTAAAAACCATCGCTGAGGCGCGGGCGCCCTCCACGAGACGCTTATATGCCCAGAAATTAAAGTGTTCAGTGACTGGTGTAATGCCAAGGGCCTGAACCCTGAGACATGCGAGATTACGAATGTACTCGTTTTTCTACAAGGGCTTCTGGAGGCGGGCCGCACCCCCTCCACGCTCAAAGTATATGTGGCGACCATCACAGCGTCACACGACCCTGTAATGGAACGTCCATTGGGAAGAAACGACCTAATTATTCGTTTCCTAAAGGGCGCTAGGAGGATGAACCCTTCACGCCCCCCCTCAGTGCCGATCTGGGACCTAGCTACTGTCCTAGACGCTCTTAAAGGGCCCCCGTTCGAACCACTCCGAACCGTGCACCTTAAACAGCTCTCGCTCAAGACTGCGCTCTTGCTGGCACTCGCCTCGGTCAAGAGAGTGGGCTACCTGCACGCGCTTTCGACAAGCGCTGCCTGCCTAGAATTCAGTCCTAACGACTGCAGGGTCGTCCTTAGGCCGAAACAGGGGTATATTCCTAAAGTGCTCACCACTCCCTTCAGAGCACAGGTTATCTCCCTAACTGCGCTTTCGTCTCCAGCAGACAGGGACGAATTAGACTTGTAAAGGCCCTGGGGCCAGTTATCTCCAAAGCCCCCCCTCCCCCTATTTTTTAATAAATTGTTTTTTAATAAATTTAATGCGGCTGCCAAATCTCACGCATTGTGTTGACATTCTCAGTTTTTTCACGCAATGTAGCCTAAAATCCCCACGCAAAGAGGCCACTGACACCGATAGACAAGACAAGGCAGGTTACTTTTGATATCAAAGTCTCAGCTTTCAAATTATGTGAAGTTTATTACGAAATTCAAAATCCATTTTGGATTCAAAATCCAAATTCGAAATTCATTTTGGCACTCTTTAAAGTGACGTGACAGATCGCAGTAGCTCCTCGGTTCAAGCGGCACGTGAACTGATCTAAAATTCTTCTTTAGTTAATAGTAATTAAATTAACTCGAATGAACTATGTTGTATATGTATACAGTGTACTATGTATACAGTAGCCTACAACTTGCTGAAATGTATCATGTCTCATGTAATCACTCAGTCAGTGCTTCAACCATGGAAATTGGTCAATAAAACAACTAGAGAAACAATATATCACGTAACGTAACATTTACCTCAGGAAAGCCATTTAATGACCACAGCATAGCTAGGAAAATTAACTAGGCCAATAGAGAGGAGTATTTTGCTAAATATATGTACCATAGGCTATTACATATTATAATTGGACTCATATCATTAAAAATATTATAACGCTATTATTATAAAAACCGCATTATATTTGAGTTGTTAATTTTACCCTTCAATAATAATACCAACTCCCTGTATGTTTACAGCATTAGTGAGAGATTTGTCCTTGAGAAAAATTAACATGTAGGCTATATACGGTACCTGATATTTACCATATTTTATGTAAACATTGTTACATGTTGTTACTAAACTTAGTGAAATTTGGTCACCAAATGTTTTGAGAATCACAATACACTTATTGAGATTGAAGTTTTTTGTTTTTTTGCAACCCCCAATATTTTAAAATCCTTTCTAATGATTTTAGGCAAAGTTCTCAGATTAATGCATTTAACTTTAAAATTGCCCCCGGATCTAGAAGAACTGAGGTCCACGCCTCTAAAATCCTGTGGATCGTTTTGACGTCTCTAGTCTAGTTGTGATAGGTATTACAATCTGATTGGACCAATCGTTTCGAGTGCTGGATACTAAGATTTGGGTTTGACCAGTAAAAAAAAGAAAATCTGTAATTTCCAATATACACTGCTTAATTGCCTTTTTTATTTGAAAGTGCATCTTTTACAGTCGTTCAAACAACGTGTAACAGTCGTGTAACAACTGTTTTTCCAATACCTTTCACACAAAAAAATAAGCTCAAAGATTGGTTCTAATAAATGTATTTTTATATTTTATATTTATAGGGACAATAGTTCTATAAGAGGTTTTGGGGCCTTCATATTCACATAGGGCCCCACAGTAAGTTCCAGGGAGCCCTCATAGTCCAAGAGCCTTGTTTAAGAGGCCTTGTGTAGGCTATGGGACACATTTATTACAGCATTAATAAACATTTGTTTTCATTGTTATTGGGTCTTCTGAACCAAACTGGATTGCGCGGCCTTAAACCCCAGGGCCCCACCGGGCTTCTGGTAGTCAAGGGCCCCTGGGCACTGGCCCCATAGGCCCGGTCAGTAATCCATCCCTGGCAGCAGACGAACACGACGCTAATCTACTCTGCCCCGTTAGGGCTCTCAGAGTGTATTTGGAGCGTTCTGCCCTATTCAGACAGACAGAACAACTGTTTGTATGCTTTGGCGGCCGTACGAAAGGTTCCGCCGTTTCAAAGCAGAGAATCTCTCACTGGATAGTTGAAGCTATAGCGCTGGCTTACGAAGCTAAGGGACTTCAATGCCCCTGGGGAGTCAAAGCACACTCCACCAGGAGTGTGGCTTCTTCCTGGGCATGGTCGAGCGGGATACCGATCGAGGATATTTGTGCGGCAGCAGGCTGGGCCTCACCGTCCACATTTATCAGGTTCTACAACCTACAGGTCCCGACATTGCATTCCAATGTGCTATCAGCATGATGCTAGTTGAACTGCGAGTTCGCATCTAGATTATGTATGTGCTTGTGTCACACTGAGCGCCTTCTAGCCGCTCTGTATTTTTTCCCACATATAAAGCTCCCCTCTGCCGGCTAGTTGGATGATAACTTTGCTTTTTAGCTCAGGCACCTGCCTCTGGCTATCATAAGGCGAAGTTCAGCACGCACGGCGTTTTGCATGGTGTTCCCATAGCGTAAGCTACTTACGCAATAGTAGAGACCTCTCGAAAGGGAACGACTCGGTTACTAACGTAACCTCGGTTCCCTGAGAGGAGGGAACGAGTATTGCGTAAGCTGCCGTGCTTGTGCTTGGTTAGTTCGCTTCAGTCGTTTTAACCTAAAGAACTCTCATGACGGGGCGCCCAATATATAGCTTGGCCACGCCCATCTTGGCGGGCTCTGACGCGCGCGGGCGCGAAGCGCGCTCGTTGGTCGCGCATTCAGAGTCGCCCCGTTATTGGTTCGAGCAAGTTGCCGCAGCACAGCCAATGACCGAGCTCCTTCGTTCATTGCTGTCAGCTGTGCAGCTGCAATGCGTTTTACATAAAGACTTCAATATTCTCGAGAAAAGGAGTTTTCCCATAGCGTAAGCTACTTACGCAATACTCGTTCCCTCCTCTCAGGGAACCGAGGTTACGTTAGTAACCGAGTCGTTAGCCAGTGTAACCTCGGTTTTCTGAGGACCAGAGGTACCCTAAAATTCTGTCCATCTTTCAGAGCGTATAATTCAAAGTATTAATGGGCCGTCAGTTCCCGCTGCCGAAGGTATGTTTTTAAGAAGAGCTTCAAGGTCCAATGTTGTCTTGAATTCTGTCAGTTGATGCTTAGTACTGTGTTCTCATTAGCCTATATAAAAATAATCACAAACAGGTTCAGCAATAAGATTTATCTTAAGGTACTTGACACATATTCAAGTTTGGCCTGAATCAATGTCTGGGCAACTCTCCTGTGTCGATTGTCCAGTCTGTAATAGTATGCAGATGAATGGACAAGGGTATAGCCCAGTCAGGAAATCCTTGATTTGATGGTTTAATCCGCTGCTGATTGGAATCTATCAAGTTTTCTCTAGGAGTCTAAAGCTCTTGTCGTGTTATTCTTTTGCATATTTATTGTACATATTTTTTTCTTTTTCTGTAGAGGTTTCAGTACATCGCTGCACGTCCTGAATCTGCAGACTTGCACAGCATCACTGTGAGTTCTCTCCTCTCTTTTCAAGATGTGGCAAAGTCAATCTCTCACCTAAAGGACAAACTAGAGGGTTTCTGTACAGAAGAGGTAGAAAAGATCTTTAATGGAGGTAAAGTACCTGTAGCACATTAATTTACTCTCAAAAATAAGTCTGCCATCATGAAACATGTAGAAGAATCAAAAATATATATATATTTTTATGGAAATTGCAATTATGTCTGTTTATTTCCATAGTAACATGCATTGAAACTCCCACTAATGAACCCAAGACCAGGGAACAGTTTCTTCAGTGTAAGGCATGAAGAACTAATGAACTGCATAGTCTGTTGCCATAAGGGCATTTAAATAAATTATTAAATTAAAAGAGCACTGTAATTATGCAAATCACATATAAAGTAAATGAAAAGAAATTGTATTGTAGATACATGAAATAGACCCGCACACTTAGAAACATGCATGCTTTCACAATCTAACAAACATTGAATGAACTGATTGTGTTTTATCTTCATCAGATTCTCATCAGCTCAATCTGGATTCAAACACAGCGAATCATTTCCTCCTTCTCTTTAAAGACAACAGTGCGGCTACTTACATTAACACTCCTCAGCGCTATCCTGCACATTCAGACAGATTTGATTGTTGTTTGCAGGTGTTGTGTAAAGAGAATGTGTGTGGACGTGGTTATTGGGAGGTTGAGTGGAGTGGGAGTAAAGGTGTGTTTATAGCAGTGTCATATAAGAGCATTGGCAGGAAGGGAGGGAACAGTGAGTATGTATTTGGATTTAATAATCAGTCCTGGGGTTTGTTCTGTTCTCCCTCCAGTTACTTGTTCAGGCACAATAACATAGAGACTGAGCTCCCTGTGTCTTCCAGATCTTCTAAAATCGGAGTGTATGTGGATCACAGTGCAGGAACTCTTTCCTTCTACAGCGTCTCTGACACAATGACCCTCATCCACACAGTTCAGACCTCATTCACTCAGCCTCTCTATCCTGGGTTTGGGTTTGATTTAGGGTCAACAGTGAAATTGTGTCATCTAACAGTGTAGACGAGAGACTCTGCACAGAAAAATCTCATATAGTTCAGTCAGGACCACTTTGCCAAGTATATACATTTATTACAATTATAGCATACAGTTAGTGTTGGCGGTATGGTTCTGTTCTGGGCAAAAACTCCTACGCCTGTCCATGCTGCTATGCCTGGACAGAGCGGGGAGGGCAGCAAGTCAAACCCCCCTGGGGTACAGAACAGATCCAGTAAATGCATGCATATTACACTACTCAATTACATGAGTTTTAAAAATACAAATACATGATAAAAGCTTGCAATGTATGACTGTACAGGAAAGACAAAAAAACAGAATGATTAAAGGTTCGTTGGGTGGAGTTGGTGTTGGAGGAGGGAGTTGCGAGCAGCCATGCTATGGATGAAATGCTGAAGGAGTGGGAGTTTATATGTGCCGCTGTGATAGATGTCGACACTAATTGGAACACGTCATGAACAGCTGGCTATCAGCTGATGCGAACTTGGCTGACGTGACCTGCCTGAACTAACGCGATGCTTGATATTATTTTAAATTCATGGTAAAAAAAAAAGATTTTTTTTTCTTTTATACATTATAAAAAAAAGTTGAAATGTTAAAACATATGTTGTCATAACTTATTGATCGTATAATGTTTTACAGTGAATACTGGCGTAGCCACGGGTGTGCCAGTGCCACCCACAGTGGCAGCTGGCACACCTAAAATAGATGCAGAATACTTTTTTTAAAGTTTTAATAAAAACGTTTCCTAAACTTGGACTATTGTTGTTTACTTAAAATATTGGTGCATTTAAAATGTATTTTAATTTTTAAATTATTATCGTTAACAAAATATCTTCCGACATTCGGACTGCCAACCAATCCGCAAACAGCCGCTGACTGGTAATACGGTTGTGCTGTTGAGGCTCGCGCAGCCTCATGAGGAGAAATGGAAACAAATGAGCGCAGATCACACAAAGAAACTTAATCAACATAGAGCGGTTAAAAAAATAATGTGGAGTTTTTATATTTATAACATAGCCTATGATATGATACAGTTAAGCAACATCACAGTGACCGCGAGTGCTGAATACCATCACGACTGAAAACATGACACTGATTTCATATGACAGTTCAATAAACAAGTCATTAATATCAAGTCACTTACATTTTAGACACAATATTGACTGTTTTTGTTCTATTTGAGCAGCGAAAATAGTTCCAAACAAACATCCCAAGAACCACAGCGCAGCTCACCTGAACACATAACTGCATTAATGAATGATTCAGCGCTTTGAATGAATCGATTGAGTCAAAGATTCAATGACCCATAAAACAACTGCCTCATTCCTTAACGATTCAGCCGTTTGAACGAATCATTTGAATAAATGACTCAATAACTCACTCATTAAGACGGTCACCTGCCGCCCCCTATTGGTGGTTTAGTTTCGTGTTTAAAAGTAGGCTATAATTCTTTCCAATATGTCATATTTGTATCTTCAAAAAATATTTAAAACAATCTCATAACATTATTTCATGCAGTTGTAATTTTTCAGTGTAAATTAATTAATTGTATTGGTAACAGCATAGTGTCTTGTTATTTCAATTGAATTTATTGATCAAATCTAAGAATTTAAAATGAAAGATGAAGCATACATTTAAACCGATTTCTGGATTTTTACTTGGACAAGAGAATGGCCGATTTACTTGTTCGATGGACAAGCACATGTAAAGCCTTGAGCCCTGAGTTATATTTTATATACTGTAGGCCTAGTATTATGTTTATGTGGCAAGCCAGTTTTGCACATCAGCCCGGTCTATTCTGTAAAGTTAGTGATACGCCGGGTCAAGGTTGTTTTGCACATTAATTTGACAATAAATGTGGCACACCCAATTTTTCTTATGCACACCCAGAGACGCTTTTCTGGCTACGCTACTGCTATACAGTAAGTTAAAAAATTAAAATTTTTAAATAAAAGTGTTTAAACACAGGGTAGCCTAAAATTGTGTTTTCTTATTATTGGTAGAAGCAGTGAAGATGTAGGCTACTTTCACATTTTGTTGGATGAAACAGACAATCGAAAATTGGGCAGTTACTAAAACCTTACTAAATATAAAATAAAAGCTAATACATTTTAGTGGTTCATGCGTGTCTGCGGTTACTTGAAAGAAACGATCAACTTTAATCTATAGAGCTCCAGCAGTGGGCGCTGCATTCACGTCTGTATGAAAGATTCTAATTTATCAAGTGGCCCCTGTATTTGATTAAGCTGTTATGGTTTGATTTTACATCAATATGAATGATATTCAGTTGACATACCTACCACATACAGTATCATACATCAATGAATCCTGAATAAAGTATCACAGGTTCCAAAAAAAAAACTGTTTCCAAGATAGATAGTGAATCAGCATATAATGATTTCTTAAGGATCATGTGACACTAAAGACTGGCTTAATGTTGCTGAAAATTCAGCTTTGCATAATAAATAAATTATGTTTTAAAGTATATTAAAATAGAAAATTGTTTTCAATTGTAATAATATTTAATATTACAGTTTTTTTTTCTGTATTTTTGATCAAATAGGCTACATGCAGGCTTGATGAGCATAAGAGAGATATTTTAAAAAATATATATATAATATAGTAATAATAGTAATCTTTCCAACCTTTTGACCAGCACTGTATACCATGATAAGAATTTTGTGTACATCTTGATTCAAGATTCTGTCATTTTATAAAGTTTTCAAAATCTCTGTATTCCAGAGTTTGCCTGGAACAGCAGTTTATGACTTATTTGATTTATTCTGATTGCTTATATGCTATAAAATAAGTATCATCCATAGTTAAAAGATTTTTATGGTTTGCTAGTTGACAAATAAAACAAAATACAAAGCCACCAGAATGTGTACACATTATTATTATTATTATTTTACATTATTACATTACCAAATAAAGCCTAAATGAATAGTTTGTATTGCTGGTCTAGTAAGTGCAGAGTCAACTAAAACGTTCTTTGTTAATAAAGCAAGACGGGAATCGAATAATTTGTTGATATTAGCTAAATTATGAAAGAGGCACGATCATTTATTTTACTTTATTGCATAATTAAGCATTGGACGTATTCCGAGTATTGTAAATGTAAAAAGTTAGATCATTACTAAGAATCTTTGTAATAACACTTCTAAAACCTCAGTTTGTCCCTGTTTGTTTCCCGGAGCTGGATGTTTTGGGTAGATGTACGTGACGTGACAGAACGTACAGTCAGTCCTCCTGACGTCATGTCGAGCTCCCCGGCGGCAGTCAGTCAGTCAGTCAGTGCGCGAGAGCCAAGATGAAGAAGTGAAATCTGATGAAGAGAAGCGAAGAGAAATCCGAGCTCTTACATCTGGACGAAACCTCTCATCTGCTCACAGAATTCGGTAAGTTACCACATACCCGCTCATCGGATAGTCTATTCAGAAACTGTGGTATTTAAATTTCCCATGCGTGATACTACATAGGTTCAAGGTTGAGTCAGGATTAATGCCAAACAAACAGAGTTTGGTCAAAATATGCATTCTTACGGACTAAACTAAAAGGCTTGACTCTTCTTTCTGTGTTTGCCAACATTTAACTTACGCAATATATTTACTAACCAGCAATGAAGCTTGATAGCATAGCCTATCATTTGGCTCAAAACACTTATTTACAGATGCTTACAAGACCGAAAAGATAAAGATTAATTTAGGCTAACGCAAACTCTACTCCAATATGTTGCTAAACTTTTATGTTTGTCAATGAAATAATAAACACGTCAATGAAATAGCGTACAGTTAATTAAACGATCATGTGTTTAGGGCTCATACATACGTCAAATGAAATCACACTAGGGGTCATAAAGTTCTTATTGTAGAAAATAAACTATCAAAGATAAACTGTTAAAAGCGTAAACCATCATGGGTGTGCTTGACACTTTCGTCGAAACTGAGAGCTCGATGGACATTTGTTGTTTGTTTATCTCGGGCTCTGTTTGTTTGGTTCGCTGCTGTCATTATTATATCGGTGAGCTTTTTTTAAAGTAATAAGGCGAAAAAAATCATTCTAGGTTTAAAGTTGTTTATTGTATAACCTGTAATTAATTGTCTTATGTTTTTAAGCCTGTTGAGAGCCGTAAAACAGAATTAGTTCTTTATACTGGAAAAATGTTCTTCAGACTATTAAAATATTTAACACAAAGAAATATATGATTCTTTTAAGAAATGTTCAAAGAAAGGTTCTTTGGTGAACTCAAAATGGGTCTAAAACTGCATTGCTACCAAAAAAAAAAAAAACTTTTGGAACCTTTATTTTTAAGAGTTTATTTTAGGTTTTGTGGCTGGTCATCATTTTATAAAATAAAATTAACTTTATTTGACTTTCTTTTAACCAAATGCTCTATATATTCACCTTATTAATATGAGGCCACAAAACTGATCATAAGTACAGTGATAATTATAAAAGAATTAGAAAATATTATGTCACATTGCAAGGTACATTTGAGTTTTTGTAACAAACAACACTGATGATGATAGAAAGCTATTAAAGCTGTTATCACTGGATTTAAGATCTTGGATTTAAGTTAGACATGACTTCTAATCTGAGCGTCTTTTTATTTCAGTCTTTTGTTAGCTGTTATAAAGTCATGAACTGAATGATGTCTTATATATGTGTATATTGGTGTTAAAGTGTCATATTCAGTCAGTGATCCTCACGGAATCCTAGGTTGCATTCCTGGTGCAGTGTCTATAAACCAGTCTATCTTGACCACATTCCCATCTAAACTGGACATTCATCTGATGTCCTTCAAGGTCCCATGACCTGAAGGTTTAAAGGCAATGTTTTGGTCACATTCCTCTGTCCTCACGGCCTCATTCTTTCCCACCCCCTGAACATTTCTGCTCGGCGGCCTTAGAGGTCACAGACACTTCGGAGCCTAAGTCAAAAGCCAGCTATGAGAAAGCTGGACTGCTTAACATGCATTTGGTAATGAAACTGAAAGTCAACATCAGAAAGCTGTCATTGCTATCATACAACTGACTTATTTTTCATGAAGTAGGCTAAATTCCACTTTTTTGATGTCCTAGCTTGAATTGGTACAAAATACAATAAAATTCTGCATTAAACCACATTTTCAACCAATGTTGTTTCTCTAAAACTGACCTTATTTATATATGTAGGCCTACTTAATTTATAAAATATAATTTATTCCTCTGAAAGGACAATTTTCAGCATCATTACTCCAGTCTTCAGTGTCACATGATCCTTCAGAAATCATTCTAATATGCTGATTTGATGCTCAAGAAACATTTCTTATTATTATCAGTGTTGAAAACATTTTGTTCGATTTAAAGGGGTCATGACGAGAAATCAAATTTGCCTTCCTGTTTTGATTTATTAAAGATCTTTGAACCATTAAAACATTCTGCAAGTTTCATAGCTTAAAACGTGTCTCATTATAAACAAAGCATTTATTTAATCAAGCTCCAAAAACAGCTTGTTTTGATATTGCGGGTTCTGTGACATCACATGGGCAAATATTTGTATATGACTGCCTCCAGAACAAGACATTGGCTGCATCCGAAATTGAAATCGCATACTTCCCTACTAGTAGACGAAAAACAGTACGTGACAAAGAAGTTTGTCCGAATTCCCAGTACTCAAATAATCAAAAAATAACCGGATGACGTACTTCTTCCGGCGAGATTCTGAAGTGTGCATAAGATGACCAAGAGGATTTGTGAATGGCAGTGAACTAACGTAACTGACGCTGGTAAGTCACATGACAGTGACAACATGGCGAATGTAGTAAGTCCAGATTACATTCATACTACACATACTCATACTATATAGAACATACTTTTTTAACAGTCGTGAGGTAATTACTTATTAAAAATAAGTACCTATTCAAGACAGTATGTGATTTCAGATGCAGCCATAGAGACAGAGCGGGTTGCGTCATGATCTGAAAACCACGCCCACCGTGGGGGGAAACAAACCAACCGTCTCCATTGAGAAGCTGCCTCCTGTCATTTCTGACTTATAACAAAAATCAAAACAATGTCTAAAAGCTGCTAAGGTGTACAGCAAACAAGCTAAAAAAAAAACAGGAATAAGTTTTTATAATCTGTCGACCCCAAAAAACGAGCGTTTAAGGACACAAAAGTGGATACAGGCAATTGAAACAGAGCGCAAGGTGTCATATTACTCTGAGAACTACGTCCACTGGAGCGGGGAACGTAATTGGCGACAGGATAGCTTAGCTTAAAGAAATATAATATATAAAACTGACATTTGGATATTTGACTTACCAGTGACAAAATGTTTACTGCACACATAGTGTATTATTTAGTGCATACTGAGTGTCAGGATCCCACAATTTACCCATTCGTTTCAGCCTGTTTCCACTTTTGTGTCCTTAAACGCTAGTTTTTTGGGGTCGACAGATTATAAAAACTTATTTCTGGGTTTTTTAGCTTGTTTGCTGCACACCTTGTCACATAGCAGCTTTTAGACATTGTTTTGATTTTTGTTATAAGTCAGAAATGACAGGAGGCAGCTTCTCAATGGAGACGGTTGGTTTGTTTCCCCCCACGGTGGGCGTGGTTTTCAGATCATGACGCAACCCGCTCTGTCTCTATGGCTGCATCTGAAATCACATACTGTCTTGAGTAGGTACTTATTTTTAATAAGTAATTACCTCACGACTGTTAAAAAAGTATGTTCTATATAGTATGAGTATGTGTAGTATGAATGTAATCTGGATTTACTACATTCGCCATGTTGTCACTGTCATGTGACTTACCAGCGTCAGTTACGTTAGTTCACTGCCATTCACAAATCCTCTTGGTCATCTTATGCACACTTCAGAATCTCGCCGGAAGAAGTACGTCATCCAGTTATTTTTTGATTATTTGAGTACTGGGAATTCGGACAAACTTCTTTGTCACGTACTGTTTTTCGCCTACTAGTAGGGAAGTTTGCGATTTCAATTTCGGATGCAGCCAATGTCTTGCTCTGGAGGCAGTCATGAGTCTGTCGACAACAGGACAAATTGAAGAGAATGTAAGAACTTTCACTTTGACGCATCCCGTTTAAACAGCTAGTTTGCGTCTCTGTACAAGGATCCCAGCATCTGAAACAAGCAGCTTTAAAAAAGTTGTGTTAAAAAGGTGTTTAGGAAGCTTATGAAGGGTGCTTATGAAGAAGAACCCTTGGGAGAAACCGAGGCTCAAGTGAGGTCAGGTTTTAATCAAGATGGCATTGGTCAGGTATTAAGTTATACACTCTCTGTGCAATCAGTCTTTAGTGGTAATTCAATCTGGTTCCTCCTGCTTCTAATTTACAAATCTAGGGTGATTAGTAAGCCAGACCAACTGGCTATACTGCCACTTTATCAGCACGAGCTTAGAGCTTATGAAAGTGTGAGTCCTTGTTTGATTGGCTGAAAAGGCAAGGTTTGCTGGGTGGCCTTGTGGTGCTGGAGGCATGTGCAGTTGTGTCCCCTGGCGGAGCCTTTAGGTCAGGGGTCTTGGACGGTGACCATCTGGACCTTTAGGGGGTGGTTTCCTAAGATGCAGCCTTTGTTTGCCCAAAACAATTGGAAGTTAATCTGGAGGAGATAAGAATAGCCTCTGTTACATTGCTGCCATCAGCCAGTCTTCACGTAGCGTGTAAGGAGACATCTCTTTTAAAAGAGGTTTTGACTGACTGGCTTCCCTTTTTTTGGAGGGGTGGAGGAGGAATAGTGTTACTTTCCAGGAGTCAAGGTTCTGATCTGGTGCTGCCCTTTTGGTGGGTTGAACTACCAACTATTTCTGGGAGATTTAACTAGAAAATGACTGATTAACAAGTCTTGATATATTTTTAGACACTTTGATGATACTCCGTGTCAGTTTATATATTCTAAAATTACTTTAAATGGTGTTTTTTTCCACAAAGGAAGCAAAATTTACACTAAATGCCACTGTAGCCAAATAAATTCAAACTGTTTAATGTCATGATGAAACAGAAGTAGTGACAGATATGTCTTTCTTTATCCCAGGGCCATTTAACTGTAAAATGATGCAGTCTTTGTTAGTTCACCCCCCCCCAAAAAAAGAGATAAAATCTCTTTATGAACTTTTTGAAGCGTCAAAGTGGTAGTTGCTTATACTCTCAATGGAGAGACAGAAATCGCTCAGATGTCATCAAAAAGATCTTCATTTGTGTTCAAAAGATGAATGAAACTCTTACGGGTTTGGAAGACAGGAGGGTGAGTAATTGATGACAGAATTTCCATTTTATGGGTAAACTAACACCTTCATAGGCTTTCATTCTGTTGGCAAGGCTTCAAAATGAAAAACAATTTTACCAGATTGCGCCTTTCTCTCATGGTTTTCCTATAAAGCAAATAATCGCTTTTTTCCTATTTTTTGCTTCGGTGTATTATAGAGCCAATTGGATAAATTATGCCGCTAAAGTTGTGTGGGTGTGTTGGTATGGATGTCAGAGTGTTTGTATGTGTGTACTAAAAAATTTGTGTGTGTGTGTGTGTGTGCATCTATTGTTTGAGAGAGAGAGAAATTACACTGTAATACAAATCCTATACCCGTGGAGCTTTGCTGGCATCTAATAGAAAAAGTTTTGTACTGCACCTAAACAAAATCTTACTGAAAGCTAATTTTTTTTAGATATCAACCTCAAATTTTGAATACAACTTGTTTAGATTTATGGCTTTGATTTTCTAGCAGTTTTTGAGTTCAACATGTTTTATTAATTATACATTTTATATAAAATATTGCTTATAGATCATTTTCATAAACTAAAACCTCTATAGCTTCTTTTGTTTCACTTTTTAAACTTTTTTTTTTTTTTTTTGCTTTAACAATAATCTGCAAGGCCTTCTTTGAAATAAGACCAAACTTAAGTCTGTGCTCCCAAGCTTCAAATTTTTATGACATTTTGACTAAGGACCTCAGAGTAACTCAGTTAAAATTGACGCACATGGGCTTATTTCATTAAATCATTGAAATTGTGATATTATTATTCACAATGTTGCCCAAATCATCGTAAATCATTGTGAATATGTTGCAGATATTTAAAACATAATCCAGACCCATCAACTATTTTCACACACTCTCTATGTTTTTGAAAAGCTTCTGTTATGTTAAGTAATTGCTCAGTATTTCATCAGTTCAAAAGTCTACACACAGTGCTCTCATATCTTCATAGACATGCTTATCAAAGAAAATGGGTTCAGCTAACCAGCTTCCTTGGTTGCATTTTGGCTCGTCAGCTTTTAAGACAGCAACCGTCACTCCTCTTCCTGAAGCCCATTCATCCTGAGTTTAAATTCAACATGTTCCAAAGGACTGATTGAAAAGAGAGCCAAGGATTGTTTGCTGTTTGTTGGTTGCCAATAATTATGCAGTCCTTCACTCTAAAGCTCTTGTCCATGGTTATACATGAAACCCATTGTCTCTGTGGGCCAGGAACCTGCAGGGAGCACACAAAGGTTCTGCTGAAAACTGCTTGACATCTCCTACATAGATAACACAGCTGAGCTGAATGTGACTTAGACCCTTCATTGTTGATTGACTTCTTATTTTTAGTTTTCCTGTTACCACGGTAACCGTTTTACAAGGCCCTTCCCCTTAGTGATATTAAATCTACTCTTTCTTTCTTTTAATATGTTTTGACATGACCATGTGTGTGCTGGTCTTCTTTCTGTCATAACAGAAGGGGGTTGGAAGAAAATCTAATATAAACTACACTGGATATCAATAATGTCAAGAGGGGCCGGCGTTCAGTATCCAGTATTGATCTGTGTGACAGGATGATCAATCACTGAACAAAGAAGAGCAAAATCAGCACACAATTAAGTTTCTTAAATGACCATTAAAATTATAGATGCTGTTTCTCTCAAACAGTTGATGGCGAATGCTTGGTGTTTATACAGTTGTTTAATTTTTGTAGATTGCTGTTATTTAAATATAGTCAGGTGAATCTCACAAAACCTGTCAAGAACATGCCCAGGTTATAATTGACCCTAAAATCAAAAGGAAAAATAATAAAAAGAAAATCATTTGTCTAAAGAAATTGAAGCCTATTGTGACATTATATACATGAAAATTAAGCACATTTTCCTCTCAATTGTCCATATTGAAATGGCAAAAATACTAATTTTAATGGTTTCTGTAGTATGAGTTATTATAAATTATTTAATATATTATTTACACATCATGGTATCATTTGTTGTACAGCCTTTTATTTGTGTTTAAATTACTGTATGATAATCACCATTAAGTATAATTAAAATAAAATAAAAACTTGCCAGATGTTTTATTTTAATGAGAATTTTGGTAGAACTGTCTTAAAAATAATCTAACAATACTAAATATCTTAATTTTCAATTGATTAAGCTTACTTAAAATCTGTTAATTGGCAAGTCTGCCTTTAGATTTTTGCATTGATACAAAGGTAACACTTCTATTAATTGGCTAGGTCTATCAATACTTTTATTTTTTTTATTTTTTTTACAGTATATGCTGAACTAATACGTTTATTCAGTACGGACAAAAATTTATCAAAAGTGTCGGCAAAGACACAAAAAAAATTATATTTCAAATAAATGCTGTTCTTTTGAACTTTTTATTTATCAAACAGTCATAAAAAATGTATGATGTTTCCTCAAAAATATTAAGCTGCACAACTGTTTTCAATATTTATAAGAAATGTTTCTTGAGCATCAAATCAGCATATTAGTTGGATTTCTGAAGGATCATGTGGCACTGAATACTGGAGTAATGATGCTGAAAATTATGCTTTACCATCACATAAATAAATTACATTTCAAAATATATTAAAACATAAAATAGTTATTTTCAATTGCAATAATATTTCACAATATTACTTTTACTGTATTTTTGATCAAATAAATGCATACTTGGTGAGCATGAGAGACTTTAAAAAACATTAAAACATTTTACTGTTCCTAACATTTTGAATGTATTTAGGCAACTAATGCTCATTCAAAAGTGGTGGAAATCATTGTAAGGCCTTATTTTATTGTATTGGTCATGTCTGTGTTGTAGAAAAGAAGAAAGCTGATGTGTGCAGATGGAAAGATAAAAAAAAATCCCACATCTTGCTGCTAAAATCCCTCCTATTGTTTGAAACTCTTGGAATAGATTCACCACAGTCTGCACAGGCAGCAGGTGCTTCTTTCTCTAGACAAGCATCTTGGTCTTTCTTAAGCAGCCTGTTCCAGTGGATTCAATCAACAGTGCATCAGTCAAGATGATAATAGCCACATTGAGCTTTACTGCATCTTAAAGTTTGTATAGGGCTGGATTGAGGGACCAGTTATTTTGTTTCTAAAAGCCGAATCTGCCTTAAAAATATAAATGTGGCTCAAAAACATGTTGCCTCAAGATCATGATAGTGAAAGAAAGCAGATCTCAAGGAGCACAGATAAATGTCGCTTCCTCCTCTTGTGGCCATGGTTACCAGGTGAAGGTCAGAGGAGGAGGTTCAGCTGTCAGCAAGTGAGCAGGAGAAGCCAATTGATCACTGCTATTATGTTGTTAGTTAAAAGTTATTTGAGATACTCCATTGTTTTAGTTGAACTGCTTTTATTAAATGCTGCTCATCAATCTGTTAGCTGCCGCAGCATTTCTGAGCGGTTATTTTAAACAAAGAAATTATGTTTTTTTACAGATTTCTGGTGAAAAGTAAGAGGCTATAAATGTTACATGGAAGTCTCGTTTGACTTCTCGCAAATACTCGGTGTCCTCTTCCGCCTTCTTTGCCCTTGATGAGGCCGCGGCCAAGGGGTACACTGGGGTTCCCCACTAGGGCTTGCACAGACTAGTCGAGAGATCGACTAGTTCAATCACTAGTCGGCGCTGTTGGAAACAATCGACTACTCGAGCGCCCATTAACCATAAATGAATTCAAAATGGTGAACGTCACCAACAGACACCACACATCAGATGTAAGGAAGTATTTCATCAAGGATGACAAAAATATCGTAATTTGCCAACTCTGTAAGGGGCCGTTCACATATTGCGCCTAAAAATGCTCTCCTTCTTTCCACAGGCGCTCGCGCTACCATGGCGTCTGTCGTTGCTATGCAACCATGAACTGCGCTCTCCATGATGACGAAGCAGTATCAGCAAAGGATTTATGATTTCTAGCCCTTGCATTAGCTTTACTACTAGATATATTTATGAAGATGAGAAATAAAAACCCACAGTGAACAGCTATGATCAGCTGTTCAGCCGAGCATTCGATGTTGTTACGGAAATGCAAGCTTATCGGTTGCTTTTTGTCTCATGACCTGCGGCGCGTTTGCGGCATTCTGAAAAGTTGAGATGTTTTCATCTCGCCGAGGCATAGGCGCGCCTGGAAAAACGTCCGCGTCGCTTCCATTATGAGCCTACATGTGAAATAACAAACTTGAGCGCGCAAAAGAAGCGATATGTGAACGGCCCCTAAAAGCGAACATTGCGTCTCTAATGAAAGGCAAGAACGGCTATTTATTTGGCTTTAGGCCTACTCTGTTACATGAAAAATATGTAATGTCATAATTATAATGTTTTGAGAGTTTACTTATGTAATTGTTGCATTAGGCTATGAATTAATAAACATTTATTGATAAGAACTATTTCATGTCTTTTCATTTACAGTAGCATGAACCACGAGTATTCGAGTAACTCGAGTAATGTTTTGATAAGAAATCGACTAGCAGAAATCAGTAGTCATGCAACCCCTAGTCCCCATAGCACCTCCACCTGGCCTGGCAACCCTAGGCACCCCTCCAAAGCCTGTAGGTTTTTGTCTACTCTGGTGGCAGAGACCTATAGAGCTGCGGGGCAGGCTGCCACCTAACTTCATGCTATCGCCATCCTTCAGGTCTACCAGGCCAAGGTGCTCATTGATATGCACGAGGGTAGAGCTGATCCAGGGCTCGTGGAAGAGCTGCATGCCGCCACCGACCTCGCTCTACGGGCGAGAAAGGTGATGTCCACATGCGTGGTCCAGGAAAGACACCTTACCTGGTTGATATTTGCGAGGCTGAGCGAACCCGCTTCCTCAACTTCCCCATATCCCAGGCTGGCCTCTTCGGCGGTGTGGTCGAGGACTCTGCCCAACAGTTCTCGGCCGCCCGGAAGCAGACTGAGGCTCACCAGGACGCGGCTTATGACCGTGCCCCCACACCAGAACACTACGCCTCCCACCTCCGGGCCGGTCATTCCTGCCTCGCTGCCCCATCGTGGGTACGTCTTAGGTTCACAGAACCCCGCTGGTTCAGTTTTTGGAGCTTTCCAATCTGTCCCGCTGGCTCATGAGAACCATCAGGCTCGGCTATGCTATTCAGTTCGCACGGCCTCCTCCCCGCTTCCGGGGAATCTGCTATACCGTGTTTGGTGGCTATGCCCCTGTCATGCGTGTGGAGGTCGCCACCCTACTGGCGAAGGGTACGGTCGAGGTCACCCCTCCAGCCGAAATGAGGTCCGGATTCCACAGCCCCTACTTCATTGTATCCAAGAAGAGCGGTGGGTTACGGCCAATCCTGGACCTGTGCATCTTGTTCCGAACCCTTCACAGGCTTCCATTCAAGATGTTGACAGCCTAACGCATTTTCGAATGTATTCGTCCATTGTATTGGTTTGCAGCGATTGACCTGAATAACGTGTACTCTCATGTCTCCAATCTTTCTTGACACAGACCGTTTCTTCGGTTTGCCTTTGAGGCGCAGGCATACAAGTACACGGTTCTCCCATTCGGGTTAGCCCTGTCCCCTTGCGTCTTCATGAATGTCGTAGAGGCAGCCCTTGTGCCACTCCGGCAACATGGGGTTCGCATCCTGAACTATCTCAACGACTGGCTGCTCCTAGCTCACTCTCGAGACCAGGTTTGCGAACACAGGGATCTGGTGCTTTGGCACCTTGCCCATTTGGGCCTTCGGTTCAACTGGGAAGAGAGCAAACTCTCCCCCATGCAGAGGATCTCTTTTCTCGGTAAGGTCGACTCGGTCGCCATATGCGCGCAGCTTACGAGCGAGTGCGCACAGTCACTGCTGACTTGCCAATTCCAGAGCAAGAGTGCGGTTCCACTGAAGTTTTTTCAGAGGCTCCTGGGGCAAATTAAGTCGGCAGTGGCAGCCCCGCTTGGACTGTTTCATATGAGACCACTTCAGCACTGGCTTCGCGATCGAGTCCCGAGATGGGCATGGCAACCAGCCACGCTCCGAGTACCAGTTACTCGGGCCTGCCATCAGACCTTCACTCCGTGGTCGAACCTCTCCTTTCTACGGAATTTCTAATATTACGGCCAATTTATAGGCGGTTGACGTCATAGACCAGGAAACTATAAAGCACACCTGAAAACAGACCACGCTAGCTTCTAATATGGCCGAAGCAAGTCGATCACATGCATGCAGGGAGTATGGCAGGGCGACGCAGCCTCTCGTTCCACGTGCCACGAAGAAAATGAGTAATGAGAGGATCTCTCCCCAATGATGCACCACCCAGAGGTGTGGTAAGCAGATATAGCCGCCACATACACCTTCAAAGTGGAAGGAGATAACCCTGCAGAGAAACGTTCTTGCAGATAATCGAGTACTGTACCAACAGGGCGGTTAACAGGATTCAGTTGTCGTTTTCCGCACCAAGCAGAGAACAGTTTCCATTTCAGTGCATTCTGTCTTCTCGTGAAGGGAGCTCTGGATTGGAGTATGGTCTCCAAGACCTCGGTCGAGAGACCTGATTCTATGTGCTGGGCCCCCTCAGGTGCCAAGCCCACAGTTTCCATAACTCTGGCCGAGGGTGATAAACCATGCCCCCTGCTTGCCGAACGGAAGAATCCGATATTGGTACGCTTCGCCCCCGAAAGCCAACCCTAGGAACTTCATGTGATGAGGATGGAAGGATACATGGAAGTAAGCGTCCTTCAAGTCTATCGTGACAAACCAGTCATCGGACTGAATCTGTGACACTATCTGTTTGAGTGTAAGCATCTTGAACTTGAGTTTCTGAACCCTGCGGTTTAATTGGCGCAGATCTAGAATAGGACGCAGCCCCCCATCCTTCTTTGGAACAATGAAGTAACGGTTGTAAAACCTGCTGGGAGAAGGAATCCTTTCTATAGCCCCCTTTCTTAGAAGAGTCTGTACTTCCTGCTCAATAAACCAGAGCCTGTTTGGGGTCCACCACTGTAGGAAGGACCCTAGAAAACTGGGTGGACGAGAACTGAACTGAATTCTTTAACCCTCTTCTATTGTATGCAGGACCCAATGAGATATATCTGGCAGCAGTTTCCACGCTGCCAGAAAATCTACTAAGGGAACCAATCTTTCGAGACTAGCCTCTGATGTTGGTCGAACAGCCACTTCGGTGCCCTGTACCGGTGAACCGGCAAGGAACAACCGAACTGACTGCTTTACGAACCTCTTTGGAGGATTGTTTGGGGACGCTGACACCTCAGTGCCCTGAAGCGGCGAACCGACAGGGAACAACCAAACTGACAACGCTGCGACCCTCCTCAGAGAGTCGCCCCCCAGAGGGCACAGAGGAGAAAAGAGAACCCATCTCTCCCCGGAGGGGACCACCCTTAGAAGAAGCCCTGACGCCGAGCTATCAGACTTCTTTGTCAAAGCCTTCTTAGAGACATTGACAGTCGACTGCGACCGCCACCCAGCCACCACCCCCCCCCCCCCAAAACTGTTGAGTAGCCCGAGTGGCGACGATTTGGTTTTGCTGCGAGGAGCTTGTAGATGGCCGAGACTTCTCCCGCCCAGCAGTCTCTGGGACATTAGATCGGCGAGGAAGAGACTTCTGGAACGCCGCTGATTGCTTCTTCACCTCCTGGAATCTAACGATGACCATATTTACAGTCGAATACACCCGGAGGCGAAAGCGGAGCGTCCAGAAGAACAGATCTGTCTCTATCTTTCATATCAGACAAATTCAGCCATAAAAGTCATTCCGTGGCCACTAGGGCTGCCATAGACCGGACTACTGTTTTGGCCGTCTCCTTGTTGTCCCGGAGAGACAGATCTGACAGATCTGTCAGCGCTGACTTCCTCACAATCATCCATGTCTCTAAGTAGATCAGCTTGGTATGCTTGCAAAATCGACATTGTATACAAGCATACCACAGCCTGACCCGCTGCCGAATACGCTTTACCCACCAGTGCTTTTAATTGGTGGGTAACGCCGGGGTTTTTAATGATGACTCGGGAGAGAGATAGCTCGCGAGCGTCGCTTCAGGCCGAGGCATCGTCACATCATTTTTAATACCCATAACATTACTATAAATAGATGTTTGTGGATTAAAAACACGAAATGAAACCGGTTTCTTCAACGACCTTGATACCTCAGTGTGGAGGTCAGGAAAAAAACGGTAAACCCTGTCGAGGAGGCTGTGACCTAGATAGTATATCTTTCATATAGTAAACTTTTCTTTCTATATTCATCTTGTTCCTCGGCTGGCCAATCTATATTTAATTTGGCAACAGTGCGATGGAGGTCACAACCTCCAAAAGCTCCTCATCAGCAGGGGTATGAGATGGTGAATCCTCAAAATACTCTGCATCAATGCTGACGACATCCAGTTTCTCAGAACTGGATAATCGCAGCATTGGTGCCTCAGCCCGGGGAGAAGAAACCGCAGCGCGTGCTTCTCCCTGAGATAAGGCACTGGATCTGGCAGGTGAAGGCTGAGATAGGGCTGGGCCCGTCTCAAACCCCACTGTCAGATCCATTTGCGAACCCAAAGATTAGCGTCGCCGCTGTGCCTCGGGAGCAGCGGGACCCGCACCCTGGGGAGCACGCACCAAACCATCCTCCTCAAAGAACGCCCGGCAGGAGTGGAGCGTCCTCACGGACAGCTTCTCGCAATGCTCACAGTCATGCTTGAGAACTGACTGGGTGTGCTCCATTCCCAAACAAGCAACACAAAGCTGATGTGTGTCCCCACCCGTGATGAAATGAGGGTGGGGAACAACACACCGCTTAAAATCTTGCTTGCTCGCCATTTATATAATATATATATATAACTGTGTGAATATTGTGCTTGCAATGACAGACAACAACAAATAGACAGAGACAGTATACTGAATATGATTAATATAGCTAATTCAGCTAAGACCTACTAACAGAGTTTTGATTTAAATTCAAAGCATAAAGACACATGAAGTGGAGGTCTCATTATAATTGCTTTGAAAGTGCTTTGTCACAATGAATCTCACAACTTTTCTGATATGATACAGATATTTTGTTTTCAACACAATATTATGTGAAACAGTCCAAGGTGGTAATGACACTATACAAACTGACCATTCCTTGACCTTTAGTATCTGTCATAAAGTGTTCTTGGTGCATCTGACCATCTGTCCATGACACTCTTTTTTTCACTCAACCTTCTTTTTTTATCTGTCATAAATTCAATCTGACGTTAAAAAGCATTCTTTGCTCAAAACGGCATGCTCTATTTGAAATTAAGTTTACCTCCGCCTTGAAGTTTAATTTTAGCTTAATATTAACTAACCCATACCCCCCCCCCACACACACACACACACACACCAGTGATGCGCGGGTCAATGTATAAACAACCCGCACCCGACCGACGTTTTCAACTAACTCGCCCGCAACTCGGACCGCGAAAAAAGAAAGAAAATATTGTACCCGACCCGCTTCCTGACCCGCATTTTTTTAAAGTAGTAAATGCTCATCGTAGCGTCATTGGGCCATAGACGTAGGAACCAGTGATGCGCGGGTTGATCCAAAATGAGCGGGTGCCTGCGGTCACCCGCGGTTACCCGCGGTTACGAGTCATCCAAATATATTTTTAATGATATTCGGGTCGCGGTCGGTCGGGTCGTTTGAAATAAAGATGCCAATTAAACCTTTAAACGCGGGACAAAATGCTCGATTTCCCAACACGTTGAACGGAGCAATGCCATTGTACCATATTAATAGGCTACTTTTAAACGCATATAGCTCAGTAATGTCAGTTTTATGTATTTTCTGAGAGGGGGCGGGATTTTTGTTGGGAATTTGACTGGATTTGTTCGATTAGACTGGATAAACACATGCAGCATCTTAATTGTTAAGAAAATGAAACGAAATAAATGCATAAATAAAGCCTTTATTACATAACACTAGGCTATATCATACAGCATTCAGAAAAAGAAAAGTTTGCGCTCCTAAGGGCTTTCACACTTTTCTCTCAGTTGACCTGCTGATGAATTCTTCAAGCAGGGTCGAAACATAAACATCGCACACCGCACCGCACCCCTATTTCCTACGTCTATGGCCCAATGATGCTACGATGAGCATTTACTACTTTAAAAAAATGCGGGTCAGGGTACAATATTTTCTTTCTTTTTTCGCTTTAGGTTTAATTAGCATCTTTATTTCAAACGACCCGACCGTCCGCGACCCGAATATCATTAAAAATATATTTGGATGACTCATAACCGCGGGTAACCGCGGGTGACCGCAGGCACCCGCTCATTTTGGAGCAACTCGCGTATCACTGACACACACCTGAGGCTCTGGGAATCAGCAGTGACCCCTGTCCTGTTGCAGCAGCGACCTGGCTGTCTTCTGCCTGGCCCCTTGTAAACTTTTAACCTGTCCCCTTCTTTAACGACAGGGCAAGAATGCACAAAACAATTATTTGCATTGTCTTTCCCTTCTGTGCGTAAAAATGACAGAGGGAGCTTGGATATTGATTGATTTAATATGAGCCAAAGCATCTAAATGTTCTCTAATTACTGATTATCACACTAATAGTAAAGATACGTTAGAGATCAGTTTAAAATGTGATGAATTATTTTAAATTATTTTACAATATTCACTTTCATGTGACAAAATACAAGCTTTTCAATTAGTCTATTATTTAATTTAATTTATTTGTTATTATTAATCTTTAGATATATATATGTATATGAGGGTGTGTGTCCAAAAGATTTTGGGTGTCATTATTTAGCTGTGGAAAGACACATTTCAAAGAAGTGTCTGCTGCACAGTCTGGGGTTGGATTCGACAATATCTCACAATTGGATCAATGTAGCTAATTTTACAAAAGATCACATCCCCTCCCCCCTCTCAATGGAGATGTCAAAGGTTGGTGACCTCTTGCTTTCATGTGCATTGATCGTTTCTCGGGAGGTGGGCTGCTCCCCTCCGAAGCCCTTCACATCAGCCAATATATCTTTGTTTGGACCTGAAAGCTGGTTTCTTACATTTTGTCACCCTGGGTTTTTTTTTTCCCCGCATGGCAAGTTTTACTGTACAAGATAAAGCAGAACCAACAGCAAAATAAATCATGTGCAGCCTTGGAAAGAAACGATTTTATTAAATGGTCTCGATTTATTAAACTTTTAAAATAATAAATAAACAACCTTATATTGGTAGTAGACAATTTTTAGGTTTAAGGCTAAAATTTCTATATGTTTAAGGAAAAGGTTTTCTAGTATATTTCTAGTTTTTCACCTTTTTATCACTTTTTTGCCTACAGATGTGACAAATGGTTTTTTTATGTTTAATAACAAATATTCTCTCAGCTTAGAATTGGACAGAGTTTCTTTTAAAATAGTTTTACTTGAATTGTAACATGTCAGTACACAAGAATCTGGTTTGAAATCTGGTCAACTACCCTTATACTAAAACTGCAGTAAAAAATTAAAAAAGGATGATTTGCATAATTGAACATTTTATTATAATTGTTTAAACTAACAATAACTAATATTTAGAGAGCAAGACCCTAATATTAATATTTTATATTAGTGTTTTGTGTTTAATAACACTATACACAAGTATATCTGACCATGATTTTGAGCAAGAACCTCACCAAATATTCAAAGTTGGAGGTGGAGGCAATGTAAATGTTTAAGAACCTAAATGTGGACGGACATGTACCCTTAGTGTCTGTAGTGGTTATGGCCCAGACTTTAAGTACAAGGCTGTGAATGTGTGAAAAAGTTATGATTCAGTGTTTACAAAAAGAGCAGATTTCAGGCATTGAATCACAGCTCCAGTTGTTTTAGTAAGTGAACTGTATTTGTACAGTTTAAAAGGAAGGACGAGCACAGAGGATTGTGTTGATGTGTTTGTGTTCTGGGATGTGGCAGATGGATGAGCATCTCCTTGTCCTGTCATGGTTATCCTGGGTGCTGACGAACAGGACGGCCCTTATCTGGAGCAGATGGGTCCTCCTCCTCTCCTTCAAAAGGCTAATGTCTTCAGCACGCACAGCTTATCTGCACCGGCCTCCAGTCATTTGTTAGGAAACATGTCTGGAAACAAATCTAAGAGGTTGCCAGCAGCTCGGCTTGAAGGAAGACATGTCACGATGAAGGACGAGGAGGCTGAGTGTGAGCGCTGTCCCACATAACTGTAGTTCAACACTAGATTAGCAATGCTGATCTCTGCATTTGAGCCAGGAACTTTTAGATTAATCATAAAATATGCACTTCTTTCTATTATATCATATATTAATAGAATGTCTATTGTATTGAAAAAAATTGGTGAAGAAACAATTTTTGTAGCCTACTTAGAAATTGCTTATAAAATTCACAAATAATTACATGGCGAGTAACACATTGAAATAAATGTGAAATTTTGAAGTAGAAAGACTGTTATAGTATTTTCTTGTAATTTAATAATCTCCAATAATTTAAAAAAATCAATTATTTTTACTGGGTTCTATTGGCGTTTACCCTGCAAGGCTTAATGCAATGTTTGTCCTGCCTGTTTACATTCACTTTAGACACGACTGGTATCCGATATCTGTGTTTACATTAATCCCGGCCCAAAAAGATTCCGTTGGTGATCGTTTTACTATGCGCCATGGTTGACCCTCGGGTTTTGAATGGCCGTGCAATTGAAATTATTTATATAATTCACGTCGAGTGGTACCATGATTACTTGCCAGCATGGATAAGATAAAAGCTGAATGTTCTGAATGTGTTTGTGTTTGCGCAATCTCTTGCTAATATATAAAGTTTCCATGTCTGCTTCATAATAGGACATTAAAGGGGTGGTATAGTGCCCCTTTTTACAATATATAAAATAAGTCTCTGTTGTGTAACGCCCAGAGTGTGTATGTGAAGTTTTAGCTAAAAAAAAAAACAAACAAATAATTTTTTACAGCATGTTAAAATTGTCCCTTTTTGAGGGTCAGTAAAAACTTGTCGTTTCGTGTGTGTCCCTTTAAATGCAAATGAGCTGCTGCTCCCGGCACAGAGCGCTTCGGAGCTTCAAGAGCAGTGTGTGTGTGTGTGTGTGTGTGTGTGTGTTAGCAGCTCCGATTACTTAACACAGACATGCACTAAAATGTCGGAAACTGTTCTGCCTTTGTTTAAACTGGAGTCGGACAATGATGGAGAGAAGTGACAACATGTAGAATGCAACAGGACGTTTCTGAATAGTTAGTTGATGAATTTATGTAGCTGATGTGGAGTTAACTATCTTCAATTAGCATATTCTGTCATGATAATCTATAAAATCGCGCGTGTATGAACTGTTGTAAGATGCCTACAGTGACATGCGATTGCATTTGTGTTACGTACTGTATTGCATGTGAAAAGACGGATGCGACTTCTTGAGCAGACTCACAAATGTACTCTACTACAACAACTCTTCCTTTGTTGTAGTACTTAAAAAACGATTTTTTTAAAAGCAAATGTGTTTCTTTGTTTTGAACTTTGAGCATTGTAACTTTGCAGATGTTGTTTATGCTCTAACAGCAACATTACACACTACCTAAAGTTAGAAAAGTGAAATCATAATCGACCACCCCTTTAAAAAACGATCTTTGTGGGCAAATGTGTTACCCTTGACCACACATAGAATCACATGCGGAATCAGATGCTTAGACATACCTGTAGGTCTAAAGACATATTTAGATAGGTCCAGATATTGGATATGTATCTGATTTGAAAACACATTTGGAAGTGGCTCAGAACGGATGCGGAAAAATCAAATCCTGTGCGGATTTTTGTGTTTACACGTGTGCAAAAAACTCGGATTGTTGTGTTTTTTTGTGCCAGTGTAAACGCACTGTTTATTTCACCTATACTGGTGAAAGAGCCGGTTTTGAGAGAGCCGGTTTGTGCCTACTCACGAACCAGTTCTTTGTGTTTCGACAGCCAAAGAACCGGTTCTCGGCCAGGAAAATTGGTTCCAAAGAAACATTTGCAGAAAGACGATGTAGTCCGCCATTGTAATTGTTATGCTTAAAGTTGTCGCAAGCGTGTCAGGGAAAGCTAAGACATATGGCGATGTACACAGTGACGTAACAACGTCGTTCGCTGGGCTCTCTAGTCAGTGGAAATACAAACAGGTTCTGAGAAGGTTCGCAAGTTGAACCAACTTTGAACCAACTTGAACCAGCACCAGTTCCGAACCAGTTCTTTTTTGGTGGAAAAGGGGTACTAGTGGTTCTCAAACATTTTGACTTCCGGAGCCACAGCAGAATTCAATAGCCCATGACTTTTCCATTTGTTTGTGGTTTACTAGATAATAATATACCAGATAACATGTTTTAGAGCTTGGCATAACTAGCAAAATGTAAATTCTTTATATAAAAAGTGCCCATGGAGTTATAAGGCTTTTATTAATTTACATAACTTTTCCAGGTCTAGAAATCACGCTTTTTGTAGGCTTATATCACGCTTAACTTTTAGGCTACCTCATGTGTCCAGGTTTTTCAAATCAAAAGGCAACGCTGGTTCTTCAGAGACAAAAAACTGTTGTTGAGGGGGTGAATCAAAATAAGTTCTTTCCAGACCACTACCCTCAAAGATGACTGACAATTAGCATACTGTTTGGATTGGCGGTCTGGTTCTCTTCTGGGCAAGAAATTCCCGCCCATCCAATCCATGCAGCCTAACATGAATAAGAGCAGGGAGAGCAGCGATAAACGCCTAAGGGTAAACAGAACCAACATAAATGGATTTGAAGGGGAATATCAGAAAGGCCTAGTCCTGACTGGGGATGGAGGAAGGCAATTAACTCCTGAGCAAAACGATAAAGCTGCTGATATTGAGTGGACCTCATATAGGGATGCTGTGATAGGCATCAGCTGAGACGAGCTTGACTGACGTGACCTGCCAAAACTGACGCTTTGCTTGATAAATATCTTGATTTGTTGTTGTTGTTTTAGCTTATTTTAATGCTTTTTTGTCTTATTTTAAATCATTTTAAGTCATCTTGAACGTTGTATGTGTCCCACTGTTTGAGAATCACCTTTTTTCCGCAATTAAACTGGCAATTTTTGCTTGATTGAGTTAGTAACCATCTAGCATTATAGTGTCTTCATGCACTTTATTATTCAATAGCTGTTTAATACCTCTCATGGCCTCTGTGTGTTTTGGTAGTTGAGGTTGTCCTCTGGTTTATTACAGTATGTAATTCTTCTCTCTCTCTGTACCTGTAACCTGATTTGCCCTTTATTTTGGCTTGCTGTTCAAGTACATGCTGTTCACATAAACTGATAAATTGCAAGCAAGAGTAACTTGATTTTCTTGCCTTAACAGAGCACAGAGTGTGTTTTTCATGAGCTGTGCCTTTTCTGGAAACCTGCTGCTAACATGATTTGTTAGATGGCACTTTTGAAAAAAATATTTTGCAGGGCACAAATGTCTTGAGTATTCATTATTCACTCAGATCACTAAAACCATGAAGGTTTTCAACTTGTTCTTATTTTTATGACTCGAAAGGTCAAATGTGCTATAGTTGTAAATAGAGCTGTATCCACCACCCTGATCTCTGCATTTTTATACCTGCCATTATCCAACACATGCACAAATATTCCACAACATGTCTTTTTTTACTTTCTTTGGAGGTACTGAATGAACCTGTCAAACTTGGCGTTTTCACTTGGAAATGCTTCAGAGATTCCTTCACTATGAGAAGACGATGAACCTCATAAAAATCACGCTCTGTTTCTTTTTCCACACTCTGTTTTGATTAAACCTAGAGCTCTAGCCAAATCTTTTAGCATTCTTCGACCTCTTCTGTGCTCTGAAGCCTCTCACACACTCGGCTAAGCCCAAGGTCACCAATACTGGCTATGGGGAGATGGGGTGAGGGGTGGGGAGTGAAAGCTAACAGGGGCGGGCTGGCCAAAGTCACGGTGACCACGACCAATGTTGGACTCCACATTCTAGCTGAGACAGAGAGAGAAAAGACAGTTAGCTCTGAATTCTCGCCTGATCTCAGAAAAACACTGCATGAATAAATGTATCCTGGCCAAAACAGAGATGTTTTGCTAATAAATTAGCAATAGCTAATTAGACTCCCACTAATAATAAACACAGAGGATCTTCCTCTTTCAGATACTCTTTTATTAGAGGATCATAGCTACTGAAAGCCATTGATTTTAAAGAAATGATATGACTTTGTGACTTTGGTTAATCTTCGGAACACAAATTAATGTTTTTGATGAAATTTGAGAGCTTTCTGTCCCTCCATTGACAGCTACGCAACTGACACTTTGACGCTTCAAAATTTTCATAAAGGGATCGTAAAACTAATCCATACGAATTGAGTGATTTAGTCCAAATTTTTCTGAAGAGACTCGGATCACTTTTTATGATGAACAGATTTCATTTAGGCTTTTATTTACATATAAATATTCATCAAAGCACACATCAGTTGTGGTAAATGAAAGCTCAAGCATGTTTGCTTGACGTGCAAGAACCAATGAGGTTCATTCTCGTGTTACGCAGCACGTTTGAGCTTCTCAAGAACCAATGAGGTTCATTCTCGTGTTACGCAGCACGTTTGAGCTTCTCAAGAACCAATGAGGTTCATTCTCGTGTTACGCAGCACGTTTGAGCTTCTCAAGAACCAATGAGGTTCATTCTCGTGTTACACAGCACGTTTGAGGTTCATTGTCGTGTCTAAATACTTCAGTGCAGGTGTTTTTGACTTGTGCTATACGCTTATTTCACGCAGCCGTTATTTTGAAATCGAAAGCGAGGCTCCGGTGGGAAGAACCCCGGAAGTAAAGATAAACAACAATGCCTTGGACTACCAACCTGAAGCTGCTGCCGCGATTTACACTATTGGATGTTAATATCCAATATAGGATATGTAGATATAGTTCGTTCCTGCTTATTTTTTTACTTTCTGAAAAAAAAAAAAAATTATAAATGAATTTAACTGTATATAGTCTAAAGTATGAAAGAAATGTATGTACATTTTTAGAATAACTAATTTCTACATTAAACACAACAATACGCCATCGCATTCGCGACTCTCCTATGATTAAAGGCGACACTTCCGGTTTTCTTCCCACCGGAGCCTCGCTTTCGATTTCAAAATAACGGCTGCGTGAAATAAGCGTATTGTTAACTAGCTATATATATATATACAGGTCCTTCTCAAAAAATTTGCATATTGTGATAAAGTTAATTATTTTCCATAATGTAATGATAAAAATTAAACTTTCATATATTTTAGATTCATTGCACACCAACTGAAATATTTCAGGTCTTTTATTGTTTTAATACTGATGATTTTGGCATACAGCTCATGAAAACCCAAAATTCCTGTCTCAAAAAATTAGCATATCATGAAAAGGGTCTCTAAACGAGCTATTAACCTAATCATCTGAATCAACTAACTAACTCTAAACACCTGCAAAAGATTCCTGAGGCTTTTAAAAACTCCCAGCCTGTTTCATTACTCAAAACCGCAATCATGGGTAAGACTGCCGACCTGACTGCTGTCCAGAAGGCCATCATTGACACCCTCAAGCAAGAGGGTAAGACAGAAAGAAATTTCTGAACAAATAGGCTTTTCCCAGAGTGCTGTATCAAGGCACCTCAGTGGGAAGTCTGTGGGAAGGAAAATGTGTGGCAAAAAATGCTGCACAACGAGAAGAGGTGACCGGACCCTGAGGAAGATTGTGGAGAAGGACCGATTCCAGACCTTGGGGGACCTGCGGAAGCAGTGGACTGAGTCTGGAGTAGAAACAACCAGAGCCACCGTGCACAGGCGTGTGCAGGAAATGGGCTACAGGTGCCGCATTCCCCAGGTCAAGCCACTTTTGAACCAGAAACAGCGGCAGAAGCGCCTGACCTGGGCTACAGAGAAGCAGCACTGGACTGTTGCTCAGTTTTGCATGTCATTCGGAAATCAAGGTGCCAGAGTCTGGAGGAAGACTGGGGAGAAGGAAATGCCAAAATGCCTGAAGTCCAGTGTCAAGTACCCACAGTCAGTGATGGTCTGGGGTGCCATGTCAGCTGCTGGTGTTGGTCCACTGTGTTTTATCAAGGGCAGGGTTAATGCAGCAAGCTATCAGGAGATTTTGGAGCACTTCATGTGATGAAGATTTCATTTTTCAGCACGACCTGGCACCTGCTCACAGTGCCAAAACCACTGGTAAATGGTTTACTGACCATGGTATTACTGTGCTCAATTGGCCTGCCAACTCTCCTGACCTGAACCCCATAGAGAATCTATGGGATATTGTGAAGAGAAAGTTGAGAGACGCAAGACCCAACACTCTGGATGAGCTTAAGGCCGCTATCGAAGCATCCTGGGCCTCCATAACACCTCAGCAGTGCCACAGGCTGATTGCCTCCATGCCACGCCGCATTGAAGCAGTCATTTCTGCAAAAGGATTCCCGACCAAGTATTGAGTGCATAACTGAACATAATTATTTGAAGGTTGACTTTTTTTGTATTAAAAACACTTCTTTTATTGGTCGGATGAAATATGCTAATTTTTTGAGACAGGAATTTTGGGTTTTCATGAGCTGTATGCCAAAATCATCAGTATTAAAACAATAAAAGACCTGAAATATTTCAGTTGGTGTGCAATGAATCTAAAATATATGAAAGTTTAATTTTTATCATTACATTATGGAAAATAATTAACTTTATCACAATATGCAAATTTTTTGAGAAGGACCTGTATATATATATATATATATATATATATATATATATATATATATATATATATATATGTGTATGTGTGTGTGTATGTAAATATATATCAAATATATGAAATATGTCTTATTAAATATTTATGTGTATGTATACTGCACGAGTAAATATATGTTCAATATGTTTGTACACATGTACATCTATATGTTATGAAGTGTATTACTGTATATAAAATTACATACATTATTATATATATGTAAATATGTTGTCACATATTTTATATGAAAGCGTCAATTCCTTTTAATATATTAACACAATATATTATTCTGTATACTTTCAATATACCATTAAATCATTATATTGACCATATATTGACCATGAAGGAAATATATTTTCTTTTCGTAAGGGTAGACTGTCAATGGAGGGACAAAAATTGCAAAAAGATCTTTATTTGTGTTGTGAAGATGAACGAAAGTCTTACGGGTTTTATCTTTCAGTTTGAATACAGTAATTAGCAATCCAAAGTACTCTTGTTTTGGCTGGACCTCATCTGACCTCAGGAAACGTCCAGACTTGTGGCCTTGCTGCTCATGATAAGACAGAGGGCAAATATTTACCCGTGAGGAACATATAGCCTACTACTGTCTTGTTTTTTAGACCTTCTGCTGTAAGATAGTTGAAGTGGTGTGCAGCCCATGCAGTTGGGCAAGTGTTTGATTTATTTAATTGCTTTCTCGCATCTCTAAAGTCTATGGCTCGGTCAGTGATCTTTAAAGGTGAAGTATGTAGTTTCTGCGCCACTAGTGGTACCCATAGACTGTAAAAAAATATGGACGTAGTGTCCGTGACGTCAACCGTAGGTTTCTGAAGAGCATTTTGGGGGTGGGGGAGGGGGGTTATAAAGGCCTTCTGAAGTGAAGCGATGCGTTAGTGTAAAAAAAAATCCATATTTAAAACTTTATCAACTAAAATAACTAGCTTCCAGCAGATGGCCGTACGCAAGTCCAGTTATGCCAAAAGAGTAACGCTTGAACTTTACGCACAACGCAATGACAAACGCGGTTACCCAGCCCTGTTTGAACCGCAAGAGGCATCAAAGCTTACGCTACTCCTACGTCATACATCGTCAAGTGTTACTCTTTTTACAGTTTGACTCTTTTAGGTCGACTTGTGTCTGCCGGAAACTAGTTATTTTAGTCGATGTCTCACCATTGAAAGTCTATTCACCCAAAACTGTGACGATTAAAACAGTTATCCCTGTATACCAAGGGATGACTGAACTGTTTAACTGGTGTATCATGTCTTTATGATTGATTAGAGTAACTTGAATCGCATCACAAAACACATCTAGAGTAGTAATTTCAGGTCTGATAGATTAGAGCTGATCTGAGAGCAGTCTGACTGTTCCAGGCACAGTTGATTTGTAAGGGAAGGGTTTGTGTCTGCCAGCACTGGACAATAGATTGAACCTGCCTTTGTTACATCGCAACAACAAAAAAGAAGCAAAAGGATTTAAATTGTCGACCCTATCACCGTGGGCAACTCATTTGGCTTTATCAGCATGACACTACTGTTACCGCAACCCCCCCCCCCCCCCACACACACACACACACACATAGCAGTCCTGATGTGGCAGAGGCTGCCTGGGGTCAGGAAGAGGAGCATGATGGATACAGTTGAGCGCTCCACGAGGAAGTAGGGAGGGGGCAAGGACAGGGGTCTTTCCTGAGAACATTAAAGACACTCATTGTTCATTTGTCACTTACTCATTAAAGGTGGCTTTGTGACTCTGAGAAGGGGAAAGCGCAGTTTCTTTGCTCTGAGTTTTAAACTTTTATTTAAATTGATTACAGGATTGATCTGCTCAATCATAAAATCATTTAGTCTTTTTTTGCTAGGATATTTATCTTACTCTAGTGGTCATTTGGGAATCCACCATACATTTAGTACTGTACATGTCAGTGCATAACTCTCAGTATTGACGTCATTATCAGTTGTGTTCTGCTGTGTTCACTTCATGTTATAAATATTGTGACTACTCTGAGATTCTACTCTGAGCTGTTCATTTCCTTGGAAATTACTTAGTTCTGTTGTTGATGACAGCAAAATACTTCATTTCAGTCATATATTCATATTTAAAAGCAAATAATCTGCACCAGGTGACACTGAAAATAATAAAATGGAATCAAGCAGAAATGTACCTTTGAGGCTACTGTCATTTTGCTTGTCATCACAATAGTCTAGTGAGAAACGTAAGAACTTTCATAAAATGTATAACTTGAGTTTCAAAGAGTCAAAGAATAGAGATATTGTTTCAATTAGATGCATTCCTATAATATATCAGAACCATATTGTTATATTTAATGGTTGTATGTATATTTAACCATTCATGCTCATTTCCCCTATTTTTACATTTACTATTGCCAACATCTAACGGTCACTTAAAGGTGCTCTAAAGCGATGTCACGCATTTTTTAGGCATTTTTTGTCACATACAGCAAACATCTCCTCACTATCCGCTAGCTGCTTGTCCCCTGAACACACTGTGAAAAAACGCGATCTCTGTAGACAGCCCAGGCACCACAAACGCCAACAAAAACAAACTGGTCCAACCTGGACCACGAAACATAACAAACAGTGTTCCAGCCAATAACTGACAAGAATGATTTGGGGGTGGGGGCTGGGGGGTTAGTGCGCGTGCACATGAAGGGGGGTGTGGGGAGTGGAGGAGAGAGAAGCATGAAGAGGGAAGTAAGCTAGAGGAGAGATGTCATAGACAACGACTAACGTTAGAATTATATTCTCTTGAATTTTAATATGGCCGACACACGACCAAAGAGACGACGTTCCGATGAACAGATAGCAAAGAAGAGAATTTTCACGAATTTACATCGGAAAAGCCTGTTTCAGGAAGCACGGAAGGGAGGGGGAAGGGACGGAATGAGGAGGAGGGAGGGTCGAGCTAGCCTCCGTTTTGTTTGATAATACTTCGAACATCAACAAGAAGTGACGTCACCCAACATTGCTTAGAGCACCTTTAAAGTTAATCTTTAAAAAACTATATAAAAACACTAATAATTTAATAACAGTTAAATGTTTTGCAAATCTCATAATGAAAAACCACTTTCAATATCATACATTATTATGTTGTGATGCCTAAATTCACTTGTAGCATTTTAAACTGATTTTATTTTGTATTTTTTGAGACAATATAGTTCAGAATTTAAACATCAGCCATTTATCAGTTATTGGCCATATCATGAAAATAGTTATTACCTTATCAGTTTCGGACAGAATTGAAATTTTGGTGCATCTCTGTTGGAAACTACATTTAATTGCTTTACACCAACTTGGTGAGAATTCAGAATTAACATGTGGTTTGGCTTTGAGGAAAGGTTGTAAAACTGTGATCGACACAGTGATCTGATCTTTAATCAGATGTGCAAGATCAGACAAAGATTCAACCAAACAGTACTTGAAATTGGTTTACCCACTTTTCCATTTTAAAATTCATCCTAAAACAGTTGGAATTGCCTTGTATTGTCAAATAATATGTATGATAGTTCTCTAAACTTTGTCTCTCAGTTACATCTGGTTGAAGCTGTGTCTTGACCAGCACTGCCATTCCTCGCCTGAATAATGATGGATGAAGTGTCAAAGCAGGAGGAATTGTGTCAGGAAACACATCTGACCTCTCTTTGGCCCTTGTCACCTGATAAGGCTTGTCTGTTTTGATAATATGTGCTTCATGTGACACAAAGCCATTAAACAAGACCCCTTTTTTACACTGTAACAAAAAGGTCTGACTATAAAGGTAATTTAATCCAGAGAACAAGAGCAGGACAAGCAAACCATTGGGAACCATGAGGTGAATGTGTGATCTTACCAAATGTTTAAGCCAAAATGTAGTAAAGAGTACTTAAATTGGAACATAAACACTTAAAATTGTCTATTTCCAAATGTCCACTAGTCATCAGCACATAACGGCAAATGATTAACAAATCACATTGCAAAAAATTAAAAAATGTAATCCGTTAGTTGAACTATTATTGTCCCTAGTGAATAACAGCTGTGGTCTGTGTTGTAAAACGAAGGGTTGGGTTCATCGGCAGGTCTCTGGTTTATTGGCCAGAGCAGCCTTGCTGTTCTTCACCCAGATTGAGCTCTTTGTTTGTTGTCATGGTATCAGCACACTTGATTTTCCCATGGACACCATAGATTTTGGAATAAAGCTTGGGGCTCAATGTTTTATTGTTGAGAATCCACTCCTTATGTAAGAAAACTAATCATGTCCATGCACATAACTCCCGATATTGGTGTGTTTGAGCATGTGGCACCAACACTTTGGCTTTGAGGTGTAAAAATGTAGGCTAGTTGACCTTTTCCAGTTAACCAGATGTGCAGGATCGCTCAAAGATCCACACACCCATCTTTGAGAATTTATACTTGTGCAGATAATTTTGAATGCCTTCTAAATGAAGCCACCTCAGACATTTTGACTCCAATGCTTTTCCAATGTTCCAGTGTGACTCGAGTTCTGGATGATAATTAGTTTCATGTTTTGGCCAATAACTGTTAAATGGCTGATGTTAAAATTCTTTAAAAACTAAAATCAGTAGTCTTAAATTATATGATTTAATTTAAGCATAACAAAAATAATGTACAGATGGATAATGGATATTCATTCATTCACATGCATCATTTGCTAAAGATTGTTTTAACAGTGTTATTCAATTATTCATGTTTTTAAAGATTGACTATAAGTGAGTGTTATATGACGGCAAAGGTAACCTAAATGTGAAAATAGGAAAAATAACCATACACAATAAAATATTCAATGTTGATGAAAACCGATAAATTAAAAAATCTCTAATATGCCTATTAAATGATATGGTGCTGTAAGTTTATATATTCCGAAGTTTTCTTGCCTGTATTCTTGAATTGCACTAATAGGATGTTTTCAGAAGGACTTTTGTTAATTACTGACATAAAGCATTTGTCTAAATGCAGGATTTAGCTGAAGGTTAAATTAAAGTCCTCACTCTGGCTGAATGTACGGCAAGGTCAACACTCAAATCAGTGCCTCGTTCACACAAAGACCGTTTTTGACTCTAATAAATGAGCCCGGCACTCCCACGATCCCACCCCGCTGTAGTCTACTGACCGTATCTCGGGGTTGCCCTCTTGCCCCTCTCATTTTCCAGTCACTTTTATAACTGGACAGTAAACTTCCAGTGGCTTAATGATGATGACTTCTTCATCTGCCCAAATACTCCTTTTGTTGATCCTCCCAGGCCTCCACCCCCTTAAACCCTGGCTAACCTTGGCCCACCACTACCCCCGTTCACTGCTGGACTAATCCTCTCCCCAGGCTGTTATCTCCACCCCCCTTGAGCCAATCCCTCGCTGACCAGTCAGGGTTTTCTCTCCTCTGGCGATTTCAGCTTTGGCTTTCAGCTTGTTGTGTTGCCTCCCCCCAAGCCTCCCCTTCCCCCCTTTAGTGGAGGAGGTTATCATCTCCACAGCCCTGGTTATGTTGGCCTCGCTGGAAAAAACTCGATTTGCACTTCAGGACCCCAGCAGGAAGTCTGAGAGGGCTTTAATAGGCAAATGAGTGCAGGGCTGAGGGAACAACAACCTGCCATCGGTGTGACAAGTGGCGTGAGACCCCACGCCTCACGCCCGGGATAGACCTTATGTGGTAAAAAAGGCTGAACGTGCCAGGGTAGCATTGGCTTTCACGTGACAGCGACATTGTCAGGCTGTTGTAATTTGCCTGTGTTAGGGTGGATTTGTTTTTTCTGACACTGAGTAGATAGCTCCTGAAGACCACGATGAGCTGTGGCATTTGCCACCTCAATCTCTCCCTCCTACCCAGCTGATGCTCATTTGTCACTACGTTAAAATCACGTTCTGCTCTCACCTCGTGTATGTGATGTTCAGTTGTTTTTTACAACCATGTGAGGACGAGGATTTCATCACACTTCTAAAAACCCTCACTCGATAAGACAATCAAGCAGTTCTTTTTTCATTCCTTAGATACAGCACTCAAAAAATTCTGCTCTGGTTTACACCAATCTATGCTTTTGTTGGCCCAAATGTAGATTAATTTGCTTCATTTTAACTAAATTTGTGGCATTGGATTTGGATTGTGAGAAAGAAGCCAGAGAACAAGAGTCATTCTGCATTCATTCATTCTTCTTTGGATTATCTGAGCATTTGTTTGTCCAGATTCAGATTAAGTTTGCTATATTTGGATTACATTTATCCAGGTGGATTTGGATTGAGCAGTTCTCTGAATGAAAGCCAGGAACAAAAGTCATACCACTAAAACTTTTCTGCAGAATTTCTGCTCTGGTTGGCCTCAAACCAATTTAGATTAAGTAGCCCCTCTTGGATTATGTTTTCCTATTTGATCTGGGTTGGGTGTTTCTCCAGAAAGAAGCCAAGAATAAGTTCGATTTCTAAAGACTTGAATTCTGTACTCATTAGTTCTGCTGTGGTTCACCTCAAACTGGGCTTTTGTTGGTCCAAAGATTCACCAAGTTGTATTTGTCTCAATGGATCTAAACAATGATGCTGTCTGTCTGGAATGACTGAGGCAGTTTTGCTGTACCTCAAGAGAATAGAGGGCTTCTCAAAAGGAAGTAGAAAACAAGACAAAGCAGAACTCCAGAATATGTTGAAAGAGCTGCTACCACATGACTCATCTCTTCTCAGGTGGCAGTGGAAAAGATACTTCCCATTGTCAGTGCCCAGGGCTGGAGACTCAAAGCAGTGCTGAAGGATGGGCGAGAGGAGGGCCAACTCACTCACTGACTCTTTTGTTCAACCCACAAGCTCAATTGAGCAAAGGAAACCTCTGCTTTGCTCTCTTTCTCCTTTTCCAGTGACCTATTAAGGTCTGATAGTGTTAAAGCCAGAAACTTGAATCATCTCTTATCATCTCTTTGAATCATCTTCCTAGAAAATTGAACTTGTGCTGCATCTTCATATACTATTTTTTTTTTTTTTTTTTTTGCAATCTTGACAAAAAGTCAAAGATGGCAAAGAGCCTGTCACAAAAAAAGGGAAAGTTTCAGAACTCGAATATCAAGCATTTTATCGAGCACAAATCCTTATACATTTGGGGACATTGTGTGGTCCAAATGGTATCTGAAGGAGAAACCTTGCAATTAAAATATACAATGTTTAGACAAAGCCTCCAGATTAGCTGGAATGACAGCATTAATGACTCTGGGGGGCTAATAAAGCCCTCTGAGAGTGGGTTGTGATTGTTTAAAGCTGACTCCCATACTGCTTTAGACCCTATCCACTAATTCTTATTAGGGTGAGAAGTATATGGCTTGATTTAGACCAACTGTTGTGTCTTTGCTAAAACAAGAATTGTGAAAACAGAATAAACTACTAATTTACTGTACAGTCTGATAAAAAATGATCTACAATTCAGTCTACAAAAAATACTGAATAATACCTTTTTTTATCACGTTGTGTACATTTCCTGCAAGGTTATTTAAATGTTTTTCAGGTTTTTTGTACCATGTGCTTGCCGCTAATGCATTGGTTTGTTGACATGGCTGTTTAGTTGTTTGCCTGACAAATTCTTTGTGACTATTACTTTGACAAATGCATTACACTGGTGCGGTTCTCAGCACACTCTTTGAACCATTGCGTCAAGTCACCTTTTTGTTCCATGGACAAGGCTGTTATTAATTATTAACAAATCCTACTACATGCTGCAGAAAAAATAGGATCTCGGTTCTGTTGATTAAATCTACTGTGTATATTTACCCTTTAAAGTCATCTGATAGGGTCGGACTGATGAAACTTGATGTAACACTGTCAGAATAGGGCGAGATTATTGTTAAGATCCATAATGAGTAGTAATGAACCACCTCACAAATGGAGCAGTACTGTTTTATTTAAATACCACCCATTACAGTTCCTGTTTTCAGAGGTCCAAAAAGAGAGGGGCATCTGAGTCACAATATTATGCTATTATCTTGCGAGATAAGAAGAGAGATGGAGTCATTGTTAGAGAGAGCCTAAAGCACCAGGGGAACCCGATCCTCCTGTATTTGCATTCAAATCTCCTCCACTTCCTCTGAGCCTCTTCTCTGTGGCACGCGGTAGGAAATGATCAATCCAGTAAAGTGCAAAACATCAGTCTCCTATCAAGTTATTTTGCCCAGATGAGTCCTCTCCATTCGGCTATTTACAATGGGCCTAAATTCTCAGTTAATCGTCAACCTCCAGTGAGGGGAGGGCCGTGAGTTCAGGCAAGGCTGACGGACAAACTGCGGATTGACCCCACATTCTTTAGCAAGTGTCCCTAGTTTGCCATTGGTGTGCCCTATCAGTAAAATAACCCCAATAAAACAGGGAGTGGCAGAAGGGGAAGAAAACGATCCTTTGCTTTACGTCGTACCCCCATCTGCGAGCATGGCACTTAGCAGTCTCCGGTGTCATGTTGAGAGAGGGGCATCTGCACATTGTGCGTGGCGAGCACAGCACGCGTGTGGCGTGCGGACGCGTCTCGCCTCTATTGTGCCACTCTCGGCGGTATGGTCATCTCCACAACAGCATCTGTCACCTTAGGGGGTCAGCAAGGGCCAAGATGAATGAGTCCTGAGAGAATGCCCCTCTCGCCCCACAGAGCAAATGGCCAAGAAGAGGGAGGGGGCAAGGGGAACGGGGGGAGGGCCTGCTGATTGTGTATGTGAGAGTTGGAGGGTTTGTGTATCCAGAGCCACTGAGTGCAGGACAGAGAGGTTGGCCCCTGGAGTTCCTGGAATCCTTCTTTGCTGCCCCGACTCAGGACTATAATGACCAGGGAGCTTCTAGCTGGCAACAAGGACAAGGAATACTGTCACGTCGTGCTCAGCCTTGACGCTGCTTTTGGATATCCAAAGGACTTTTGCTATGGAAATAGGCTGTGTTTTAGTGGTCTGCTTTAAGGTCTTCAGTGGGACTCATTGAGGCACACTCCACACCCCGGCTGCTTATGAAAGGTACAGAAGCGTCATGTTAGATTCTTTGACACTCGCCGGCTCCTGCTAACATGGTGTCAATGGCCATGGCTTTTAGCGCCCCATTTATTTAAAGATATTTGCATTTTTGCATTGGCTAATCTGTCCCATCCCCCCTGCTTGAAGTTTTGCCTTTTATACTGTCTTCCCTTTAGTGAATATCTCTTTAGGTAATGCAAAATAAACTAACTGTGAATTGGACATTCATGAGGGCTAAGTCAAAGTTTAAGAACTAGAGTGTTACTTTTATGTTTAGATGTACATAAAGACATGAATAGTTGAAATCATGCAATTGTGTGTTGCTTGAATGTCTTGTTTTTAATCTATGTTTGTACTTTTAACATTTTCATCAGGATTTTTTTTTTTGTGAAACAAAAAGTAGAATTTGTTCATTGAAAGTTCATTGAAAGCTAGCTCTCCTCTCCCATTGTCAACAGTTTAATGTAATTATGCAGATAAGGGAGGAAACAAAAGAGGGAGTGGATTGAGAGAAAGGCCTTTTGAGGTACATTGCAATGTGGGAATATAACCACATTTACTGCCATATGTGGCACATTTCATTTAAAACTTTTATTTGACCTCCACCTACTTTAAAAATATATTAAAAATAAAACAGCACTCTCCCATCATGTTCAGGTACTGATGCCAAAAGCTTTTACAAGAAAAATAAATCTGAAAGGTCCACACTCTGAAAAAGTAAAATTGCAGAGATATAAATATATTTAGCTTGTTGTTCATTATTGGAATGAACTAGACAAATTGCTCCACCAACTAATCACGTCCATGCTAAATGTATTTATTCTTCTGTTGTTATTAATAAAAGGACCTTTAAAATGAACATATTAAAATCTACTTCACAAAGTTAGGTAAAAAAACGAATGCATCAATCTACATGTGGCACCCAAATAGTGGTCTGAAATCTACACTTGTTGCGTCTATTGGAGTACATTGTTTTAAAAATTTGAATCTGTGACAAAACAAACTTTACCAGCAAAGTATATTAACTTTTTTTGCTTTGCATAATTATGTCTGCGGTTTGGTTTGTTTTGGCTACCTAAAATGTGTTTCCCTTCTTGGCTATTTCAAGATCCTCTTGTTTGTATTTATAGAGATTTTGACGTCTTTATTTGGTATTGGACCATCTTTCAACACACTATTTGAGTCACATTAAGTCTTTGGTTGTCGGTAAACTTGTTTTGCTGAGAGAAAGAACGAAGCCTATACGTTCATTGCTTATACACTTTAAGTGTCATATTTGTTTTTAGCAGAATTTAACATTACATTAATTCTCTTCTTCAGTTTCTTGTAAAAAAAAAATTGGGGGGGGGGGGCTTGGTTCTATTTTTAAATGTAAATCTGTGTCTTGACAGTTTTGCATTTTGCATTGTAGGGATAATCAGATCAGCAAATTGAAAACATATATGAAAGCAGTAAGAGGTGACTTGAGCTGAAACAGCTCTTGGCCTAAAGGCAGGGCTCTCTGCAGGCTTGTCCACATTAGCATTTAACACCCCTAAATGTCATTAGCAGTCAAACTGGACCCTGAGAGCCCCGAAGGCAGGACAGAACTATGCTCAGGTACTTCAATTTGCCTCTGTTTATCACAGTACCAAGATGAGTGATTAGCTGAAACTTGGCCCAACAGGCCTCAAGTGAGCTGTTTGTAAAACAGGTTGTGCAATTTGTTGTCCACATAAACCATGCATTATCCCACCAACAGTTTGCCATGATAATTATTGTTTTCTTTGCTTTTATCTAAAAAACTGATCCAAATCCATTGTGGATTCTTATAGAGGAGGGTTTTTCAAGTGGATCTGATGGTAACGTGCCTCTTAGTACGGCAATCTCAATTAGATCTGATTTTCTTGGTAATCATTCACAAAGCACTCATTTTTCAAATAAGTACAGACATAAAATATATTAATTGTAATGGTATTTATTTTGAGACAAATCCTGGTGTCAGTTGGTAGAGGTATATTTACAAACAAATCAATTTTGTAACCTAGATTTTAAAAACTAATATTAGAAATCCCCATATATATTTTATTTTCTGATTTTCAAAAGTGTGCAGGTCATATATTCCTTGCAAATTCAGGATACTCTTGATAGAAGTATACCTGATTGATTGATGGCTTTACTGCATTTCACTCTTGTTTTAACCAGGCCAAAAAAACAAAACATGTCCCATCAGTCTTTGTGTAAGCCTGGAAGTAAGAGACGTGGAGTTCCTTTCCCCTATGCGTTCCACAAACATACCCTTGAGGTCATTGTGTCATATAACTCATCCCTCAGTGTTATCAGTTAACTGCTACATATGTTGAAGATTACTGCAATCTGTTCTACTTTACAAACAACTATCTGATCTGAGATGATGCATGGATTAATACTCACTACAAATTATTCTTATTGATTTATACCATAATAAATTCTTCAATCAGTGCATTTAAATAAAAAATAATCCCAATCTCTAATGCTGCAATAGTTGCAATGCGCAGTTCAAGTATCAAATCTCTTGTGCATTTTGGCTTTGTTTTCCCAATATATAAACAACAAGTCATGTACCATATGTTAATTTATATGGTATTTATACTGTAAATGAAACTTGCCTTGTGTCTGACCATTTGCCATATGTCTGTAGGTGCAGGAGTACTGTGGTTCAACTTTGATATACCATGGAGAAGAGGTGATCCTGTCCTACTGCTAAAGAAATTTAATCAAAGGTACAGTGGTTTCCTTCACTATGATAACAGCAAATGAAACCTATGAATATTGCTAAAGCTTTCCAAATGTGATGTATTATATGTTGTTGCAGTTCTATACAAGTAGTTAATTATCAAATATAAGAGCTGTCTGTCTTTGAGGATTTTTATGTGAACTCTTTGGCCCTGCTGAGTCACTGACACTGGCGACAAACTCATTTGTCATAATTTTGCTTGATTGTCGTCCAGATCTCAAACAGAAACAGAGCTTTTGTGATAAAGGAAATGCAATCAGAAGTGCAAATGAAAGCGTCAATGCAGAGCAGATGGTCTAACAGATGTCATGGTTATACCTGATGTTTAGCTCAAGGGTAAAAGTTGCTAGTTACATGCTAACAGCTGTATTACATGACAGATTGTCAGGGACTACTTTTAATAAATGGGTACGTACAGTAATTATTTTTATTAAAATATTTATTACATGTTTCTCTGGTGTACCCAATTGTTATTGGTCAACTGTGCCGGTCTGCAGGGACATATCTCTGGGATAATGTACAGTTAGCTTAATTAGTTATAAATAAACTCTTTAATGGCGATGTAAGACCCTTCAGATTAGCATTATGGACCTGATCCCATCAGAGTTTATTTTGTGTTAATGACTTACTGACAGTACAATATTCCTTACTTTTCTTTAGTTTATTCATCCTTTTATAGTTAAGTATGTCTGAACAAAAAACAATTCAGAGTCTGCAGAAAAGTCCTAAGGATGGTTGTTTTAGGAATGGTTTCAAGGGCTATTCTACGAAAGACTAAAATAGCCTTGTTCAGGGTGGAATTGAAATCTCCTCCACGCAGTCCATCAGAACATTACATTAATGTCTCCTTCCCTCTCATCTTCCTTATAAATGGAATCACTTGAAGATATAAAAATGTTCTTCTTTATGAGTTTAAACCAACTACTGAACCAATCGTGATGTGTTTGTATGTGGTGTTTATATAAGACAGATTTAAACAAAATGAGTATGTTTCATTTCAGATCATGGGGAATTCATACGCAGGGCAACTAAAATCTGCCCGCTTTGAAGAAGCTCTACACAACTCTATAGAGGCTTCATTGAGATCGAGCAGTGGTGATCCACAGCCTGTATTCACACAGCTGTATCTCGAACCAGATCAGTATTCTGGCAACCTGGAAGGTAAGCAAGGCCATCAAATAGTTTGCCTTCACATGAATTAATCATGATTTGGTATTAGAGCTTATTTGACCAATTTTTAGAAAACCCTCTCCTTAAAAAATACTATGACATTCATTAAAAAGCTCATATGTATGTACGTGTGTGTGTATATGTAAAGCAATAGCACACCTATTCCTGGTTCTGCCCTCCAGATATTAAGCCCAAAATGAACCTGAGTCTGAGGTCCGACCCACCCAGCCATGTGCTGGTGAATTGCCAGTCCTCAAATTCGGTTGATGATATGGATGAGGAGGAAGATTCGGACACCAGCAGTCCACCGTTGCCTTACCTGCAGGGACCTCCTCCTGATGGCTGCTGCACTGTTGATGGTAAAAACAGTTGTCATAATTTACTCACCACCCATATGTTGTTCCAAACCCATATGACCTTCTTTATCAACCTTATTTTTTAATGTAAGAGTAGGTGTGGCCATTTTTTAATTAAATGTGCAAGGGTTAGTGTGTCATCGGTGCCACTTCCAGTTACGTTAGCTGCACAAAATCAGTCTGTTATGCTGCTTGATATTGCAAACTGGTGATATTGGACTAAAGCCCGATGTCAAAGAACTAGCGGTGATGAAAGCCGAATGTGTTGTCGCCTCTCGTTGGCTTCGTCTCGGCCAAAAAGCTGCACTTGAACACACCAAAATGACTAAATGCGACTGTCAACAAGCATGTGTGTTCTGCGCCTGCGTACGTAAATATCAGTCAATATCAGCAGGTATCAGTAGTCTATTTCCATCATTCAAAAAGGGAAACCGGGAAACTAGGACTGCAGATATACAAACCGTTAACAAAGCAGCGCTTGCTTACCATTTTGAATATCAATCATGCTGATCACTTTCTTCATTCCAGTCGGCTCATGTTATTATGAAAATATTCCTGCATTTGAATGCTCAGTTGATGTAAAATAGTAACAGCCTTCTGTCTGTACGGTCTTGACTTCTGTGCTCGCTTTCATCCCTTTCACTTTTATTCTTGTGTACTGACTCGTTCGCTAACAGCCAAACAGAGATCTCTCTCTCTCCGACGGTCCGACAACGATTCTACATGCTGAATCGGCCCAAAAAACAAGATGGTGTCTGACTAGAGACAACAGCGCAGAACACACCGGAAAACGACTCGGTTACTAACGTAACCTTGGTTCCCTGAGAGGAGGGAACGATTATTGCGTAAGTAGCTTACGCTATGGGAAAACTCCTTTTCTCGAGAATATTGAAGTCTTTATGTTAAACGCATTGCAGCTGCACAGCTGACAGCAATGAACGAAGGAGCTCGGTCATTGGCTGTGCTGCGGCAACTTGCTCGAACCAATGACGGGGCGACTCTGAATGCACGACCAATGAGCGCGCTTCGCGCCCGCGCGCGTCAGAGCCCGCCAAGATGGCCGTGGCCAAGCTATATATTGGGCGCCCCGTCATGAGAGTTCTTTAGGTTAAAACGACTGAAGCGAACTAACCAAGCACAAGCACGGCAGCTTACGCAATACTCGTTCCCTCCTCTCAGGGAACCGAGGTTACGTTAGTAACCGAGTCGTTCCCTTTCGAGAGGTCTCTCCAATTGCGTAAGTAGCTTACGCTATGGGAACACCATGCAAAACGGCGTGCGTGCTGAACTTCGCCTTATGATAGCCAGAGGCAGGTGCCTGAGCTAAAAAGCAAAGTTATCATCCAACTAGCCGGCAGAGGCGAGCTTTATATGTGGGAAAAAATACAGAGCGGCTAGAAGGCGCTCAGTGTGACACAAGCACATACATAATCTAGATGCGAACTCGCAGTTCAACTAGCATCATGCTGATAGCACATTGGAATGCAATGTCAGGACCTGTAGGTTGTAGAACCTGATAAATGTGGACGGTGAGGCCCAGCCTGCTGCCGCACAAATATCCTCGATCGGTATCCCGCTCGACCATGTCCAGGAAGAAGCCACACTCTTGGTGGAGTGTGCTTTGACTCCCCAGGGGCATTGAAGTCCCTTAGCTTCGTAAGCCAGCGCTATAGCTTCAACTATCCAGTGAGAGATTCTCTGCTTTGAAACGGCGGAACCTTTCGTACGGTCGCCAAAGCATACAAACAGTTGTTCTGTCTGTCTGAATAGGGCAGAACGCTCCAAATACACTCTGAGAGCCCTAACGGGGCAGAGTAGATTAGCGTTGTGTTCGTCTGCTGGAGACGAAAGCGCAGTTAGGGAGATAACCTGTGCTCTGAAGGGAGTGGTGAGCACTTTAGGAATATACCCCTGTTTCGGCCTAAGGACGACCCTGCAGTCGTTAGGACTGAATTCTAGGCAGGCAGCGCTTGTCGAAAGCGCGTGCAGGTCGCCCACTCTCTTGACCGAGGCGAGTGCCAGCAAGAGCGCAGTCTTGAGCGAGAGCTGTTTAAGGTGCACGGTTCGGAGTGGTTCGAACGGGGGCCCTTTAAGAGCGTCTAGGACAGTAGCTAGGTCCCAGATCGGCACTGAGGGGGGGCGTGAAGGGTTAATCCTCCTAGCGCCCTTTAGGAAACGAATAAATAGGTCGTTTCTTCCCAATGGACGTTCCATTACAGGGTCGTGTGACGCTGTGATGGTCGCCACACATACTTTGAGCGTGGAGGGGGTGCGGCCCGCCTCCAGAAGCCCTTGTAGAAAAACGAGTACATTCGTAATCTCGCATGTCTCAGGGTTCAGGCCCTTGGCATTACACCAGTCACTGAACACTTTCATTTCTGGGCATATAAGCGTCTCGTGGAGGGCGCCCGCGCCTCAGCGATGGTTTTTAGTGCTCCGCTCGTGAGGTTCCTGGGAACCCGTTGAGGGGCCATGCATGAAGGGCCCACAGATCGGGGCGGGGATGAAATATCATCCCGCTGGCCTGACTGAGGAGGTCTGGCCTCAGTGGAATCGGCCGTGGTGCCGATTGCATTTGCATCAGATCTGGAAACCATGTTTGGTTCTTCCAGAGTGGGGCTTTCAGCAGCACTGCGTTTTTCTCCTCTCTGACCCGACCGATGACCTGTGGCAGCATCGCGATCGGGGGAAAGGCATATAAGGGGCGGCTCGGCCAGCTCTGGGCGAGCGCGTCCGTGCTTTTTGTGAAGAAAAAAGAGCAGTGCGCGTTCTCCTTGGAGGCGAAGAGGTCGATCTCCGCTTTGCCAAAGGTTTTCCATAACCACTGAACCGTCAGCGGGTTGAGAGCCCATTCTCCTGGGAGAATCTTGTCTCTGGATAGCATGTCTGCCCCCTGGTTCAGGGCGCCTGGCACATGCGCTGCTCTCAGCGAGCGCAAGTTGTGCTGGGACCATAAAATGAGTCTCCTGGCCATTGAATGCATGGAGCTTGACCTGAGTCCACCCTGGCGATTTATGTACGACACTACCGTCATGTTGTCCGTTCGGACCAGGACGTGTTCGTTTTTTAGATGTGGGAGCAGGGCTCTGAGAGCCAAAGCGACCGCTTTCTTTTCCAGACAGTTTATGTGTAGGCACTTCTCCGGGTTTGACCAAAAGCCGGAGACAGGCCTGCCCTCGTAAAGGGCCCGCCAACCTATTTTGGAGGCATCTGTCGTTATCATCTTTCTCCTTGTGTTCACACCCAGACTCACGCCTGACTGGTACCAGTCGGCGGCTTTCCAGTGCGTCAGGGCTTTTATACAGCCGTGGTTCGCTCTGATTAAAAAGTGGCCCGAACGCCACGCGTGAGTAGGGACGCGGCTCTTTGAGCCAGCGTTGGAGAGGGCGCATATGCAACAATCCTAGCTGGAGTACGGCCGATGCTGAGACCATGAGACCGAGCATTCTCTGAAACCGTTTGACGGGGGCGCGCGCGCCCGCCCTGAATGATGTTGCAGTGCGCCGGATGGTAAGCGCACGCTCTGATGAGAGACGCGCTGTCATTTGCATCGAGTCTAGAACTATTCCCAGGAAAGAAATCCTCTGGCTGGGAGATAGTATGCTTTTTGCAAAATTGATTCTTAGACCCAGGCATTCTAAATGGCTGATAATCCAAGATCTGTGTGTTATTAACTGACTCTCTGATTGTGCTAGAACCAGCCAATCGTCGAGATAATTCAGTATTCGCACTCCCCTTCGTCTTAGGGGGGAAAGTGCTGCATCCATACATTTCGTTAATGTACGGGGAGCCAGGGACAGGCCGAACGGAAGTACTGTGTACTGGTATGACTGTCCCTCGAAAGCGAATCTCAGAAACGGCCTGTGATGAGGCGTTATTGGAATGTGAAAGTAAGCATCTTTCAGGGCGTACTTGCGCGAGGATATGCTTGGTTGTTAACATTCTGAACGAGCGAATCATTAGTGCTTTGTTCAGGTGTCTGAGATCTAGGATGGGGCGGAGACCGCCATCCTTTTTCGGGACGAGAAAATAGCGGCTGTAAAAACCTGTCCCGCTCAGAAAGGGGGAAAACAGTTTCCACAGCACCCTTTTCTATTAGTTTGTGCACCTCGGTGCGTAGAACATGTGAACACTGCTTTCTCACTTTCGTCTCGACCACAGTCGTAAAACGTGGTGGTCTGCGAGCGAACTGGAGCGAGTATCCGCACTTTACTATATTCAATACCCATTTCGGCATATCTGGAATGTTTTCCCATGCCGCTGCGTGTACAGATATGGGCTGAATACAGGCTAGGGGCGGGCCGCTGTGAAGTAGGGACCTGGCCAGCGAATCGCCTGAGCTCGTAGCTCTCAGAGGCGCGGGCGCGCGCTGAGCAGCTGAGTGAATGGGCGCGTGTGTGATTACAACAGTGCGCGCTGTGTTTGTAAAACTCGCAGCCTGAGCTGAGGGTGACACGCGTCACCTTTATAATGTTTCCCGCTTTTACTGGGGATGAATTTATAACTGTGTGAACAGTGCTTGTGTGTAGTGGTGCGTACATGACCATAGGCACGTGATCTACATTCATGGGAAGCGCAGCCTGAGCTGGGAATGAATTTGGCACTGTTTTGACAGTATCTGGGAATGCACACTTTGTGGACATGTTAACCCTTAGTGACGCAGGCAGAAAAAGACTATTTTTTGTTTTCTGTGCGTCGCCGTAAAAACGGCGTTTGTTTGCAGATGAGCGAGCTCTGTGACTGGCCCATTGACTGCTGTTTGGACATATCCAGCCGCCTGTAAGGGGACTGGGTAATGTTTGAGCTTTTGCAGAGAGAGTGGTCCGGCTTTTGCGAGACACGCACTCTCTCTTCTCATTTCTGTGGCTAGGACGACTTTTGAGAGCGCGAGCGGCGTTGAGCGTCAGCCTGAGGCGCGGGCTGAGAGGCGGTGGGAGCTGTTCTAGCCCGCTGCGGCTGTGGCGGTCTCTGTCTGCTCTGCGATGAGCTGGAGCGCTTTGGCAGGAAATGACGCATAGCTTGTGAAGCGTTCTGGGCCTCAGTGAAGCGTTCGGCGAAACCTTTAACCGCCGGTCCAAACAGCCCGCTGGTGGAGATAGGCGCGTCGAGAAATGGCGCCTTATCCGCGTCCTTCATCTCAGTCAGAGTCAGCCACAGATGGCGCTCGAGAACAGTCAAATTAGCCATAGCACGGCCAATAGACTGGGCGGTGGCCTTCGTGGCTCGCAGAGCTATCAGTTGCGCTGCGTAGGTCCCTGAAGGCTTCGGGTTCGCGGCCAGACTCGTCCATAGAGCGGAGAAGCTTTGTTTGGAACACTTGAAGTACCGCCATTGAGTGAAGCGCTGATGCAGCTTGGCCGGCGGCGGCGTAGGCGCGACCGGCGAGAGCAGAGGTAGTGCGGCAGGGCCTCGAGGGGTGGGAAGCTTTGGCTTTCCATCCGGTGGTGGAGGGCGGGCAGAGATGATTGGCCACGGCCTCCTCGAGGGGCGGCGTTCCCTCGTAGCCTCTTTCCTTCGCGCCGTCCACTGAGGAGAGCGAAGAAGAAAAAGAAGGCTTTAGGCGTGCAGAGTGGGGGGCTTTCCATGACTTGGCGGAGAACACCAATCGAGCACGAGGTCCTCCACGGCCTTCGAGAGGATGCGGATAATCTCCGTATCCATGGTGGAGCCCGCACTCGTGCTGGCTAGCGTCGACGGGGCGGGGTCGAAAGTGGAGCCCGGCCAGTCGTCAGATGCAGCGTCGATGGACAGGCTGTCATCCACTCCCCCGTCGTCCTCGGACGCGCCGAAAGTCACAAGGCCCACCGCTCTGCTAGAGGGGTGTGGGTCCGGCTGAGTGAACTGAACCGGCGGTGGGGAAGGCAAGAGCGGCGGTGAAGCACGCGGAGACTGGCTCGGCGTGACGTCACTGAGCTCAGGTTCAGGAAGCCTCTGTGAGCGGGGGTTTTTTTTTTTGTTTGTTTGTTTTTTTTTTAAGCGCGGCTCAAACAGAGGGGTGGCGGCGATGGGCTCGCTCGCGGCGAAAGCGGCGAAGCGAGCCCGCAGTGTGGAGAGACCCAGGTCGTCACATTCCGGGCATCCGCCCTTGGTCAAAGCAGCTTCTGCGTGGTTCTGGCCCAGGCAGCGAGCGCAGATGATGTGACGATCCCCGTCCGGGAGAAGGTCTCTGCACGACGCGCAGGAAGGCATTTGAAACAACGGCTCAGAAAAATTGCTCTTTTACAAATGTCGCGGGGCGAACAGATGTAAAATACTTGCGTGTGTGGCGCGCCGGATGGCTCAATAGGATGGTGTTCGAAGGCGGCTGAAGGTGCCGACGTCCTCGTAGCAATCCCGCTGGTATGCTTTTCCACGGCGGCGAAGGCTTTCAATAATCCGGAGGATCCAGCGAAGAAGGTGTACGCTGAAGGAGATTAAATCTAAAGAACTCTCATGACGGGGCACCCAATATATAGCTTGGCGACGCCCATCTTGGCGGGCTCTGACGCGCGCGGGCGCGAAGCGCGCTCATTGGTCGCGCATTCAGAGTCGCCCCGTCATTGGTTCGAGCAAGTTGCCGCACCACAGCCAATGACCGAGCTCCTTCGTTCATTGCTGTCAGCTGTGCAGCTGCAATGCGTTTTACATAAAGACTTCAATATTCTCAAGAAAAGGAGTTTTCCCATAGCGTAAGCTACTTATGCAATAGGAGAGACCTCTCGAAAGGGAACTAAGTTGACAGATGCTCAAAAACGGCCTGACGGCTTGGTGTGTCCCAGCCTTAAAAAAAACAACCCCACAGCAACCGTGTAAAAGTAGCCCAATTTTGCGGGAAAACTGTGGACTGGGCAACACTGAACAAGAAGTACCATAACCGTAGGCCATATAGTCCAGTTCTTCTGAAGCCCTATGAAAGCGGGGTGTTATGAACAGAGCAAACTGCCAAAGTGTCAGTCAGTGTCAAGGTGAAATGTATGGTAATGACATTGCAAGACTTGAGACAGTGGCATTGAAACATTGTGCGAAACCGTGAATCATCGTGCATTTAGCTACATCAACATGGCCTGTCTTCATTATATCGCTGAACTAAGTCATCTGTGTCCAGGTTTCTGTCAAGCAGGAAAGGATCTACGCCTGGTTTCCATGGCAACAGAGTCTGTCGAGGTTCCCGCAGGGTTTGAGCTGGTTGGTGCCAAATCACCCAGCATCCCAGAGCACATCCTCGTCTGTGCAGTGGACAAGCGCTTCCTGCCAGATGAGAATGGGAAAAATGCACTTTTAGGTTGGTGATCCTATACAATTTCATGACCTACTTCAGTAAGATGAAGTTAAATAAGTAATTTATTCTACAAATCTAATTGTGCCTGTGAAATGTTATGAAACTAGGCCATTCAGAACTCATTTGATATTTAGTATATAGTTGGATTTTGGACTAATGAGAGGAGATTTATCATTTGATTGCCTGTTACAGTGTTACAGTACAGGATACAGTGGAGATGTTAACTTTTCAAAGTTTGTTGTGTAGTCTTTCAGTCTTACACGGCACATAGTGATGTATATTTGTGTATTTATGCAGGGTTTTCAGGGAACTGTGTAGGCTGTGGTGAGAAAGGTTTCCGCTACTTCACCGAGTTTTCCAACCACATTAACCTGAAGTTATCCACTCAGCCGAAGAAGCAGAAGCACTTAAAGTACTACCTGGTGAAGAACTCTCAGGGTGCTCTGTGCAAGGGAGCCCTCATCTGCTGGAAAGGTACCACAGGCATTTGCAAAACGTTGCATGGCACAGATAATGTGTGATGCGTCATTTAAATGTAGTTTTAAATTCACATGATTAACTGTGTCTGAGGAAAACTTACTTCGCAAATGGATTAAGTTAAGAGTTTGTATTTAAAGATAATTTCCAAATTATTTGCTTTTTTAAATGTTAAATAAGCTCAAATATTGAAGTTAAAAATGTATTAAATGTTTTGTTTAATTTAAATGTCTTATTTAATTGGCAATTCAAATTTATTTGCATTTCTGTTTTATTTCCAAATTAATAACCCGATAATACATTATTTATTATTAAGATATTGTATTTAAGGATAATTTCCAAATTTTCAGTATTTGTTATATTCTTTCTTAATTAAATTGTTTATTAAATATTTGGCTTAAATTTTGCAAATTAAATTAATAGAGTGGTGCAGGTATGACGTCAGAACCCAGAAGTTTAATTCGTCACTGATTCCTTTGAGATTTTCCTATGGGGTTTTTCTATTTACAAGTAAAATTATACCTGTGGTAAATATAACTTGATGATACTTTGACGTTTTGTTCTACAACGTACACTGCACACACTCACACACCAAGCTGTCTTATCTAAATACTTATTTAAAAAGGTACATTTTCAAAAATGAACATAACAGTTTCAAAATTTGCGTTTTCACTATGGATGTGTCTAATTTACGTTGTAGAACAAAACGTCAAATTAAGTTAAGTTATGACCTTATTTTACACATAAATCACGTAAATCAAAAACCCCTATTATAAAACCCCATTGGAAAATCTCGAAGGAACCAGCGACGAATTTGACTTCCGGGTTCTGACGTCATACCTGCACCTCTCTATTAAAAAGTAAAGTTCATTAAAGTTATTACAAAGTTAATTTAAATATCTATTTTATTGCCAATTCAAACTTATTTGCATTCGTATTTTATTTTAACCCCTTAAGTGTCACCGTCCCGCTAGCGGGACGCCTAACTTTAATTCAATATATTACTATTAAATCCTAATTTAATCATGACAAACTATATATCGTTGGAAAGGTCTAAGACTCCTAAATTGATATTTTTGCACTATTTTTTTATTACAAATTATGTAGGAACAGTAATATATGAATTTTTGACAAGAGTGCGCCTCAAAAAATCTACGTCATAACAGGAGTTTCTGACCTTTGTCACAAAAAGTCAACGCACACACTTTTAAAAATTGAAACTTTGGTTTTTAATGCTAAAAGTTCATAATAAAACATAATCTAGTATTTGTCAATAAAAAAATATGAAATAATATTTGAAAAAGTAAAGTAAAAAGTCCTCTAAAAAATATAATATATATTATATATATACATTTTTATTTTTTATCATTATTATAAATTAGGTCAAAATCATAAATTAGGTATCATTTAAAAGCTTACGAACTCAGAATTCATCCTGTGAAAACCGTTTTGAAATTGGACGTTGCGTTACCATAGAAACGGTATTTTTGTATTAGGCTCCTCCCCTTTTGGGCATCATCTTTCATAATTTTTTATCAAAAACTTTTCTAATCTTGACAAAACACATATTGTCAGAAAGGTCTGAGTCTCAAGGTTCCATTTTTAGTAACAAAAATGATATTTGGATAGAAATTTATTAATTTGTTATGGCAGAATACATACAATTAGATTCAATGGAATTCAATGGCACCCGGTGGCTATTTTTGGTACAACGCCTAAACAAAATCTCATGGGAACTTCAATTTTTGTGATATCAACTTCAAATTTGGAACACAACTTGGTTAGATATTTAGCTTTCATTTTATAGTAATTTTATACTAAAAAATATTTTGTAAAATATTTATTTTATATAAAAAAAAATATTGATAAAGTATATTTGATTTACTGTAAATTTTAACTTCCATAACTTTTTCATACTTTAATTTTTTGAAGTGCTTTCACTTCAGTAATAATCTGCTGATTGTTTTCTTTAAAACAAGACCAAACTTAGGTCTGTATTCCAAAGCATTCTTGAATTACAACCATTTAAGTTTGTATAGTGCATTTTAATGTCAATTATCAAAAGGGGGATGACAGCTAAGGGGTTAAATTGATACTTTGATAATGATTTCTTCCATAGAAATTATAGAAAAATATACTGTTTGAATTGAAAATAGGCCCTGAAATGATCTGCAGCTTATACCAGACCTGTAACAGGGAAAAAAATACATAAAGTTGTTCAAAGTTGTTCAAAGTCCTCTTTGATTCGACAGAGAAGGATGGTTCACTCGACATTAACTGAGAATTTTACAAATAAATGTTGTATTTCACAGATTGTAAGACACGGCCATTCTCAGGCAGTGCTTCTTCATCCAAACCTAGTTCTTCATCCTCACTAAGCAGCAAAGAAAATGGAGACACAAACAGCCACAGTCCATCTCCCTTCCCCCTCTCAGGTGAGTGTAGGTGTGGACCATCAAATATTGTGTGCCACAGTCTTCTAAAAGCTCTCTAGTATTTAAAAAAAAAGATGCAAACACTCTCATAGGAGGTCCAGTGTAAGACAACACATGCTGCATCTGTCCAAGGGAGGATGTCCATCTTCCCTTGGTTTCTGCTTAGTCCTGGATGCACGAGGTCATGTTCTGTTTTGGGGGAGGGTACGTACGGGGGTGGGGGGTTAAACCTGGGGGGGGCTACTCAGCATTTGGTGACATCTGGCTGTAGGCCACACAGTGTTTACCCAACAGTGTGTGGTGAAAGAAAGCAAGTCATTGTCTCATTCTTTCTCACAACACCATTCAGAGGGCCGGGCAGCTGGCCACAGAGTGCGTCCATTAGTGACGATAACAGTCTTTTACAATACAAAATATAGGAGAAGGTCTTATTATTGAAACCAAATGTAACGAATTTTGGTCTTTCATCTAAATTATGCGCAATATCTTCTTAATTTCCCATTTGCAGTAAAAAAATAAAGCTGCATTCATAATAAGTTGTTCTTTGATCCACAGACTCGCCTCCAGCCCGCCTGCAATCTGGCTCATCCTCTGGGATTTTTGGACCCCCAGAGCTGGGCTTCCTCAAACCATTGAACACGCCGACTCACGGAACCAAGACATTACCGATCGGTACCAGATATTTGTCCTCATTTTGAATTTAAAGTAGCATTGATTGCTCATAATACAAAGCTAAAAAGCCATAAATGCAAGTACTATTTGGGTTAGTAATTTAGTCAGTAGAATTTGTCAATTCAGTGTGCTTGTTAATTGGTGGTTTTTGCTAAAGAAAACATCACTATGTCACGATCTCTCATTAGAGAACAAACCATACTGTACATTCAGCCTTAGCATTAAGCAGCCGCCTAATTATGGGCAACTTCGTGGCTCAAATGTTGTTAGCTGCTTCATTGTTTGTTTTTCTCTACAAAAGGACAGAATTAATGAAGGTCATTTGTATTGGCTGCATTTGCAAACACATACACACACTCACACACTCAAAAATAATCAATATAAGACCGGAATTCTGTATTAAGGGTTTTAATGTCACCCCACGCTTCAAATTCCCTGTGATTGACGTTTAACACATATGTGTTCTATTTGTGTATGTGTCAGGAATATTAGATGTAAAAGTAGCCCAGCAGTTCATTATCAATATGCCATCAGTTAAAGGAAATCAATAAACTGTGCTCCCCAGGACCTATTCTCCTTTAGAAATGAGCGAGAATGCTTTCCTCTCCCTATTGAGATTGTGTGCTTGTGTGTAGGTTGGGGAGTTTGCATAGTGTTTCACCAGAAAAGTGGACATTAACCAATGATGTGTAAAACATCACTTCCCTCAGGTCACTTGGGAAATTCTTCAATGCATTTTAGTCTGAATTGTTTTTCAAGATTTTACCAAAACACTTTTAAATATGTTTAATCTAAATCCTAAGTAGGTACGATTTGTGTGTGTTTAAATGTGTATATATAATATATATATATATATTGTTTTTTTCTTTTCAGATATAAATCAGTTAATTCAATTGTAATAATATTTCACAATATTGCTGTTTTTACTGTATTTTTGGATCAAATAGATCCAGCCTTGATGAGCATAAAATTTTGAATGGTAGAGTGTTTATATTTTCTTCCCACTCTTTCCTTAATTCCCAACATGTATTTGTTATTCAGTTCCCACTGCCCTCCGAGTAAACGGTCTTACTAACGGTCTGAGTATGGACGGGCGTTCCAGTTTACTGAGCCCCCCTCATACAAGCCCACTCGCCATACCTAATCATGGCTATAGGGCCACAGAACCTGGAGACAGTCCAGGTAAGCATTAAACCAGCCAATCACAATGCTGCCTCATGCATGTCATTAGTGGTCAAATCATCTAATCATCAAATCATCAGTATCACTGATACACAACAGCAATAGTCTATTTTAACTCATCAGATGTTTTTAGAAGGCATCTTCAAATGTTTACGCTATGTAATTTGCATTTGGTCAAAATATAAAGTGAAATGATTATCTTGATGATAACCAACATTTTCGATTCTATATCTGCTCTTTTTTGCAGTGTCCTCTGCTATGGCATCAGGTCCGCCCAAAAAGCGCCACCGTAGCTGGCACCCCGCCTCTCTAGTGCCCGTCCCAGCCACGGCTGTCCCTGTGCCAGCTATCCGACCGCTGACGTGCAGCTCTGGTGGGTCCGACCTAATCATACTTATCCTTGTTTATTTGTTGTTATTTTTTTTTTATGCTGGTTGTCTGCAGTCAGTTCATCCTATCTGTTTATGCGTGTCCCAGAGCAGGAAACAGCCTTGAATTTGATTACCTAGGGACATGACATATTCCATCCACAAGGTTGATTTATTCATTGTTTCCATAAAAATAGGGGTGAAAGGTCACACTTAATTAGTCCCTGAACTGTTTAGCAGCAGCTTGAAGGGTTTATGCCTTGAAACAGCTGAAGGAGTGGAGCTTGGAGATCCTGTAGCTTAGTTACCTTGTCCTCAGCATTGATTGGAGTGTCTCCGTTAACAGAGCTTGAGAGGCTTAAGAGATCCATCCAAAATAGTATTTGGTTTCCACAATGGCTTGACAGCACATGCTATATGTTCCATTAAAAAAAAAATACATACATTTAATGTTTTGGTCCTTCGTTCCAGGTTCTTTATTGTCCCTGTCCAATCAACAGCCTCCATCAGTTTCAGTGGTCATACAACCCCAACCAATCACAGCGGGAGAAACTGTCATTATTCCTGACAACCTTCTGAACTCCTCCGGGGTCCGGCCAGTCCTTCTCATTGGTTAGTGCTCTGTCTTCAAAACATTCTTATAAAATGTTTTTAATTTATGAATTAATATTTTTATATTTTTAGTGGGCATAAAGTAAAAATGTCAGAGTGATGCAACTGTCCTAATATCATTTTTAAAAGAATGAAATTATTGAAAGGAAAATCTTATAAAGCAGGAAATCTATATCTTATTAAGTAGGCATCATCCTTTATTGTTATTTCTTAGTATTTCTTCTTCATTTTCTTTTTTATTTTAAAGTAGTTAATATTATGAAGGCATGATGGTCTATTATTATTATTATTATTATTATTATTTCTTTTTTATAATATATTTTTAATAATACTGCTTTGTATAGTAATTAATCAACATTATAAGTAGGATTGATGCTTTATTATTATTATTATTATTATTATTATTAGTAGTAGTAGTAGTAGTATAGTATATTTTTTTAATAAAAACCACTTTGTAAAGTAGTAAATATCTTAAGTAGGCATAATTCTTACTTATTTTTTTGCTTTTAAAGTAGTTCATCTACATCTTAAATGGGCATGGGGATTCTTGATTACTATTTCTTATTTCTGTTGATCTAGCATGATCTGAAATAAGAAATAATAATGCATGATATCTTCACATCCAGGCCAGTTTTACAGAAATGGGTTCATCACAGAAGCACACAATATAACCAGATCTCTCGAGTTCTTCTTTGTCCCTTATAACTGTTTGGATATGTGTGTGACCGCATGGTTTGTTTGAATATCTTCTCCAGGTCAAGGCACTTTACCGTACTTCTTTGGCAATGTGGGTGATCTGGTGGTGAGCCCTCTGCTGGTAAGCTGCTATAAGGGCAGAGAGCTCAATGAGAAGACCCTCGCCAGTCTGGGCATGTCAGCAAACCAGTTACTCACCACAGAAACCATGATACTGCTCACACTTCAATATCTTGCTCGACTTGGTAAATAATACTGACATACCTATCAGAACACAGATAATCATTTTTGAAAAAACGTTTTAAAGGGGTCATGACATAAGAAATCTTATCTTAAGAAATCTTTTTCATGATCAGATTTTTTTATTTTTAAATACAGCATTGATATTGAACAGGTAAACACTTTTGAACAATTACATTTTATGTAGGCTATTACCGCTCATCGATTTTGCTAGCTTGTGCGCGTATTGCACTAAATTTGTTGCTAGGTGCTTTTTGGAAAAAAAAATTGTTAGGGTAGTCTAAAAAGTTGCTAAATCTAGCAACAAACCTGCTAAGTTGGCAACACTGCGCTGTCTACACTGGATACAGTATACAGATGTGCATTCAGTTTCTGACATTCTCCACACGCTTGAGTCTGTCGACAACAGGACAAATTGAAGAGAGTGTATGAACTTTCACTTTGACGCGTCCAGTTTAAACAGCTAGTTGGCGTCTCTGTACAGACTTCAGAAGGATCCTAGCGTCTGAAACAAGTGCGTCGGAACCAAGTGCATGGTTTATTTTAATGCCATCCCAGATCGTGTCGGTGGAATTTATGTTTGTTCGGAGCATTTTGTTTTTTAAATGAGGCATAGCGTAATGGAGAGTTCGCGAAGAAACTTTTGTTGACAGATAAAAAAGTCAGCTGTATTGGATCTGACTGCAGCTGCATCACAAACCATAAGTTAAATAATTTCATAATGCTTTGTCTGTAAAATGACGGTTTTATATGGATAATGTTTTCAAAACACCTACTCGCATAGCGAGTGGGCATTGATACTGTTTCCTATGCAATGACGTTAGCCAATTATAACCGTGTCTGTTTACTGACAAGGAGCCGTTCCTTAAAAACTAATCATTTCAGAGGGTCAGAATGAAGGTTTTTCCGCTTATATATTTGTATATTTTTATATATTTATATAAAAAACTTTATTAACATTATAAGTGAACCTCAAGGAATATATAAAAAAAAATAAACATGTCATGACCCTTTAATGCATTAGTAACATGAAATGATCAGTCTATCTTTTGTATATTTATGATGCATGGATAGGAGTGCACAGCTTGTTAAATACCTTATGCAAATAATTCCTTAAATCCTTTTCAAATGCATCAAGATCAAGTATTATAGAAGAGCAATGAGTACTCGCTTTATAATGAATATAATTAATTTTTCTGTCTTTAATGCAGGTACGGAGCAGATCCCGTTACGAGAAGAGTTTGAGCAGATCGTGCTGAAGGCCATGCTGTGCGGCCCGACCGGCCCTCCCATGTCACCCTCCCAGCTGCCCTGGTTAGCTCGAATGGAGGCCAGTGTGTCAGGAGGCAGCGTTCAGGTGCTGGCCACCCACGGCTCCCTAGGGGAGGGCATCTCTGAGTCGCTGCGCTCTCTGAGTGAAACGCCACCGCAGCAGCAGCAGTGTCTGCCCAACTATGTGCTCATTATCTGCACCACCAAAAGTGGAGTAAATGAGTTCTGTGTGCTCGTGTTGGGTAAGTTCTGCTGCTCTCAGAGACTTCATTCTTAGTTCATAGTTTCATTTTTGTCCATTTATGAACTTTGCACCATATAAAAATGCCATTTAAAGGGATAGTTCACCCAAAAATAACAATTCTGTCATCATTTACTCACCCTCATGTCGGTCCAAACCCATGTTGCGTTCATCTTCGAAACACAAAATTAAGATATTTTTAATGAAATCTGAGAGATATCTTTATGAAGCATCAGAGTTTTGGGTGAATAGACTTTCAATGAAGGAACAAAAAATCTCTCAGATTTCATTAAAAATATCTTAATTTGTGTTCCGAAGATGAATGAAAGTCCTATGGGTTTGAATATTTGAGTAAATCATGACAGAATTTTTTATGTTTGGGTGAACTGTCCCTTTAAGGAGTTTACACAATGTCAGGTTGTGCATGAAAACACATTCCATAAGATGTAAGTTTTGTTGTTGTTGTTGTTGTTGTGGTTGTCTTATATGTGAACGTGCTGTTGTTTTGCTTAGGTAAATATCAGTCTCGGGCCTTGGCTGAGAGCATGCTCACTACGAATGAGTTTCTGAAGGAGATCAGCTACGAGCTCATCACAGGGAAAGTTAGTGTGCTTGCCTCACACTTCCAAAGCACCTCATTAGGTGAGTCTCAGCCCACAAATTTAGTGGAATCAATCACAGTTTTCATCAACTTATCCGGGTCCTTTATTTAGAAGTGAATTAAAAAATCTAGATGCAAGCAGCAATTTTGGGGTGAAGCACGCAAGTGGTCAGATATTTTAAGCTGGAGTAGATTTGTGTGGTCATTGCGCCCTCTCTGATGATTTTAGAAAGTATTTGAAAGGCTATAATTTTACCATAACTTAGGATGAGTTTCATGTTTTCGACCAAACGTAGCACGACCCAATGAATCAAGGAAAAAATTACGTTTCTAGACCACAATGTTCAAAATTTATAAACTGAAAGGTAAGTCAAATTTTGGATTGTTGATGTTAGTCCAGTTATTGCACAGTGAACTGGACTCTTATCAGCTGTACACTGCCATTCAAAAGTTTGAGGTCAGTAAGATTTATTAAAGTTTTTGAAAGAATTCTCTTATGTCCACCAAAGCTGCATTTATTTGATCAAAAATAGAGTAATATTGTGGAATATTATTGCAATTTAAAATAAGTTTTTTATTTGAAATATTTTAAAATGTAATTTATTCATGTGCATTTTCCACAGTCATTACAATGAAATCATTCTAAAATGCTGATTTGGTTCTAAAAAAAAACCCATCTCTTTATTATTATCAAATAGTTGTGCTACTTGAAATTTTTGTGGAAACCACTATACGTTCTTTCAGGATTCTTTGATTAATTGAAAGTTCAAAAGAGCAGCATTTATTTAAAAATAGAAAAAAAAAATGTTTTTTTAGTTTTGACCTCAAACTTTTGAAAGGTAGGATGTGTATGTGTCTTTTTTATTAATTTCAAATTGATTGTGGTGTTACAGGCGACAACATGGACAAACAGCTGGTTCGGTACCAGCGTAAACGCAAAGACCGTGTGGTTCAGCCCTTTCAGGGACATCTCACCGAATACATCCACTCCCAAGAGGCTGCCTCCATGGTACCAGAATCAGGGCCAGGTGAGCTTTTGCTCTCTCCGTATGTCTCAGACCATTCATTTGGTCGTCCAGATTCAAAATGAACCAAATGAATGTTTGACTCATTTGCGCTTTCATCTGGACACTGTAATCTTGGAAATGCTGCTTGACTTTTGATGTGTGTTACAGATCTTCTGAGTGATGGCTTTCAGATACACCCTCCTCAGCTGAGCGTTGCACGCAGCCTTTTGTCGCAGGTGTGTGCTATTGCTGACTCAGGGAGCCAGAGCTTAGATCTGGGCCGCTTCTGCAAGGTAGACTTCCTGATTCTGGTGCCGCCCTCCCACGTCCTGGTTCACCAAACAGTCCAGCGAATACGACTATCAGGTACGTCACAGCAGAAGAGACCATATTGCCAATTTGAGCTCTTTCCCCGCCAACAATTTTTTTTAAAGTTGCCAGTCAGCGTCAGAATTTTTGATCATTTTCACAAAAATTTCTTGGCGCCCCAGAATATTTTGTGTTATGAATATCTGAACATAAAATATGTTAACAAAAAATAACAGAGAATCTGCTTTCAAACAAGATTCATGCATTCTTTTTGATCAACATTTGAATGTGGGTAAGTTCCATAAAAAAGCAAAATTTCGAGTTTTTGGCAAAGACTTCGTCTGGATCGGATTCAGAACGATGATCAAAACATAATCAAATAGGTCGAGTTAAGTAATCGCATTAGCTTATATCTCGCACCTTACCGAATAACAGTGAAAACATGGATTGCTGGAAAAACTCGTCGATGGCAGTGAATACTCAACTTGTTTTCAATGTCAAGAGCACTTTAAAAAAATATATATTATAAGAACATTTTCAAAAACCTTGCCAGGAAAGGTAATGTGATGAAAGAGTCATTGCAGTAATATTGTACATTGTTGTTGTCCTTGTGTCTTTGCTAGGCGTCCTGATAGATCTGGGTATAGAGGACGCTTCATTTGCCCTACAGAAGTCTGACAAGTATGTGGTGCGTCTGGACGCGGAGGTCCACACAAAAATGGAGGCCTTCATGAGGAAGGTCAAGCAGAACCCTTATACGCTCTTCGTCCTTATTCACGACAACTCGCACGTCGACCTGACCAGGTGAGAAACACAACTACGTGGTTTGTAATAAGATCTGTCAGAAACGTCACTGACAACATCTTAAGACCTCTTGTCTTTTATTCTCTCTCTCCGCCAGCGCTCTGTCAGGGTCGGTTTGTCACGGGGAGCTGCAGGGATTGGCCGACCGCGTGGTGAACTGTACAGAGGTTCTGGAAGCAATAAACTTGCTGGTGCTGCAGGTCAGCTGCTTCCCGTTCACCCTGCAGAGCCGTCAGTCACGCATCAGTACCCAGAATGAAGTGCACTGGCCCAATACTGAGAACCTGGTGAGTTTTACTGACTCCGAGAAGATCTGTTAAGGAATTTATGGAGGACAGATACAATTTCAGATGTTTGATGAGCGTTGTAAGCAGTAAGTGTACAGTGCCTAGCATAAGTGAACACACCCATGCTAAAGTTGACTAAAAAGAGGAATAAAAAATCATCTTTTGGAAATTGATCTTAATGCCTTAATTTAAAAAATTTGGAAAAATCCAACCTTTAAGGACACCAATTTTCTTTGTGAATGAATAATGTATCGTAAATAAATAAATGTTCTTCCTTAAAATACAGGGTGCATAAGTCAGGACACCCCTATGTTAAATTCCCATAGAGGCAGGCAGATTTTTATTTTTAAAGGCCAGTTGTTTCATGGATCCAGGATACTATGCATCCTGATAAAGTTCCCTTGACCTTTGGAATTAAAAAAGCCCCACATAATCACATACCCTTCACCATACCTAGAGATTGGCATGGGGTACTTTCCATAAGATCATCTCTCAATGCAAATCACACCAAAATAACACCATGCCACAGGAATAACATTACATTCTAAAATATATTCATAAATAGAAAACAGTTATTTTAAATGAATAGTGGTCAATCAGTATGTTTTTTTTTCAACTGACATTGAATCTTTTATATTTCATGCCCCAATCTTAAATACTGTATGTGGTTACAATCATATTTGTTGAATTTTTAATTTTAATTTTTATTTTGGGTATTTTCATAAAGGGTAAAAAGTGGCCATTAACGTTTACATTTCTCCACTCTTAATGCCTTTCCAGCACATTCTGTGCTCTGTGGTGCAGATTAGATCCCAGGAATTTTAGAAGCCAATTACAACACTGCAATGTAATTACTACAATGTTTTAAACACAAAAGTTGCTTAACCGATTATGTGAATTTTTAATCTGAAGCTGCTGAAGTAAATGTTTTGTGTTTAAAACATTATAATTACTACAATGTTTTGAACACAAAACATTTACTTCAGCAGCTTCAGATTAAAAATTCACATAATCGGTTAAGCAACTCACATAGCAATCACATTTTTAACACATTGCGGAATGATATTAATTCCCATTGATCAAACACATTAAAATGAACCGGGATCATTGTTATTCATAGATGCATTAAAAGCATTTTCAAGCAAGAGCGAAGTAAATAGAGAACACCAATATTTGTTATTGTGCTCAGTAAACCAAAATGAACACTTTTCTGTTTGCATGTAACAGCAGGGTGAGGCTTCTCCTAAGGATCTTGTCTACTTTGGGCTGAAGGACTACAGCAAGTCCCTACAGTGGGGAGTGGCAAGTCCAATCCTTCGATGTGACGACGCCTTTGAGCGGATGGTCAAAACCCTGCTGCAGAGGTCAGTCCGTTTTTCATATTCACATGGCCGAAGTCAAATAAATATAGAAGAACAAAATGGGAATTTAAAGTGAATCACCTTCCCTTTTACCTGCTCGTTACATTGTAAACATGTCATTGTAGCTTTAAGTTCATCTCAGAACCACGTTCAAGTTTATCCCTCCTCATTGTTTTCAGGCACCCGCATTTGCACAGTATGGTGATCCGCAGCTACCTGTTGATACAGCAGTACACAGAGGCTCTGATGGCCCTCACAGCGTCCCTCTCACTGCGGGATCACGTGACCCCTCAGACGCTCGCCATGGTGGAGGATCTGCTGAGCGTGCCGGGCCGCAGCAGGCACGGGTGCGGGCACATGCTGCTGGTGCGCGTGCCCTCACTGCAGCTGGCACGGCTGGCGCAGGAGCGGCTGGAAGAGGCCCGGGACAAGCTGGGGCTACAGTACCGCTTTGCCGTGCTGCTGGGAAGCCCTGCTGCGGAGATCAGCCTGCCCGTCCACTTCAGTGCCCGTCTGCGGGTAAGAACCAGATCCCCTCACGAGGATGTGCTCCTTCAAAATCTGCTCTCGGAAGCTCCAAAAGTAATATGGAATAAATAATATATGCATTTCAGGCTTGGAGGGGCTGTAAAAATGAAGAGTGGGTCCCGCAAACATATGAAGATCTGGAAGGACTTCCATGCATTGTCATCCTCACAGGAAAAGATCCTCTCGGAGAGACATTCCCAAGGTATTCCATGCCAACTCTGTGATGTTGTATTTTTATACACGCACACACATAAATCCAGACAAAAAAAAGGTATCACAGTTTTAACAAAAATATTAAGCAGCACAACTGTTTTCAATGTTAATAATGTAAGAAATTTTTTTTGAGGAACAAAAACAGACACTGAAGACTTGAGTAACAATGCTGAAAATTCAACTTTGCATCACAGAAATAAATTACATTTTAATATATATTAAAAAAGAAAACAGTTATTTTAAATTGTCATAATATTTCACAATATTACTGTTTTTATTGTATTTTTGATCAAATAAATGCAGCCTCGGTGAGCATAAGATGTTCAAAAACATTAAAACATCTTTCTGGTAAAAACTATTATTTTTTTATAGTTTTTTTACTTCGTTAAATTGGTCTTAAATAAAATGAACACAAATAACAATTATCTAAAAAAATATATACATTTTTGAAACAAAAAATTATTTTATTAAATAATTATTTAATATTATTTATTTTCAAATTTATAATAATAATGCATTTTTCATTAATTACATGGCTCTACTTGAAAGCAAACCTGAAGTTATACATGAAAAACTGCAACCTTGAAACCTGGCAGTCTCCTCAGTCTTGATTCAGGTGGCAGATATCTAGTTCAAATATGAGAGAGATATAAATATTATCTGACATTACACCATGACCTGGATAAATGAAATGATGCACAGTGCATTCCAGTCTTTTGGCTCCCTTTTTATCCTGTTAAAAAGAGCACCACCTTGTGGTTACTACAGTTGTTACAGCTACATCTCTAAAATGTTGATTTTGAAATGAAATATAAAGAAAATCTTTCAGGATATTTTCGAACCTCTTTCCCTGTAATTTCATTTAACGGTCCAGTAGCATTATTCCAGTACATGTTTGGCTTTTTTCAAGACCCTGCACTATCCAAAAGATCAAATAAGATATAAGATTCTACTGGATAAACTAAACTGCATTATTTTTGACTTCTGAAGGGTCGCATGCAGACTGAGCGTGTTTGTGTGTGATTTTGTTCAGGTCACTGAAGTACTGTGACTTGCGGCTGATTGACTCCAGCTACCTGACACGCACAGCACTGGAACAGGAAGTGGGTTTGGCCTGCTCGTATGTGACACGCAGAGTAATACCTGAGACGAAATCTGCAGCGAGTAGAGAAGAGAGACCGAGAGATGATGAGAGGAGCTCAGGAGAAACGGCAGAACATGACGATCTCCATATGGAGCTGGAAAGACCACCCAGCAATGCCAGTGCTGCAACCAGGGCCTCTGGTGAGTGACACTGGAAACAAGCTGAGCCTGATTCTTGTCCTGTGTGGTCCTCATATAACTCATAAAATCTTCTCTTATCTAATCTTCAGGCTCTACCACAGAAAATGGCGTCAGTTCTTCAAGTGTACTCGACAAATCCACCTCGCACAGCTACCCGTCCGGTAGCAGAAATGTAATGGACTCTTGCACCTCTCCCATTCGCTTCAAACAGGAGTGTGACTCCCAGGCAGCCTCCTCTTCCGCCACGTCCTCGTTCTCCTCTGCCTCCTCGTCCTCTTCCTCGTCCTCCTCCTCTCCAGCAGCTCAGAGACCGAGCCAGTCCACGCAGGCTCCACGTGAGTGTAACAGGGCGCAGGTCTTTCCCCGGACGGCGGTTCTCTCTCGGGCGGCGTACGCCCTGCTGGCCCCTGAGACGCTGGGTCAGCCCAGTTCAGCATCTCTGCTGCCTCACGGTGATGTGGCGTGGAGCAGTCCGCTCAGACCGCCTGTTCCTCACGGTCTCGGCGGAGCAGAGCAGTCCCTCTACTATCGCCAGTGGACCACAGCCAGGCAGCACCACGCGGATTACGAAGTGCCGGCTGCGCCCCATCCCAGAAGACTGCTGCTGAGTGGGCCACCACAGGTGAGAAGTAGCTTAAAAGGGTTAAAAGGGAATCAAATGTATTTTGATAATGTTTAATTGGTGGATTTTGTTAAGGTAGTCATCACTATTACTGGTACTATGATGTTTAATAACAATAAAGTGATCAAAAATACATGTAGAATACACAAAATACTACTAATTTATAAAGATATATAAAGTTAAATATTAAAAAAAGTGTTAAAATATACGAAATACACATTTTCAATAAACAAAATGTGCAAAAATAGTAAAAAAGCTAAATATTAAAAAGCAGTTAAAATATATACAATACACAGTTAAAATGCTGAAAATATACAAAAATGTATAATATTCAGAATACACAATTTAAATACAAAAATAGTTACAAATTAAATATTTTTACAAATAGTTAAAATATACATAATACACAAAGTACACAAAATGAATTTTATTTTTAAAAAGCTAAATATTTATCTATAAAAATCGATGAATCTATTAAAATATAGCTAAAATTTTGAAAATTATTTTTCATTTTAAAAATGCAAAAGATTAAGTGTTTAATAAATAGTTCAAATAAAAACTTATACAGAAAAATTACGAATTAAATATTTTAAAAAAATTGTTAAAATAAAAAAATACACAGAAAAGATTCAAAATTATCCTACAGTATTCTTATTCTTAGTAGTGGTCAAAAGTGATATTTATATTAGAATGCACAAAATATATGAGCATTTAAAAGTATTAAGAAAAGGTTCAAATTGTGAACCTTTTCAAATATGCAAAAATTAACAAAATAGGAGTATTATTATTTACCGTGCCTGACCAATTGGAGACAAAGCCTGTTGTTAAGCCACGCCCATTTACAATGACCTCTGTTTCATGCTAATTGTCCTCTTTGCCGAGCATCCAGTTTCTCATTCTCCATTTTGGCTCTATTTTAGGTTGGAAAAACGGGTGCGTATCTGCAGTTTCTACGAATTCTGTTCCGTATGCTGATTCGCCTTCTGGAGGTGGACGTGTATGATGAAGAAGAGCTGGAGGAGGGTAAGCTTCCTATTCCTTTATTTCCCCAGCCATACAAAAGGCATTCTCCATGCTTCTAAATACAGCTCTATTTTTATCCACACAGAGAATAAAACACTTTATTGAAATACTTCACCCGATCATCCCTCTCTTGATCTTTTCATTGATGACCTTGAATTTATTTCTCTAGACGTGCAACTTATTTCACTAGACGTGCAAGACAAATCAAAGTTCCCCCCTGCTAGTGGACTGCAGTGGCCTGACGTGGAGGACATCCACAAACTGCCATTTGACCTCTACCCCCGTGACCACAAGTTCAGTTATGCCAGTCCAGTGTATGCAGACAGGATGCCAAAGACCCTGAAGGGTATTGAACTTCTCTTTTATTATGGTGTGCCTTGTTTCAAAGCAGTTTGAAAATATTGTACAAATATGATCATGTGCTGTTTTGCATCTGCACATGAAACACAGGGGTTAAAATAGAAAGAGTAGAGGCAGAAGATGAGCCACCGAAGAGAAACACAGTGTCTGTAAGACTCAGCCTGTTTGCGGCCCACAATGCATTTCACCACTGTGAGCAGTGCCACCATTACAGCGAGCCTGCTCCTGCCGCTCAGGTTAGGACATATCCGGTCGATCGTGTGATGCATCAACATGTATTTACATATTTTTACATAAAATGATGGATCATAAAGTATTAGCATGTCTATAAAGATATATGGCTGTAGTAAGATGTTCTGCGTGTCTGATTCTAGCTGTCCGAATGCACCTTCCACGCCTTCACATTCTGCTCATCTATGCTGGGAGAGGAAGTCCAGCTGCACTTTATCATTCCTAAAGCCAAAGAGCCTCATTTTGTCTTCAGCCAGCAGGGCAGTCACTTAGAGAGCATGCGGCTCCCACTGCTCTCAGAGAAGGTGAGAGACACACGCTTAGTGTACTTGTTAAAGAGGAGCGGGACAAATAACAGAACAAATCAATAGCCTTTTTGCCATTTGGTTAGTCGCTTAAATAAAAAATGAAAATTCTGTCATTTACTCCCCCTCATCTTGTTGTTAAAAACCTGCGTGCTGTTTTTTTCGGTGAGGAGAAATCTGGCAAGCTCCAAAAAGGACACAAAAAAAACCCAGACAAAAAAGAAAAACTCCGTATAAGTATTGCATATGACTTGTTCTGTATTCCTGTGATGGCAAAGTTGAATTTTTAGCAATATATATGTGTATATATATGTATATATATATATGTGTGTGTGTGTGTCTCTGTGTATATACAGTGCATATAGTATATATATGTATATATAAAGTACTGTGTGTGTGTGTGTGTATATATCTATACAGTATATACAGTATATATATTATTATTAAGACAAGTGTATGCCCACCAAAATAGCTATGATTAGGTAAATGGCAATAATCATAATTAGCAAATAATATTTAGATAATCATGTAACAATTTGCATAATTACAGATAATAAAAAAAGGTAGCTTATGCCTAACAAATATAGATAAATACATCTGAACTGTGGACAAAAGACAAAATTCAAAGACAGACATAAACAGAGATATTTACTAAATGCCACAAAATGAAAGCCACAAAACTGACCAGGATCAACTGTCTGTTATACTGTCCTTATACCCCGTGCATTCAAGGTCAGTACACAATAAATTTAGAAATACATCCTGATGTAAGGAACACCTGGATACCTGAGCAATGCACAAAATTCTGTGGTTGCTGAGTCATCACTCCCGTTTTTTTTTTTTACATTGTTTTCTGAACATATTGCACAAGTCTTAAAGTGACTATGCTGCTCTGTTTGCCGACTCAGGAGTCTGGCTTGGTGAAAAGTCCAATCTTCACACCCACAATGGGCCGCCAGGAGCACGGGCTTCTCAACATCTACCATGCCATGGAGGGAGCCGAGCACCTGCACATTTTGGTGGTCAAGCAGTATGAAATGCCCCTCTACAGGAAATACTGGCCCAACCACATCCTTCTAGTGCTGCCCGCCATGTTCAACAACTCAGGAGTGGGTGAGTATTGGTCACGGCTGCGTTTATTCTTTGTATTGGAAAATTCAGCTTGTCTATAACACACACAGTTCCTTCCTTTTGTGATTGTTGGTTTTTTTGTGATGTTTCAGGAGCGGCTCGATTCATGATCAAGGAACTGTCTTACCACAACCTGGAGCTGGAGAGGAACAGGCAAGAGGAGCAGGGTGTCAAACGACAGGACGTGTGGCCCTTCATAGTTATGATGGATGACTCCTGCGTCCTGTGGAACGCCCATCAGCCTGGACCTGAGGGCAACAGGTATAGAATGATGGATGGATGCATGTACGGATTTGTTCATTAGAATGTCTTCGTTGTCTAACATTCATGGATTCTCTGTCTCCCCCTCAGTGAGGTGATGAACGTGTCACTGAAGAGCGTCCTACAGCACATGGAGGACACTCCTAAGATCTCTCTGTATGCCATGTGTGGCCTGCGGAAATGGAGCAGTAGTTTGTCTTCTCAAGCTCCCACAATCCCTTTCTCTCGCTGTCACCTGCATGACCTCATCATGCTGAACGTTGACCTCACTCAGAACGTCCAGTATGACCTCAACCGGTGAGTGTTTGCATTCTGAGGGGGAAGAGCATGTAGTTCTTGAGTACTGACACATGCATATAGTTTTTATAGAATTTTTGCGTGTTTCTTCTTGTGAATTATAACAACAAGTAGAGTCTAACAGTCTAAACTGAACGTGTGTGTTTGTGTATGTAGGTTCACATGTGAAGAGGTGGACTTCAACCTGAGGGCAAACAGCAGTGGTCTTCTGCTCTGTCGGTTCAATCACTTCAGCATCATGAAGAAACACATCCCCATCGGAGGACATAAAGACTTCCTCATCAAGCCCAAACTTGTGGTGAGCTTCATAATATCCCTTCAGAACAGAAAGGCCACTTTAAACTTATATTGCCTACAAAACACTAATATTAGCTTGTTAGCGTAGAGTTAATGGTAACTGCAGTTACATTATACGTTCACTAGTGGACGCTACAAAACCATTTGTCATTTTGTTGCTGCCATTTTGAACATGCCAACTTAAACAATTCACCTTTATATATCCCTAAAGTTTACATTCACAATGTTTTCCTACATTTGTGCAATTTCTATAGGTATATAAATATGTGTAATTTATTATATTACACTACCATTCAACAGTTTAGATTTAAATTGATCAAAAGTGACAGTAAAGTATCCTGGGGAAAATGCATCACCGTTTCCTCAGAAATATTAAGCAGAACAACTGTTTACAACATTGATAATAATAAGAAATGTGCAGAAATATGCAGTAAATCATCATATCAGAATGATTTCTAAAGGAAATGTGACACTGACGAGTAACAATGCTGAAAAATCAGCTTTGCATCACAGGAATAAATTACATTTTAAAATATATTCAGATAGAAAACCCTTATTTTAAATTGGGCAATAATATTTCACAATATTACTGTATTTACTGAACGTTGATCAAATAAATCCAGCCTTGATGAGCAGAAGAGATTCTTTCAAAAATATTTTAAAAATCTTACCAACCCCAAACATTTGGATGTTAGTGTGTATATTATATTATATTATATTATATTATATTATCATTTTTTATTTGTCACATTTTGTGGGGTTTAAAAACAGTTGTTTGTGCAGAACAGTACCATTGTAAGAGACTAACAGCTCTAAAACAACCTCTTCCTCCTCGTCTCTTTCCCTGCAGAGGATTGAGACCCCGGTGCATGTGTGTGCATCTCAGTATGTGTGCGCTCCGGACAGTGAACACACACTTCTATCTGCGCCGGCTCAGTTCCTGCTGGAGAAGTTTCTGCAGTCCTGCAGCCCCCGTCTCTTTCCTCTGGCCCTCTGTAACAGCGCTAACCCCGTGCTGTCCATAGATGGCTACCTCAACCTCGGCCCCAAGGTAAAAATATCACACTGAATATCACACTTCAAGGGCTTGTTCGCCCAAAAATGAACATGCTTTGATTAATTACTTGCCTAAATATCTCTCCAAACCTGTGTGCTGTTATTGTTATTTTTTCATAAAACTGAAGAAACTTCATGCTGCTCTTTTTCATAAAACAACAGTTAACTATCAACAAATAAGCATTGACTGGTCAGGAAATGAAAAGAATGAATTGGAGATGCACTTTTGACTGAAAGCAGATTCTGTTGTGCATATTAGTTCAGTTGTCGTGATTTCTTTGTGTTTACAGATTCAGGTGTGTTACGTGAGCTCGCGGCCTCACTCTGTGAATGTGGATCATCAATGCGTGGTCTTCAGTGGGCTGCTACTCTACTTGTGTGACTCCTTTGTCGTTTCAAGCCTCCTGAAGAAATTCAACTTCCTCAAAGGTGAGGCTGGGTTCCTTACAGCTGAAATATACTAAATATTCTAAATATTAAAGTGCCCCTATTATACTATTTCAAAAGTTACTAATTTTGTTTCAAAGGTCTCCCACAACAGGTTTACATGCATCAAAGGTCAAAAAACACTTTAATTTTCTCATAATATACTTTGCACATCACCACATTTTCAATTATTCTCAAACGACTCAGTCTCTCTAAATCCCTCCTTTCAGCGGGCTACTCTGCTGTGATTGGTCCGATGGCCCAGTCTGTTGTGATTGGTCTACTGCTTACAGCGCATGTTGGAAACAACACCCATTATCATAACTCCGAGGGCTTCTTTCTAAAGCTCAGCGATTGTACACACTGTAAACATCGAAAGGCGTCGATTTTACCATATCAATCCGAGCGCGAGTCCGATGATGAAACACTGGAAGAACTAGTTATTCAACCCGAACCTCCATCACAAGGACGATAGTTTCTCAGTGATACGCTACTTAGTTTGAGGTACATTATGAGATGTTGCAACTGTAATTCCTCACCATCAGCATTAACAAGTGTATGTCCATCAAACAAACTGTTGTGTATATTTCTAATTTATTGCAGTGCACACGTGAGAACTGTTTTAACTGTATCAATATCAGTGCATACGTTAGCCGAGCACTGCGCTGATGTAACAAATGCTTGTAAAACAAATCTTGCTCCATCCTTCATTTTTACTCAAAGTAGTTAGAACGCTAGACAATCTGCATTAATAGACAATTTTAGGTAATAGTGGCCCACAGCTCTGAAATTTCAGCTGATTTTCAGAAGCATTTCAGTAAGACAATAAAAACGTGAGTTAGCAGGTTAGCCGGAAACTTACACAATATAAAACACAAAACTTCGTATTTTAGCACCCAGTACAAAATATTTACATCAATAATTATTCATACTTACAGGTTGTGATTCTGAAGTGCAAACTGGTCCAAATATACTGAGTACTGACCCATATTTCAAGAGCAAGCGTTTTTGCGAATCCCACGTTGAACTCCGTCAGTAAAACGTCTTTTGAGTGCGCGACAACGTGCAACATAGGCGGGCATTATGCAAATGTCTTGTCTAGTGACGTAGAACCATCACGCAGTGAGATTCGAATTACTGACGACTCGTTTAGGCGGTTCTGAGTCGATTCTTTCTTTTGGGAGTAACTTTATTAATCGTGCACTTTAGACTTTGCAACTTTGCAGAATGTTTACATTCACAAACAGCGATATTATACACTGCATGAAAGGGAATATTCGAAAAACCATAATAGGGGCACTTTAAGTATTTAAAAAAAAGAACAAAAGCACCAACATACACTAACATTCAAAAGTTTGATGTCGATAACATTTTTAAATGTTATTGTATTGTGAGTATTGTGAAATATTATTACAACTTAAAACCGTTTTCTATTTGAATATATTTTAAAATGTACTTTTTCCTGTGATGACGAAGCTGAATTTTAGTATCATTACTCCAGTCTTCAGTGTCACATGATACTTCAGAAATCATTCCAATATGATGATTTGCTGCTCAATGCTTATTATTACTAGAAATGTTTGCTGCTTAATAATATTGTGGAAACCATGATACCTTTTTGTCCAGGATTCTTTGATGAATACAAAACGTTCAAAAGAACAGCATTTTTTTATCTTTTGTAACATTATAAATGTCTTTACCGTAACTTTTGATCAATTTAATGTATCTTTGCTAAAGTATTAATTTCTTTCACAAAAACAAAAAAAAACATCTTACTGACCCCAAACTTTTGAACGGTAGTTTCTAATCTTCAAATTTCAAACAACAAAACCTTGTTTTTAGAACTAAAAATTCAGAGCTGTTATAACAATAATAGCACACCTCTCTAAGCATGATGAGGTCCTATAAGAAGCTTTAAATCATTATTTGTTTCACTCATCTTGCAGGCGCCACGCTGTGTGTGATCTGTCAGGACCGGAGCTCCTTGCGTCAGACTATTGTGCGTTTGGAGCTGGAGGATGAGTGGCAGTTTCGTTTGCGAGATGAGTTTCAGACGGCCAACTGCAGCGAGGACCGTCCCCTCTACTTCCTCACAGGCCGCCATATCTAATCTCCACATCTCCATTTCCCTTCAACTGTTAGCCACAGAGAAGATGTTTTTCAGCATCATAACTCTCGAACTGCTTATAAAGAGAATAAATAAGACTCTCCAGTCGGCACTACCTCGGACGACGTTTGGGGATAGATACTCTGAAGACATGTCCACATGACAGATACTGTGCTGGATACAGATGTTGTGCGTTTGCCTCGTGTGTTTTCCTTCTTTTTACATTTTGAAGAAGCTTTCAGAACATTGCTTGTTGGTGATTTTGCGTGTCCTAACACGCAAGGACAATGCGAAGGACATCATTAGATATGTCCTTCTATATATATATATATATATAATCTCAGGGTTTTTTGTCTCAAGACAAAAGGACTTACTACTGCTCTTCTTTCTTTTTGCCTGCTTGATGTAGTTCTCATCATCAACGCCATCTACCATCCTCAAGATGGAAGCTCACACGACAACACATGATGCTTTTAGGTGTGTAGTCTTGGGAGAATTTCATTGGGTAATCCCAACCCATGTGAAAAGACTAAAAATCTTTTATCTTGCCAAAGATATTACCTGACGTAATCCAAAAAACCCATTCCTTCCTCCTCAGAGTTGTCAATCATTAAAAGTTTGGATGTTTCAATGAACCCACAAAGTTCACTTACAGATATCAACATTCGCTATATCTAAAGAAATCTATTTATGATCTTCTCGATTCCAGCCTGCAACAGCCGATGTGTGCCGGTGTTCATGATTGTAAATGCTGGTTGGTACATCATGCCTGACGTATTAACCACCTCATTATGCTTTAACTGAGGTCACTCAGTTAAAAGGTCCTTATTAATCATCATATTTCATCGAAACATTCCTTATTTTGAAGTAGATGGGAATGTTTTGGAGTTGCACACTGTAAATGCCTTAAGATGACGACACAATCCCAAACTCCACTCCAAAAAGAGACAATTAAAATCAGTGAAACAGGAAAGACAATGCCAATTTTATAAGGATGGCTAACTAGCTAGCTAGCTTATATGGTGTGTCTGAGAATATGAATGTTCCGTAATGGTTTATCTTTTGGTGTTTATGACTGTTTGGATGTTAAAAGAAAAGCTTTGTTTACATTTTAAGTAATGCCGATATTAATATATATGACAGACTTTTTTGTCACTTTGGATTCTGGCTACTTTTACTGAAGAGTCACTTTGAGCCTCATGTGTCACAGATCAAATGCATTCTTTTATTTTTCCATGGCACAAAGAATCTACCTAGGACCCATTAGTTTCTGTTTCGGGTGATTTATTTAAAATTAGAAAAATGGATTCCTTGTTCAAGGGATTGTTTTATTTATTCAACAAGCTTCTTGGACTGATAATCATTGAAATATCAGGAATGTCTTGCTAGGTCAAGTCCTTGAATTAGTCATCAAAAGCTTTGCACACTTCCATTGAAACTATGTATAGATGATGTATTAGAAATTAACTGATGTAACCTAACTGGAAATTAAGTATATGGTTTACATTATTTGTGTTTAGTAAAAAAATGCATCAGGTCCAATAATGATACTGATTGTAACGATGAAGAAAGCCAAATACCCACTGGACAACCTTTAGAATGTGTCTCATTTGTAGATAATTTGATGTGCACATAAATTATGCAATTTGCTTCTCACAATCTTTGCATCTTTCCTGTCAGCTGTGAATATTCTGAACATATGTAGCACCAAACCATTTGAAATCTTCTACCTCATGATCTACTGGCCGGCTTTGGTTTAGTAAGCATTTGATTTCAGAAACATGTTCTTATTGCTGTTGAGATAAATGAATGTAATAAAGTGTTATCATCAATCTTATTCTGTTTGTGTAAGTCTTTCAGACAAAAACGTAGAAAGCTCAACTAATAATTTGACCTTTTCAACCTTATATGATGTCCTTCTTGTGGACTGATGTGAGACAGTTAAATCAAATGACAACATAGAATTTCTAAATAATCTAGAGTTCCGATCCTCGAATTTGATTGGCTGAGCGATGTTAATAGATCACTAACCGCAGTACTGGGAGTGGGACTTTTCACTGTTTCACTCTGATTGATTGTGCGTTCCAGACAGGCTGTCATTTTGTGTATCAGTTGTGGGAATTTTTCAGTTTCTATTTCTGCAGGTTATATAAGGTGCGTCCCAATTCACGTACACTATTCAAAGCCATTTTGTTGTAGAAATAATGAATAGTGTGTTCATACTGAAAATTTCAACAAGAAAAGTGCACTCAGATTTAACCACTGTAGTCACGTGGACTATTTTAACGATGTCGTTACTATCTTTCTGTGCCTTAAAAGTGGTGATTACATTGCAGTCAATGGCTGGTTCAGAAAGCTCTCAGATTTCATCAAAAATATCTTCATTTGTGTTCCGAAGATGAATGTCTTACAGGTTTGAAACGACGTGAGGGTGTTTTTCAATTAAATATTTGGTCAAACTAACCGTTTAAGGGGTTGTTAAATTTGATCATTTTGCCAACATTATGGGAATATTAGGTTTGAACATTCTAAAAAAAACGTGCAACTAAAATATATGTGTATAAACATTTTTGTGCAAACATTTTGAGAACATTATTAAAGACAAAATAACTCTGAATGAACATACTATAAACATTACTGGAAGAATGTTAGCTCATAACTTTGGGAGAGCCTTGCCAGAACTTTAGCTAGGTCTGAGAACGTTCCCTGTTAGCCGAGTCACCTTTGCATCCCTCACGTGGATTTCCGGATATCACTGATTGCTGTTGAGATGACTGTATTTCACCTGCACAATGTATTTCACCTGCAGTGTGACCGCATCCTAAATGTCAAAATGTTACTCATTAACTTTTTTGTTGTATAAATGGAACAGATGAACAACATGTGATATATTTCTTATGTAGCCTAATCATAATAATGCAATGCAGTAATACCTGACTGTGTTTTTCTATTGATTTTAACTGGTTTGACACGTTTATAATGCCCAGCTGGCAGCTTACATAACAAAGTTCAACATATGCTGTGTCAAATCATCAACCAATAATGAACCTTGTATACAGTCACCTCTGCCCTAAATATTGTGGGACTCTGTATAAAATCAGTCCACGGTTCAACCCAAGATGCAATGAACTTTACCATATTAAAGCAGCAGGACACATTATCAGTCCACTCCGATGATTGCCGTGGGTGAAAGTAAGTGGGTGGTTTTAGAGTGAGTGTTCAAGTGAAGTGTAAACCATAGTCATTTATAAATAAATCTGGCAGTCTTTGTTTTGATGCTTTGGTACAGTTTGAAGAGCCTAGATGCCCTACTTGCATGCCTAAACACACAAATTCACAGTTTCCTCACTTTGGTACATCTGTGATGCAGACATATGCTCTGTTAGAGACAGACACCCTGGCTAATGATAAAAGGTTGAATATTATGCCGTAAAAGTAATATAAGCCTAAATGAATTGGAGATACAGTACTGTTCATTACAAAAAAAAGTACAATAGCAGCCAAAATGGTAATGGTATCAGATGATAAAACCATGGTACTTTAACTTAATGGTTTACATGACCATGTACCATAGTGTTTATACAAAATAATTCAAAGAATACCGTATGGTACATGTCCAGAAAGCATAGTATTGCCAGAGTACAAGTCCACAAAACATGGTACAATTCCAGCTAAAAGGGAACGTTTTAGTCTGATGATTGTCTAACATTTTTTACATTTTAGTTTTAGTTTAACATGTAGTTTTGGAATGCTTAAATATAACTTAATGGGAACATTAGCAAAACATTCTTAGAACATATTTTTCTTATTGTACATTTCTGGTACTTTAATTTTAGTGAATTATTATGTTGTAGCCTACAAAGACAGTCTCAGGTGAACGTAACCAAATAATGGTTTGTTATTAATGTTATAGCCTACTCATCTTCTTGGTAACTACTCCATCTGGCTGTTTATAATGAGATTATAATTTAACAGACTGCTAGATATGATATACAGTCATTATTTTAGCAGTTTGCCTTCTAGTCTGGATGAGATTTCAAACAGAAAAGAACTTGTTAAGGAATGTGGGTTAAAGTTCTTCCAAACAATGTCTGTATCAAACAGACTCATCTGAAGTTTATCAGCAGGGATTTAGATTATGTCATGCTCACATCTGTTCAGGCGGCACATTTGTGATGATTTAAAAAAAATAATCTATGGCATATTCATTTCATTTTCTCAAACTGTGTTGACTGCATCAAGCTGATTTTCCACTGCTGGGTCTAATGGTTCTAAGAACGGCAAGGAATGGTTCCAGTTATATTTCCACTTGAGGCACGGCACGATTACAAACCGTTCAAGTGGCCAAGTGTGCTTAGTAAAATAAATGATTAAAATAACTGATCATTCGCCATAACGCCGTCTCTAACGTCTCACAACTCTCATAACGTCTGTATAGTCTTATGTTACTAAGGTAACGAGGGACGCATTTGTATTACATTTGAAAGAGCTGTGTCATCAGCCCCACAGTGGAAAATTTTACTTTGCTCGACGTTCCACTATGTTCTTCCATTTGGTCAGAGTTCGAGCCTATTGATTTGTTTTATGTAAGGAGATTATTGGTCACAGTCAACTATATGTCCCCAGGATGTTATCCCGCCTTTTTTCCTTAGACAAATCATTGACACGTTGGTCCTGTTATTGGTCATCAACTACAGCTTACTGGCTCCTCCCCTAATTGCCTGAAATATGCTGTGGTCACCATATCTAAAAAAAAAAAAAAAACCTTGATTCTTCCTCTGTCTGTTTCAAAAGTTGTACGGTTTCAATTACAATCTTATTTGGCTGTAATTTCTATCCATGATATGTTTAAATCTGGTTTTAAAGCATTACACTGAATCAGCTCTTTTAAGAGTCTCAAGCAACATTTTTACTGAAACAGACTCTGGGAAATATATGCCTTTAGTCCTATATATTAGATCTGAGTACTGCATTTGATTTGGTCAACCATGAGGTCCTGTTGACACATTTGGAGATATCAGTGGGACTTCCTGGCACGGTACAACAGTGGTTCCTATCCAATTGGACTAACAGGTGGTTCACTGTTTGTATTGGTCATCACTCGTTCTCTAGTATATTTTCTTAATTGTGGAGTCCCACAGGGATCAATCCTCAGGCCGGTGTTTTTTCCCCTTTATATGCTCCTTTCACCTAAACGCTATTTAAGTTAAAAACTTAACTTAAATCATGTAAATGAAACAATATAATACTTTGACTTCCTGAAGTGGGTAAACAGCCGACACATTGTTGACATTTTTTTAATAAAAATGGACCTGCAATGTCTGTTTTATACTCATGGCAAGTGCCATTCATTATTATTTTTATATAATGTATAATTATATATTTATTATAATTATTATATAATTTATATAATAATATAAATGATATTAATAATTATTATTGGTATTACAATATCAGTACAAAATGCTATAATTAAATAACTGCCATATTACTAACATATTGCTTTAAATACAACTAAATTCCATAATTTATTTAAGACCACAAATGCACTTGGAATCCATACAAGCACATGTTCATATATTTATTCTACATTGACATATGTCTTATATTAAAATATTATTGCTGCACATGTTAAATACACAATCCTTTTATAAATATTTATAAGGATAGACATCTTCATGGAAAAATATGTATGTTCTGCTACATTTTATGTGATGCATGTTGGTACAGTTACTCAAGACACTTAAAACAGTGACACATGCTATTTAGTAACAGGATGGACGGAAAGCATTTTTACAGTCCGCAGGAGCAGTTGCGGCCCTAAAGCACTGACAGATAAGATGCGCTATATGAAGCAGCACCGTAATAAAAACAGACTGGTCAATGTAAAACACATGGCTGGGCGTTTTCATAGGAACAGTATTTCAATAACTAACGTCTAGTAACATTCCTCATTGAAAATCCTTATGTACAATTATATTTGGGTACTGTTTATAAAATCAAAAAATTGCTGCCATCGCAATGGCATACATATATCCATCCTGGGTCGAACTATTCCTGTCATTTTCACACAAATAATAACTGCTCCTGTTTTTTCTCTCTCTCATTTTTTATATAATTTAAGGAGCTGTTGATAGGATTTCAATGCACCATCATGTAAAGAGCCATTTGAGCCTGAAGTATAGTCCAAGCAAGCATATTATAGTTTATACAAACAGTAGCTTAAGTCATTTTCACTTTCACAGAATCCTCAAAGCCACGTCTGTCTGGTCCAAGAAAACACACTTTAACTAATCATGGGGCACAGGTTTGGTGCCTTCAACTATAAATAGTGCTATTTGTACATTCCTAGTCAAAAAAATATGATTCATTTACAATGTTGAGCTAGTCAGTGTCAAATAAAACAGTAATGAATGAGAAAAAAAGTGCATGCGGTACAATCTTGTGAAAAATAAAAACTTTGATATGATACAATCTTTTCTTGTCTTAAAAAACACAAACTAACAGGAAACACAAACAAAAAATATCAGAAGTGGGGTTTGTCCCTGAGGGCTACAAAGCTATTTAAGATACATTAAAGAAACATCAAGTTAGTGAAGAATTGGAAATATACCCTTTATAAATATAGGGAGACAAGTCTCTACTTCAACTGGCCTTACACACTTCAATTTATTGATACTATAAAGACAATAATAGCTAAATCTTTCTTTCTTAACACTTGGGAAGGACTGAACTGATAAGGCGTTGACTTAACATAAGGTAAATGTGCAGCTAAAAAGTGACTGTTTTTCTTCACTTAGGTCCTAGATTTTGAATAGTTTAGGTAAAATCTCTGTAAAAAAATCTTATACTTAGCATAACAACTGCACATATACCCTCCAACATCTACAGTAGTGCAGTTTCTCATAAAAAACAAACATGTCTGGGAATTTTGCATAAAGAACATGACCTTGTTTGGATTAACTTAAATATGGCAATTAAGCAAATTCATTCTGAGTGGCCATCAGTCTTAAAACCAAAATGGCCTAAAATCTTTCAAATATTTCTACCCCTTGAAGTACCCAGAGATGAGGTAATGCTAATCTTTCAATAAAAAATAAATAAATCAATCAAGATTCTTAGTTTTTTTAATTTTGATATTTTAAATATTATTATATCTTTTTTTTATCTAAAAATGACTTCTAAGCAAGCAATTCATGCCTATAAAATAAATACAATTTCTGTTTAATTCTGCATTAGCATTTCTATCATAATCTTACAAACGCCTAATGCTACCGTAATGTGACAAAGATCTTCTTTTTTTGTAAAAGCAAAAATTATATTACATTTAAATTGTAATGTGCATTTGCAAAGTAATTTTTACCTGTTTTAAGGTAATTAATTGTGATTTTATAAGACATTATGTTCAAAAATAATCATTTGTTTTTTGATTACTGGATTACGGTAATGAGAATGTGATTGAAAATGCATGAAAATGTGTGTGTGTTAGTAAATAATCTTAGTAATCTTAGTAAATTATGCTTCATCTTTTATATGCAAACATAATATATTCACATTTTTTTATTTATTTTTCTTATTCTGATTTAGCTGTGAAATTTGACCTGGATATTTCTGTGACATTGTCCCAGTAAGTTTCAATAAGCTATTAATCATGTTTTTTGGACACTCTCACCCTCATGTGGATTAATACAGAGTAATATCCCCAAATGAGTGATTCAGATATTTAAAAATACATAATCAAGAGTCATACACAGACATGCAAGTCACATATGAATAAGTGCACCAATGGATGGACGGATGAACGGATGGAACATGTGCAAGGTCTGTTCCATGAACACAAATAAAAGAGATGTGCTTAAAACTACTACAATAACGATAATAAATAAATGAACTGACTGAAAAAACAACCCTGGCCTTCAAGTGAACCTGTGCCCTTCATTCTGGAAATGTATACTGGTTGTTGTTGTTTTTTTGCTAATGGCTGTAGACTGAAATAATGGAAAGGGAGGGTCAGTGGAGATCATTAAGACCGCTGCCGTTCTCAAACACAGCCTTGGTGAACTGCTGAAAAACTCGGTCCATGTAAGTGCTCTGCCGTGGCCACAGACCCTCAAGGAAGCCAATATGGCCGCCGTGACATGTGATGAGGAGGGCCACATTGGGGTTCTGCTTCACGGCATCTACTGGAATGGCTGAAGAACAACATGGATGGGATAAAGTTATGAGCTTTTCAACTGGCTGATTTGTTCACTTCAGCCCTAAACTTAAATGTCACAACCGTGCAGATTTTCTTAAAAATACACACACACTTTATAACGGCTAAAATCTCTCAAGCAACCCTAATAAATCTGGTGGACTCACCATGATTGGGGGAAAAGACGTCGTCAGCTGCGTTGAGGCACAGCATTGGCACCTGCACAGACTTGATGTTGTGAATAGGACTAGCGTCTCGATAGTAGTCTTCATTGGATGGATAACCGAACATGATGGATGTGAAACGTTCATCGAACTCTCGGATTGTTTTAGCCTGTGAAATGCATGATTGAAGTGAACCACAGATCGAGCAAGGAATAAAACTATTACTTTAACAATATGTAACAAAAACGTGAAACAATATTGTGTAAGATCAGAATGAATGACTCGCCTTCATCACATGGTCTATATCATATTTTTTTTCAAGAATGGTTCTGTGACTGCAAAAAAAGAAGAGAGTATTCATAAGAGTAGAAGAAGTATTCATAACTCTCATTTTATAATTAAAGCTCTGCTTTATCCATGCCTGTTTCATTTGTTATATTTTTTACCTCATAATGTTTAATCAAAAAGTCATAACTGGATCTTAAGGTGAAACAGACGATTTCTCTCTGGTGACCTAAGCTAGACTTCTACTTCTTTAAACATTTAGTCTGATAATATGCCTCACTTTTCTTACACCGGCTTTTTTGAGTGCAACTCCCACATCTCAAAATCCAAACTCAATTTCAATGTTTCACTCAGATGTACGTCATAACACACACAAAAAACATCTGCTGCTACTTACATTTCATCACAACTTAAAGATATTATTCACATAAATCATGAAAAAAACACGGTGTACTGCATACGAATTCTTAAAAATACCAAAAAATACCAAAACAGTGTCAAACCGTGCATACTATGCAGCGACAAACGTCTCAAAAAATTGTATGCTGTATTGTTGTCATCACATTGCAAGATTAATTCTGCAAGTGGAGTTCAGTTGTCATCCCTTACAAAAGTTATTTTGCATTTTAATTGAATTTATGTAGAAATGTGTGGCTGATTAAATTAAGAATAAAGGAAGAGAGATGTCAAATTTGTGGTTGATATTAATTCTGGTTGATCCGTAATACTGCAAATGGGAGGTCGAGACGAGCGCATTGCATTGTGGGATAGTGTACCCAGCGCAGTGTGCTTTGTTGCAAATGTAGAGGGTAATTTGGTTATATTTGGAAAATTTGCATATTATGCACAGTATACTGAATACTACAGAAATAGTATGTGTAGTATGATATTCTATTTCAGTCATAGCCAGGGCTGGAGCTTCCTATAGGCAGAGTAGACAATTGTCAATTACCAAATGCCTGTAGTCAAAACCAATTAAATGGATAGTTCACCGAAAAAAAAAAAAAATTTCAGACAGGTGACGTAGCCATTGACTTTTACAGTATTTTTTTTTTTCCTACTATAGAAGTCAATGGCGTCCATCAACTGTTTGGTTACCAACATTCTTCAAAATATCTTCTTTTGTGTTCAACAGAAGAAAGAAACTCATACAGGTTTGGAACAACTTGAGACAGATGACAGAATTTTTGGGTGAAGTATCCCTTTAATGTCACTGTTTCAAAGTGTTCCCCCCCCCCCTCCTCTGATTGTATGATGAACAAAACGCAAAAATGCAAGTTTTCTGCAGCTCATAGCCATTCGGTAGTATCAAACACCATCACTGTACCATGGTAGCACCATGGCACTTTTTTGTATTGCTGATAAGCTGATTAAGAGTTAATTAAAGTAGAACAAGCCATATATGTGCAAAGTGTTCATTTAATTTCTAAGTCCTGTTCTGAAACTCTGTGTACTTCAGCAAAATACGTAACAAATTCAGTTTAATCTCATTTGGCACATTTGGTAGCATTCAAAAATAGATCAGAACCAAAAAGGGGGGCAGTCGGGGACAACGTCCTCTGTGACGGCACCACACACACACACACACACACACACACACACACACACACACACACACACACACACACACACACACACACACTTAGACTACGGTAAATTAAGCCGGGCTTATCCCCCTCTGACCCCACTGACCGGTCCACGGATGCCTGCAGGCAGCTGGTAAGGTAGGAGTTGAAGAGGAAGCGGTCCAGGGGCTTCTCCAGTGAAGCCGTGCACTCGAACACATCCCAGCCTGCCGAAAAAACCACCACACCCTTCAGACGCACATCAGAGCCTTTCCGACCAACGTAGTTCGCCAGCATCATCCTGTTGGGTGTCAAGATAGAAGATTTTAGTGACACGATAACAGCACTGCAGCTAAAACATGATCATGCAATCATGAGTCGTCACGTATCCAGGAACGCGCACAGACACACACACACAGACATGTTGTGTTTTCATGTTTTATGGGGTCATTTCATTCACATAATGATTTTTATTCTGTACAAACCAAATTCCATTCCCTAAACAGAAAACTTTATGTATTTTTCCACTATCAAAAAACATAATTTAGTATGATCTATAAGCTGTTTTCCTCATGGGGTCCAACATTTTTTTTCCCCCACAGCGTAGGGTTTACCAGCACCAGCACTAAACACCCCCCCCCACACACACACACACACACACACACACACCCGCACAGTGAATGTGATTTCACCAAGTACAACATGTTCCTGGATCAACATCTTTGTTGATCCTGAAACAACATTCCAATCAACCAATCAAATTTGAGAAGAAAGTTTTCAGTTTATGTGTAGTTTAGGCTTACAACCAGGGTTAGGTGCTTCAACATCAGTGTTATTCACATATCATTTCCTTCTGATTTTATGGAGAAGATATGGGTAGGGTTAGGTTTAAAGGTAGGGATATGGTTATGACTTGATATAAGGCCAGGAATGTTGTTCCAGGATCAACAAAATATCTTACTTGGCAAAATTACTGTGACCCCCCCAGACACACATACACACACACACATATATATATATACACCTGCTACATTTTTGAGGCATAAGCTGTGTGAAGCTGACCTTTTTCTTTCTGTAAGACGGAGAGGATTAGAGCAGTATACTGCTGACTCAACTTTTACTTAGAAGCCTAGGGTGAAATGAAGCTGTGGAGGAGTCTGAGAGCTGAAATTTCATCTGCATCACATGACGGGGGAAATAAATACATGAACAAATCATGAAGCCTTTTATAATATAAGTTAGGAATTAATATTATATAATGCTTATTATTGAAACAGAAAAACTTCAGTTGTGTATGTTGTTGTTTTCCTCTTTGCATATTTGCATGACATTATTGAACAACATTAGTTCTGTCCATCTAAAGAAAAAAAGTTTAATAGTTCAGGGATATAGAAATAATGCTCAAAATAAACAAAAGAAACAACAAACATTACATTAGAAAAATAGGGAAAATGTCATTTATTATGAGTGTACCATATTTTTCACAAAAAGATTAACCAGCACAGCTGTTTTTAAGATTGATAATAATAAGAAATGTTTCTTGAAAACCAAATCTGCATGATAAGGGCCGTTTACACAACACCGTTTTCAACTAAAAACAGAAGATTTTTTATGCGTTTTGATCGTTCATTTACAGGACAACTGCGTTTTCGGGGCCTAAAAACGCAAACTATTGAAAACGGGTTTCAAAATGCTAGTTTGCCGTCTAATGTTGCCGTCTGTACCCTAAAAACACAAAGGAAAAACTTTTACATTTGTAATACATTGTAGTCATGTAAATGCATACTTAGTGTCACTGTGAGGCAGGCGAGGAAGAGGACATGCAAATCTAAGGCACCGTTTACACAACACCATCTTCAGTTCAAAACAGAAAACTTTTTATGCATTTTGGCCATTCATTTTAACAACAAAAGCGCAAATTTGTGAAAACAATGACTTTATGCACATGTGTATTATGTGTTTAGTCAATAAAGCGAATAGTTTTTCTTTAGAAAGTGACATCGCCAACTACTGGCCTGGCAATAATACAGCTTTTTTAGTCGTTTTCGGGGTCATTTTGACAATGTTGTCATCTGTAAGAAAAATAGCAAAGGAAAACCATTTTTAGTACATTGTTGTCGTGTAACTTACCTTAATTGCAGCAGTTTTACTTTATTTAACAAAACAAAAACAAAAAATCGACAAAGAAGATACAACATGGGAGTATAAACACAATCGTTTTGCATTCCAACACAAAAACAATACTTGACACTGAACGTCTCGGTTACGTATGGTAACCGACGTTCCCCGAAAGAGGGAATGGAGACGTTCATCAGAGGGATCCGACAGATATGGGATCTTCGCAGAGAGACCTCTACTTAGAGAAAAACTAAACGAGCCAATGCACATTTGGCATGCAATAATTGCGCTAGCTGCTTCTATCACACAGTGCGGGTATATAATGAGCAGCAGGTGCAACGCATCTTTGGTTTTCGCTGAGGAGCCGAGCCAGGGACCCGGCCGTCTGCAGCGATGGTACAACAACATGGCGATGGGACGAACGTTTCCGTTCCATCTTTCAGGGAACGTGGGTTGCCATTCATACCCGAGACGTTCCTTTTCATGTCTGTCACTCCAACGTTCATCGGAGGGATCCGACAGAAAAGGGATCTCTACCATTACGCTATGTTGTTGGCCCTTCCAGTGCCCTGCATAAGCCTCACTTCTCTCCCTTTATTAGGGGCAGAAGCTTATGCGAGGAGTCCTGGCCACTGATGTTCTGCAAGATCCCCTCAAAGAGAACATTGGATAACACTGGGAAAGCGTGCCCTTCCTAGGGGAAGGAGAACGCTGCGGAAGCCACGACCTGCCCGGAGGGAGGAAACATGTGGAGTATACACATATGGACTAGCCAAGCAGGTAATGCAACATATGGAAGTCTCTGAGGTGGTTCCAGCCTAATCCTAGGGGTGAAGAGCACCGGCAGAGATGGCAGAGCAGGCTCTGCCAAGGGAAAGACACTGGCTAGCCGACATGTAGCCGTACCGTGGAATTTACACATATGGAGTCGCCGCAGGGACCGTTATATATGGACACCCAGCCTAGCACAGGTTCCTCAATACATACTAGTGTTAGGCCTGGCGTCAGACGTTCCGCAACGTCTGACTGCCGTAGGGGTGACGGAGGAACTCAACAGGGTTAGCCATCTCAGAGGAACACATTGGAGCGAATAGACGCACGTATCTGGCCGACCAGGCAAGAATGGTGTAGCAAGCCGACACTTGAGTGGGTTCCCCACGCTACTGGCGACTTGGGGAGAGTATACGGGAGGACACCAGCTCTACATGAAGGCTATAGAATCTAGCGAACGTGTTGGGTGTCGCCCAGCCCGCAGCTCTAGATATATCTGTCAGCGAGGCGCCTTGAGTCAATGCCCAGGAGGAAGCAACACTTCTAGTTGAGTGCGCTCGCAACCCAAATGGGCAAGGCACGTCTTGGGATTGATACGCCAAGACAATAGCATACACTATCCAGTGGGCTAACCTCTGCTTGGAGACAGGCTTTCCCTTCTGCTGGTCTCCTTAGTCCTAAAGCTTTGCGTTCTGTCCACCTTTAACCGCAAGGATTTGACGGGACAGAGAAAAGCCAGGGCTGGGTCTGTCTCCTCCGAGGACAGCGCTTGCAGGTTCACTACCTGGTCTCTAAAGGGCGTGGTAGGAACCTTGGGCACATATCCGGGCCGGGGTCTCAGGGCAATGTGAGAGTTAGCCGGTCTGAATTCTAGGCACAATTCGTCGACCGAAAACGATTGCAGATCCCCTACCCTCTTGATAGAAGCCAGCGCCGTCAGGAGCACTGTCTTTCGAAGGGATGTCTCTGCAGTGCGCTGAGCACCAGAGACAGGTCCCAAGAGGGTATAGAGGGGGGACGAGGCGGATTTAGTCTCCTTGAAGACTAAATTTAGTCTCCTCATAGAGGCACCTCGTAGAGGGGGCTCTAGCAGAAGAGATGGAGTCTACCACCGCCTGGGTTGATAGCCTAGAACCTTTGCGTCCCGTCCAGGGACCAGACATGGAGCTTCCAGAGGTATGGATGCGGGTGCCATAGGGTGCCCCGTCTCTGATAAAGCAGGTCCTTCCTCAGAGTACTAGTTCTGGGAACCAGGTCCGGTTGGGCCAATGGGGGCCACTAACAGGACCTGCTCCTCATCCTCCCTGACTTTCCACAAGGTCTGTGCAAGAAGGCTCACTGGGGGAAACGCATACTTGCATAGGCCCTGGAGCCAGCTGTGTGCCAGTGCATCTGTGCCGAGGGTTCCGTCGGTCAGGGAAAAGAACTACTGGCAATGTGACGTGTCCGGGGAGGCAAACAGATCTACCTGTGCAGGCCTGAAACGCCTCCAAATCAGATGGACCATCTGGGGATGGAGTCGCCACACTCCTGGAAGCGTAAGCTGTCGTGAGAGCTCGTCGGCTGCACGATTGAGCTTGCCCGGGATGTAGGGAATGTAGAACCCTGACTTCATATTGGCTGGGAGGGACCGGCTCGATCGCGTCCTTCGCCAGTCGGACTTCGATCGCTGCCCGTAAGACAGGAGCACCAGTAGCCATCACTGTGGTGAACCGGATGCCCCTGAACTTGGGAGGGTGCCGGGTGAACTGAATCACATAGCCGAGTCTGATGGTGCGGATGAGCCAGCGGGACGGTCTGGGGAGCGCTAGCCAGGCTCAGAGAGACCGTACCAGCGGGTCCAACGGAACCACAGATGTACCCGCGGAGGGGCAGCGAGGTGGAGGACAGGGACCTGACCCGAGAGGCACTGGGGCGTCTCAGAGTGGGGTCTGGGTGTGCGGTGCATCACTCACCTGGCTCCACGGGTGGACAGAGGATGCCTGGGAAGGCTTGACTGCGTTCTCGAACCGCATGTTGCTGTCCGCTGGCGATTGCAGAAGAGTGGCGAGGTTTCGTAACGGTGCACACTGTCGACATCGCCTTCTTGTGAAAAGGGGAACGAGAGTGACGAGGAATAGCGTCGTGCACTGTTATTCTCACCCTCTTGCCAAGAGGAGAACGATAGCTGCGAGGCATAGCGTCGCAAGCTGCCATTCTGGTCCTCTTGGGGAGAGGGGAATGAGTGCGGGAGGCATGGCGGCGCACGCAGTCGTCCCCACTCTCGTGGCACCCAGAGATTTTAGATACTTCTCTTAATTGAAGGTGTGGCTACAGCTGGCTGAGCTGCCAGAAGAGGGAAAAAAGTGTTAAATTCTACACCCAGCCCTCCTCCAGGGAAAGAGCAGCTTCATCCCGGTCCGGGTCGCCCGTCTCAGAGGTGATTTTTCACTGACCACTCAGCGGCTGAGACGAACAGAGTCGTTTCTCTGCGAGGCTTAACGTCACAGTGGAGCTGGCTGTGGCGGAGTCCCCCTTTTTTTTTTGCAGGGGAATGACGCCCTTGGCGGCAAGCAGACTGAGGGGCAGTTCTCCTGAGAGAACATGAACCACCCACGAACGCAGTTTCAGCATGCTTAAGCCCAGGCATGTGAGACAGTGATCGTGGCCGTCACATGAGGACAGGGAACGACCGCATCCAGAAACACATGTGGAATGTTACACTCGTGTAAGCTCTTTTAGGAAAATTTGCTCTCTCTAGTGCTGAAGCGCACAGGGGGATGTCTGCGGCCAACAGCGGGAAATAGTGCAATCTGCTGAGGCACTCAACCAAACCGCCATGCTCAGAGCTGTGAAAACAGCTGTTTTTTTTGTTTTGTTTTCTGAGGTGATCCTGCTGTAGCGCGCAGTGACACCAACACGAAGGTGAGAGCTTCTTCCAAAAAGAACACTCGAAAGGTGGTCTGTTCTTTAGAAGTAAGACTGCTGGAACAGAACATGAATCAGCTTGGCTCCGAAGCAAAATGCAAAGATGCGTTGCACCTGCTGCTCATTATAAACCCGCACTGCGTGATAGAAGCAGCTGGCACAATTATCGCATGCCAATGTAAATTGGCTCATTTAGTTTCTCTCGAAGTAGATTGGTCTCTCTGCAAAGATCCCATTTCTGTCAGATCCCTCCGACGAACGTTGGAGTGACTGACATGGAAGGGAACTAAGGAAACTGAGGGCATTAAATACACAGAAGACTAAAACAAGAGACAATAATCAGTTATTATCTAAACAAACTAGCAATGGGAACCTAGGGTACAAACAAAACAGGAACTAAAGATTGGAAATAAGAGAATATAAACTAAGAGTAACTGGAACAAACCAAACAGAACGTGACAATTACAGTGATTTCTGAGGGTGACACTGTGACACTGAAGACTGGAGTAATGATGCTGAAAATATAGCTTTGCAATTACATTTTAAAATATATCAAAAAGGAAAATTTTACAGTTATAAATACAGGAATAAATGCAGTTATTTTAAATAATAATAATGTTTCAAAATATTACTGTTTTTACTGTATGTTTGATCAAATAAATGCAGTCGTGGTCAGCATAAGAGACCACAAACTTGTAAACGGTACTGTATTTCACACAGGCAACTGCATGCTAACTTTCTATTTAATTAAAGGTGCTATAGAGTTTGGATCAGTGGAAAAATAGAGCTAGAGTGTCCTGGTATGAGTGATCATAGTAGCTGTGATTAATTCCCATATAAGGGCAGGATAAACCCCAGAGAGAGAGAATATGTGTGTGTGTGTGTGTGTGTGTGTGTGTGTGTGTGTGTGTGTGTGTGTGTGTGTGTGTGTGTGTGTGTGTGTGTGATAAACTCACCCTCCCATAGAAACCCCAGCCGCCATGAGTGGTGCATTGTCAATGGTCTGCTGGACATGCTCAATGACCATCTCCAGATCCTCTGTGTTGGCTGCACAATAAGTCCTAGGCGTCTAGAGTACAGTGGACAATGGTTATAAGACCCATAATAGAGAGCGTATATCTTTAACCATAGACACACACAAACGCCAAAGCTCACATGATCCATTTATGCTTATGGAATCTTACAACCTGAATGTATTAATGTGGGTAATATAAAGCATGAGCATGATCTCAAAGCCCTGACGTGTCAATATATTAAAATATATATACTCATAATTAATTTTTTCAATTTTAATAACATATTATTGTAATTGAAAAGCATCTGCTGAACCTTCAGAAAACAGTTTGATATTTTATTTAATCTAATTAAAAACAGAATATCCTACACTATAGCATAAAATACATACTATGTTTGGTTTATTTTATGCCAAAGAACTCATTTTGTATTGAGTGCACTCGATGACAAATCAATTTTCATTAAGATAATATAAGGTATGGTGAAATTTGAAGTATTATTAAAGCATATTAATGAGATTTACTGATTGTGTATTGTGATGTGTTGTGATTTTAATTGAATACAAAAAAACTTTTATTGCACCTTAAGTGCTACTCATGGAAAATATTACTTAAAATTGTGCATTTCATTTTCTTTAACCATTATTTTTTCTAGATAAAAAAAAACATATTTGTAGGTTGTCCTTCAAGATTATTTCCATGGGACAACGTTCATCTGCAAAAGTTTTTATGAACACATTCCCAACACGTTTCAAGGATTTTAAGCCTCATTTAATTGCAAACACACACGGAATAACATTATCATCTGAATTCCAACGAGGTACATGAGTCAAAGGAAAGGAAAGATTTTTATCAGGGGTCTAGGTTACGGGATGTGTTTGCACAATAAATATTACGTAACTTTAATTTAAATGACTCATACTTCATATATTTGCAAATATTCATGGTGACAGCAATGAGTGTAACCTGTGCCAAAGCTTAACATTACATACATTTTGGGATATATTGAACAAGGCAAGACGAAACAGAACATAGAGGAGATAAAAATATAATTCTTACCAATAACTTTTCACCCGATACACCTCTGTTATTGAACACCACACATCTGAAATACACAAGTAACGATTCATGAAAAGAGTCCATTTGATAGGAAACACAGAACAACGAAACAGAACAGAACATGAACATTACAGTACTAAACTGAAATAAAAATAAAAGCTAAATAGAAACATTAGGGAAAAAACAACAAAACAAACTTAGTAAATTTTAAACTAATTAATTAAAAGGAAAATGTTAAAACTAATAAATACGATATACTATATTAATTATACTAAAATAACAGCGAAAAGACACCTATTTAAGGCGAGACACCACAGTCATCTTTGAGATCTTTGAGATTTTGTGCTATTTGGCTTTTGTTTTTTATTTGGCTGTAGTTTCAAACTAATGGAAAGAAAACATCCAAAATAAACTTTTAAGTGTTGCTTTTATTGCATTTTATTATTTGTGTATGTTGACTTCAATTACAATACATATCTTTAAAGGCCGGTGTCTGGCTGTTTATATTACACTAAACAAAAATTACACTTATATTTACACTAGAGCAGAACTCGCAGTTATTGAGGGGCGGGATATTTCCCGAACACATTCTAAACACTGCCAATCACAACACACTGGTCCAGCTAACCAGTCACAGCACATTTTGTATTTCGGAAGGAGGGGCTTCATCAAAACCGGAACTAAACAACACATTCGGGACAGACTGGGAGAGAGGAGCAGTAATAATGTAAAATATGTGAAAAAGTAATGTAAAATTTTTTGAACATTCAAGCATGAAAGCATATTCTAGTACACCCCAAAAACAAAATCAAGACTTCATAAAAGGGCATAATAGGACCCCAATTAATGTGACTTTTGTAAAACCAATAAAAAGAGCTGCAATTGTTTTTTCCTTAAAGTTTTAGTTGGCTGTATAAACTACAGTGAAAACATTTGAGAATTTTGTGCACAGTGTTTTGAGAAAATGATGATTTGTAATTTCCATGAAATGAAGGAAAATGGACAACCTGTTTAGGACAATTAAAAAGTGTTCAGATCACTGTGTTAACTGTTTTGAGAACAGTGACCTGAGTTTGGAGAAATTGGTCAAATCGATTGAGGAAAAACTGTAATTAGATAATGCCTAAATTGCATATTTAAATATAAAATTTCAGAAAACTTGTAATCCAATTGCAATTGCAATTCTTGTAATCAATCAACTGAGGAATTATGGTGTCTTGCTTTAAATGTCTAAATAGCAGAAAACCCAACATCCATCAGTCAGCGCACAAATAACTTCTTGAAATTTCAAGAGGTTAAAATGGAAAGCTTAGATGTTCTGCGGCAAAACTAGTTTACATCTACTATCATACGTCACTGCTAATGTCTTAGAGTACCTTTAGCGGAGGGTGGGCCTTTTTTCGCTGCGGCATGGAAAGTTGGTCTGAGCTAAGCTGTAAAAATGGACAAAGCTGCAGTTCATTAAGCAGAGAACACAGACCAAAGAAAGATGCTGAGTGAGCTGCTGTGCCCCCACGACCTAACGCCTCTCCAGACAGATGCCCAAAAGGAGAGAAAGTGCCCGCCTCTGCAACCCTGAGGTTTAATACAGAGCTCAGCTCTTTGTTGACACACTCTCTCTCTGTCTAAATAGAGTGGCAACTTTAGAAGTGGGAGTCTGACAAAGATGTTACAGGGGTATTGTAAAGCATGCACAATGTATTGATCTACATCGCAGCTACACATGTTCTAGCACAGGTGTGCCGTAAAGCTTACAAAAGCATCAAATTGAATCTTACTGTACAAAATGTGCACAGCAAATGGAGATTATGTTGCTTTTGAAGAGCACTACAAGTGCAGTAATAATTCAAGTTGAATGTGAAGGAGAATACAATTGTGTGTTGACAAAAATGGAGAATTGGAATGGAAAAATGTGTTCTCTGTGAACGGCCCCTAATCATAAGTATAAAAGTAGTCATTATTGAATCAGTGAGTTGTACAGCCGTATTAGCCCAATTCATAAACAAATTGTTTGTTTTTTTAACTGTAACACTGAATTGAAAAAAAAAAAACTCAGAGGTTAAAAGCTTAAATAAGTTAAAAATGTAAAAATAGGTTTGAAATAAACTTCAGCACATAACTTGTTCCACACCGTTTGTCATAAATGAGTGCATTTACATGCGCGCTCTTAAACTGATTATGTTTAATATGCCGACAATGCTTGTGGTCATGTAAACGCATTATACCGCTTTCCTTTGATGATCATAAACAGCTTAAGCATAAACTGATTGACACGGCTAGATGTTTGCCCATTAGCCATTTTGCTTGTAAACACCTTAATGCCCCGATATACTCACGGCGAAGTTCTTATTCATTATTAGCTTTGGGGGAAAAAGAAGTTCAAAATACATGATTGTTAGTCAGAGGTATCAAGTAACGAAGTAAAGTTTGGTTTAGGAATTTTTTTTTTTGGAAAACAGCTTATAAACAGACTAAGTGAAAATGTAAATATCTTCCGCTTCATGGAACATGTTAATGCTCAGCAGTACTGTCAAGTTGGGTGCGCATGTAGCTGAAGACGAGGACACGGGCACTGCAGTATAGTTGATTTATTAACAAAACTCTACTTACAGAAATAAACAGGAACAAAAGAACAAATGCCAGGACTTCAGAGAACACACAACCATACCTGAAACAGACCTGAAATAAAGTCCTTGACATTAAAGGTAAAGCGGTGGTTTAAAATAAACCAGAACTGCTCGCATATTTAATTGTAACCATTTTAGTATGTAAAACTGTAATATGTGTAAGTAAAAGTGTTATTCTATCTTATTAAAATGCACTGTAAGAGTGTAATGTAACGTAAAAGTGCATGTGAAGTTTTATGCTTCAGTTGTAAGCTCATTTCTGGTATAAATTTTGGTTGGTATGTGAGTGACATCTACGTCTATAAGTGACATATTGTGGTGGTTTTATTCTATGAGTAGTAATTTGTTGTTTTATTTATATATATATATATATTTTTTATTAGAAAAGCCTTTCTAGGGACCTGAGATGCAAATTAGCTCTTGCTATACTCTTTATGTACAATACATATTTTCCAGCTTTGACTGGGATCATGTTTTTTTTTGTACTGTCCCTATATAAATAAACAAAAACAAAAAAAAACAAAAAAAAAAAAAAATGGGATGATTAACAGAACACAGGTGAAGGGAATTACTACTTAAACAGACCGGGAAACACTAACAGGACTAAACCAAAATCACAAAGACAGGGGGAAACAAGATCACAGAACATAACTAAACACATAGAAAACGTGACAGAACCTCCCTCTCCCCGAAGGCGCGTCCTCACGCCGTATAACATCCAAAGGGGTGGGAGGGTGGGCGCCCTGGAGGCTGACGAGGGCATGGTGGTGCAGGGACGGGAAGCCTCCAGGGCGGAGCTGGTAGCTCGGGGAACCGGGGTGGAACAGGCTGTGGACATGGACATGGTGGAGCAGGCTGTGGGCGTGGCCAGGGTGGAGCAGACTGTGGGCGTGGCCAGGGCGGAGCAGGCTGTGGGCGTGGCCAGGGCGGAGCAGGCTGTGGGCGTGGCCAGGGCGGAGCAGGCTGACGGCGTGGCCAAGGCGGAGCTGTCGGACCCTCGGCGTCCAGGGCGGATCTGTCGGACCCTCGGGCGTCCAGGGCGGAGCTGTCGGACCCTCGGGCGTCCAGGGCGGAGCTGTCGGACCCTCGGGCGTCCAGGGCGGAGCTGTCGGACCCTCGGGCGTCCAGGGCGGAGCTGTCGGACCCTCGGGCGTCCAGGGCGGAGCTGTCGGACCCTCGGGCGTCCAGGGCGGAGCTGTCGGACCCTCGGGCGTCCAGGGCGGAGAGGACCCTTCGGGTGGCCATAGCGGTGAGGACCCTTCGGGTCGCAATGGCGGCGAGGACCCTTCGGGTGGCCATGGCGGCGAGGACCCTTCGGGTGGCCATGGCGGAGATTTTTCTTCAGGTAGCCATGGCGGTGAAGACCCTTCGGGTGGGCGCCCCCCCAAAATTTTAATGGGGAAATTGACAGGAAAGGGGGGATCCGGCAGCAAAGAGGGTCTTGGGCTGGGCAGGACCAGCGGAGGATCAACGGGCTCTGGCGCAGGATCAACGGGCTCTGGCGCAGGATCAACGGGCTCTGGCGCAGGATCAACGGGCTCTGGCGCAGGATCAACGGGCTCTGGCGCAGGATCAACGGGCTCTGGCGCAGGACTGGACGGGACCAGCACATCATGGGACTTGGAACTGGACGGGGCCAGCACATCATGGGACTCGGAACTGGACGGGGCCAGCACATCATGGGACTCGGAACTGGACGGGGCCAGCACATCATGGGACTCGGAACTGGACTCATGGGCCAGAGCTGATGTGCGTGTAGCCCACACACACAGAATCGCCGCAGACATCACAATCAGCGCTGTGTTTTCTCGTGTGGACTCACGTGTGGTGTGCTCAGTCTCTGGCGGGCAGGTGATTGGCTCCGGTTCTGGCGAACAGGCGATGGGCTCTGGCTCTTGCTCGAAGACGGGCTCTGGCTCTTGCTCGAAGACGGGCTCTGGCTCTTGCTCGAAGACGGGCTCTGGCTCTTGCTCGAAGACGGGCTCTGGCTCTTGCTCGAAGACGGGCTCTGGCTCTTGCTCGAAGACGGGCTCTGGCTCTTGCTCGAAGACGGGCTCTGGCTCTTGCTCGAAGACGGGCTCTGGCTCTTGCTCGAAGACGGGCTCTGGCTCTTGCTCGAAGACGGGCTCTGGCTCTTGCTCGAAGACGGGCTCTGGCTCTTGCTCGAAGACGGGCTCTGGCTCTTGCTCGAAGACGGGCTCTGGCTCTTGCTCGAAGACGGGCTCTGGCTCTTGCTCGAAGACGGGCTCTGGCTCTTGCTCGAAGACGGGCTCTGGCTCTTGCTCGAAGACGGGCTCTGGCTCTTGCTCGAAGACGGGCTCTGGCTCTTGCTCGAAGACGGGCTCTGGCTCTTGCTCGAAGACGGGCTCTGGCTCTTGCTCGAAGACGGGCTCTGGCTCTTGCTCGAAGACGGGCTCTGGCTCTTGCTCGAAGACGGGCTCTGGCTCTTGCTCGAAGACGGGCTCTGGCTCTTGCTCGAAGACGGGCTCTGGCTCTTGCTCGAAGACGGGCTCTGGCTCTTGCTCGAAGACGGGCTCTGGCTCTTGCTCGAAGACGGGCTCTGGCTCTTGCTCGAAGACGGGCTCTGGCTCTTGCTCGAAGACGGGCTCTGGCTCTTGCTCGAAGACGGGCTCTGGCTCTTGCTCGAAGACGGGCTCTGGCTCTTGCTCGAAGACGGGCTCTGGCTCTTGCTCGAAGACGGGCTCTGGCTCTTGCTCGAAGACGGGCTCTGGCTCTTGCTCGAAGACGGGCTCTGGCTCTTGCTCGAAGACGGGCTCTGGCTCTTGCTCGAAGACGGGCTCTGGCTCTTGCTCGAAGACGGGCTCTGGCTCTTGCTCGAAGACGGGCTCTGGCTCTTGCTCGAAGACGGGCTCTGGCTCTTGCTCGAAGACGGGCTCTGGCTCTTGCTCGAAGACGGGCTCTGGCTCTTGCTCGAAGACGGGCTCTGGCTCTTGCTCGAAGACGGGCTCTGGCTCTTGCTCGAAGACGGGCTCTGGCTCTTGCTCGAAGACGGGCTCTGGCTCTTGCTCGAAGACGGGCTCTGGCTCTTGCTCGAAGACGGGCTCTGGCTCTTGCTCGAAGACGGGCTCTGGCTCTTGCTCGAAGACGGGCTCTGGCTCTTGCTCGAAGACGGGCTCTGGCTCTTGCTCGAAGACTGGCTCTGGCTCTTGCTCGAAGACTGGCTCTGGCTCTTGCTCGAAGACTGGCTCTGGCTCTTGCTCGAAGACTGGCTCTGGCTCTTGCTCGAAGACTGGCTCTGGCTCTTGCTCGAAGACTGGCTCTGGCTCTTGCTCGAAGACTGGCTCTGGCTCTTGCTCGAAGACTGGCTCTGGCTCTTGCTCGAAGACTGGCTCTGGCTCTTGCTCGAAGACTGGCTCTGGCTCTTGCTCGAAGACTGGCTCTGGCTCTTGCTCGAAGACTGGCTCTGGCTCTTGCTCGAAGACTGGCTCTGGCTCTTGCTCGAAGACTGGCTCTGGCTCTTGCTCGAAGACTGGCTCTGGCTCTTGCTCGAAGACTGGCTCTGGCTCTTGCTCGAAGACTGGCTCTGGCTCTTGCTCGAAGACTGGCTCTGGCTCTTGCTCGAAGACTGGCTCTGGCTCTTGCTCGAAGACTGGCTCTGGCTCTTGCTCGAAGACTGGCTCTGGCTCTTGCTCGAAGACTGGCTCTGGCTCTTGCTCGAAGACTGGCTCTGGCTCTTGCTCGAAGACTGGCTCTGGCTCTTGCTCGAAGACTGGCTCTGGCTCTTGCTCGAAGACTGGCTCTGGCTCTTGCTCGAAGACTGGCTCTGGCTCTTGCTCGAAGACTGGCTCTGGGACAGCAGACACAGGCTCCGGTGCTGGCGGGCAGGCGATGGTCTCAGGCGCTGACGGGCAGGCGATGGTCTCAGGCGCTGACGGGCAGGCGACGGGCTCCAGCGGCTGACGGGCAGGCGACGGCTCAGGCCCTGGCGGGCTTGGAACTGGCTGGAGTGGGAGATCTTCCACGAGGTAGTCGGATCCACACGCCCATAGCGTGTGATCCACAAACTCATAAAAGGACATATTGAGGTCCTTCACCAGAATTATCTGGGCTAGCGGGTCCTTCAGACCACCCCAGAAACTCTGCTTCAGTTCTTCGTCATCCAACGTCCCATTATCATAGAGCTCTAGGTAACGCCCCGCATACTCTTCTAATGAGCGCTCACCTTGAAAGAGGATAGGTGTGTGAAATGGTTTCACCTTTTTGTTCTTCCTCCTTTGGCTCATTTTCTTTCTTTTCTTTTTTTTTGTATCAGTTGGTCGTTCTGTCAGGTTGGGTGCGCAGGTAGCTGAAGACGAGGACACGGGCACTGCAGTATAGTTGATTTATTAACAAAACTCTACTTACAGAAATCAACAGGAACAAAAGAACAAATGCCAGGACTTCAGAGAACACACAACCATACACGGACGACGACCAACAAACACTGAGGGAAAACACAAGGCTTAAATGAACAGGGACTAATGGGATGATTAACAGAACACAGGTGAAGGGAATTACTAATTAAACAGACCGTGAAACACTAACAGGACTAAACCAAAATCACAAAGACAGGGGGAAACAAGATCACAGAACATAACTAAACACATAGAAAACGTGACAAGTACACATATATGGTTCTTTAATGTATTTGCATTGTATTAAAATTGAAATTGAAATAAAACTGAAATTCATTTTCTATGGGCATATATGCGGCTGAAACAGGGGGCCTAGTGCATCCCAAATTTTTCAACATTAACATTTTAATATAACATTATAGTCATTATGGCCTTTAGAAAAATGTTTTTTGAAGAGGTGGGGCAGTGCACTATAGGCCCCTGTGGCACGGCCTAAGCTTTTGTCCTTAATGGCATTTTTTTTCCTTACATTACTTTTACTTTTACACAAAGTCGTTTTGAAACCATTACTTTTACACTTTTACTTGAGTAAAAAGCTTGAGTTGATACTTCAACTTCTACAGAAGTCTTTTTAAACCCTAGTATCTATACTTCTACTTGAGTAATGAATGTGAATACTTTTGACACCTCTGTTGTTAGTGAACATCCTGACGCCGACAACGCCCATGCTGCTGACAGTGGCGTTTAGATGTGCTTTTCTTTCAAAATAAACACAACAAAATGACAGAGCTAAGACAACAGTAGTTAAGAAAGCATCTGATCATCTTATGCAATTACAACTTAATTTTCTACAATAAAGCGGCCCTCCAGTGTGTTCATGTTTTTATGAACGCGGACGTCAGAGCTCGAGGGACTGAACAGAAGAAATGAATCAGAGAAGATTTGCATGTCAAAGAAGGCGGAGCCTCAGAGCCACACCTACCAATTACATAATCACCATGGTGTTTACCAGGATGTTTACCAGGTGTTTACCAGGATGGATTCTGATTGGCTGTCATTGTTTCCCTTGTACATCAAATGGAAAAAATTGCTCTGAACATGATTGCCGTGAACTCGTTATAGTAATCGTCCTTGGAGTGAACGGGCCTTAAATGAAAGTCTGTGAACTAGGCTGCTCACCTGTATCCCATATCCCGGCTCTGCTGCACCATATGTAGAATGTAGGATTCGCGGCTTGTGCCCGTCAGTCCCGGGAGCAGCAGCACAGTGGGTCGCGTGGACTGGTCCGGATGGGACGTGCTGTCATCATTGTCAAACCAATCCAGAGAGATCTGGCCTCCATCTGGTGCTCTAATGAGCTCACTGCCGGACATAGAACAGAAAGAAGCAGCTTAATTTTGCCAGAGGAACATTCAGTGAAACTGTGGAATTGTGTGTTAATACTAGCTTAAGTCCTCATAAATAGTACAAAGAAAGAAACTGTGACACAACTAACAAAAGTACCATAATAAAGTATCACGGCTGTACAGTGGTAGTATGGCAATACATATCACACCACAGCGGCCCCTTAAGCCACTCTTAAAAATGTGCAGTATGAATGAAACTGGATTGGATACAAAATAATGTGCTATTGTTCTTGTCAAATGCCTTTAAAACAGTTTGTGCTTTCATAATGCCAACAAATTTTAATTGCTAAAACATGTAAAATGTATCTGGGTTTTGAACCTCTATTTTAAGTTTGATGGAGATCCTGATCCCGAGATTCTGTAAAAAACTATCAAACTAATCTGTTCACTGCTGTTTGAGTGCATAATGTATTTGGTTTTTGTATAGTAAAGTATATCAGTAATTTTTTTTTTTAAATGATTAAAGAAAGAATTAGTATTTCTCTAAGAATTAGAGAAATACTAATGTTTGCATTGCTGTAAATAATCCATTTGCAATATATTAGGTAATGTGGTACAATTTGAGCAATGTGAATTTTTGAAGCGGTTAAACATAAAACATAAAAGATCATATTTTACACAATTATGAATATGTACTACATAATTTTTAGATATTCGGAATTGAATTGGTGACCAGAGTTTGATATGGTCACTGTATTTATCAGGTCTAAAGCCAAAGTCAGTCTTCAGTCTGGCACTAGGCACATCCCACCTGTGCTATGAGCTGACATCACTTTCCATGCTGGACGCTAGTTTGCCTCCAACCTCTACATTAGCGCTTGGCTAATATTCAATGGCTCATGTTGTTGTCGGCATGAGCATCAGTTATTGAAAAACCCACATTGGTCAATTCCTAATATATATTTTCCATATACAGTATAATGGGTCTATTGCTGGAACCTTTATGATACATTGCTTACGTCTTACAGCATTTGTAAGTGGCTTTGGATAAAGACATTTTTTTCAGCAAGTAAATACATTTGTAATGTCACAAAATATTTCTATTTCAAATAAAGTGCATTTGAACACAAAGCAAATATTAAGCAGTACAACTGTTAATAATAAATGTTTCTTGAGCAGCAAATCAGAATATTAGAATGATTTCTGAAGGATCATGTGACACTGAAGACTGGAGTAATGATGCTGAAAATGTCTGGGTCCTGTCACCTTGATTGGTCTTGTTCTTAGTTTGGTGACAGTCATGGGTTTGTTTCGTGTTTGTGTGAACGTACGGCTTTGGGGTTGTTCTCTGGTCCGTGCGCACTTATGTCTGTGCCTTGCATGTTCGGAGCATGGTGTATGGATCCTGACACTTAGGCTTGGTTCAGTTTCGGTGTCGGGGTCCTGACATCCATGCTCCGTGCACTTCTGTTTGTCTTGAGTCTTGTTTTTTGTTTGGGCACATGGCGGATGAGCGTGTTTGTCTGCCATGTGCTCTTCTGTCCTGTGGGTTTGTGTGAACACGTGGCTTTTGTCGTGTCTGTTTGCCATGTGTGTCAGTCTTGCCTTGTGTGTGTGTGTCTTCTGTCATGTTTATTTTTGCCATGTGCATTTTGCCATGTGCTTTTTGTTTGTTTCTGTGTGCCATGTCTTCTGTCAGACTTTAGTCTTGGACCCCCGCCCTCTTGTTACCGGATTATTGGTTCATTTGCCCCACCTGCACTCCCTCGTTACAACGATTTTTCAATCAAAAACGTAAAACTTTTTATGCGTTTTCGCCATTCATTTACATGACAACGGCGTTTTGGGTGCCTGAAAACGCACACTTTTGAAAACAGTCTCAGTCAAACAGAACAAATCAACAAAAAACACGAATCTCTGAAAACCATGATGTCACGCACATGCGTATAACGTGTTCAATCTATAG